>OY757017.1:96649351-97052801 GCA_963580285.1 Lucinisca nassula
TAATAAACCCTATTGGTTTCATTGGGCAACAGGGCTTGAGATGTCATTTCATCTCAATGCCGGGTAAAAGTCCCACAAAATTGGAAGCAACGTCTCCAAAATGACCTTTACAGTGTTGACGGGGACGTTAAGCCTCAAATCAAACATCAAACAAACAAACCCTACCATCCTAGGGTTTAAGGAGTGGTCTGACTCGCACAACTTTTCCTGGGCAGGCTTAGATCTTCGAAGCGGTTTACAAGTACTCAAGTTTGGTTGTATCATCTCTGCATGGAAGCAACATGTAGTCCAATCAATCTTAATCTAAGCCCCAATGGGAAGGGTCGCTTTAGTGAGGAAATAAGAAAACCAATGGGCGGGGGCACTGTAGTGGGGAAATAAGAAAAAATAAAAAAAATCACCAAATATTTTGTCATTCATCCTCTCATTTCAGTCCTCTCCACGGCATGGCCAGATGGATAAGAGCATTGTCTCTTAATCATTATTAGGTCTCTTACCGCTGTGGGTTCACTTGGGTCACGTTAAACACCCAAGTTCTGCAATGGAAGGTGAGATGGTTTTTCTCAGGGTAACCCGGTTTATGCCCACCTTTGATTAACATTCTGCTGGAAATAAGTGAAATAATCTTGAAAGGGATGTTAACGCTCCCCCCCCCCCCCCCCCCCCCCCACACACACACACACACACACAACGAAGAACATAATAAAAAAATTTAGTATAGCAATTTCCTGTTTCCTGTGTTTCAGATGAATATGATGCTTACATCATAGTGTCGTTCGTGAATGCCACCCTGGTACTGTCTATTGGAGAGACTGTAGAAGAAGTGACAGACAGTGGGTTCTTGGGTACCACACCCACATTGTCTTGTTCCCAGCTTGGTGATGATGCTTTAGTACAGGTGAGAGATTTAGGTGGCAATGTTATACACCAGAGCCTCTTTATAACTGTTGTTTGGGCCCAAAGCAGAAAGCAGTGTTAGTGAAACAACCATGTTTTATAATGTCCAGACAAAAAATTGTCAATTATATAGAAAATTCATCCTAGCAACAGATAAAGTCGGTATTTTATGATAACGGAAGGATAGTTTTTGTCAGTTTTTCATAAAAACCTATGTTGTGGGTATTCATTAGAACCGCTTTGATACTCACAACTTAGGTTTGTGTGCAGAGATAAGGAAAACTATCCTTCATTTATCACAAAATACGCACCTTATCTGTTGCTATGCCGTTCATCAATCTGTCAACATAAGCATCCACCCTAAAGTCAACCCAAATGTTCCTAATCCAAATAGGCGGGACATAGCCTTTGACGGTATTCTCGTATGTTACCTCAGCTAGAAAGCAAATTGCTAAAAGGACAAGTTATTGACATGTAGTTTTGAGCAATGACTGTAAGATATATAAGAAGTAACCAGCATATTTAAAAGAATTTCAATTATTTCGCTTATTTTTCGTTATATACTTAAATTGTAGGTACTAATAGAATCGCCTGAATAAGGCAAGACTAACAAGTACCCGCAACATTGTGTTTTTTAAGAGGAATAAGAAAAATTCCAGAGTTAGTGTTATTACAGTGAAATTCTGCTATTACGTCCACCTAAAATTAAAGACAAATTTTGCTTTTTAAAGGTGCATTATTGAGCTATCTGGAAAAAATGCTTCCAAAAATAAAATACATATAGCCGGTATTTTTCTTTAAAACAATACAAATGAATGCATTTTATGCAAAAATGCGAACATTTATGATGACAGATAAACGAGTTTGAGAGGGATTCCCTAACTAGGTTGCGAACACTAGTTAGATCTATTTTTAGTTCGTGACAAAAATAGAATCCCTATATATGACGTTATGTGACGTTCATTTTTGGCCTTGTTTGCTTAGGCCATGCCTGAATGGGAACAAATATGACACTGAATACCATGCCATAATTAACGACAGAGACGATACTGTCGCCATGTATGCGTAAAGTGACAGATTTATTTTTAGAACAGAAATTCCGAACACATGTTCAGAGCGAAGGGTAAACACGAATGAAAACGACCATTTTCACAAAGTTCTGAAGCTGTATTTGGCTCCAAAAATGTACACATGACAAAGGAGTATGCATTGAAGATAAAAACCAGAAAAAAAAATTGAGACCCGGTAGCTCAGTAATGCACCTTTAAAGCATATTTAGAAGGTTTCAGGTACATTTTCTTGGTGTTTTCTACATCCAGCATACTTGGGTGCTTGACCACCTTTGGAACTGTTCAAAAGTGGTCTTAAAGACCACTTTTGAACTGTTTCAAAGGTGGTCTTAAAATCAGAATTTTACCCTACTTCTCTGGAGCGATGTGTAAAAAGTGCCAGTTATTTAACAAATAGTTGACTAAACGTAACAAGAAGGAAAATGATAGGTGAATTACAAAAATTCCTCTGCCTGTAGAGAATATACATACCTTGAAATTTATTTCAGATTTATCCTGATGGTATCCGTCACATCCGTTCAGATAAGAGAGTGAATGAGTGGAAGACTCCGGGGAAGAAAAACATTGTGAAATGTGCTGTCAATCAGAGACAAGTTGTCATAGCTCTCACTGGAGGTGAACTTGTCTACTTTGAAATGGACCCAGTAAGTTAGAAGTTGTTTCATTGTAGTTACTGAAGCTTTATAATGCTCTGCATGCTGGGTATTTTTTTTTTTTCGCAGCAGACGGCTTTATGAAATATTTTTCCAATTTTCTCAGAAAACAGGATTTGACATCTCATGCAAATTGTCTCCTATGGATACAATTTGCATGAGAAGTCAAGTCCTGTTTTCTGGAAAAATAACAAAAATATCAACAGTGTGTGGTCTGCTGAATTAACCTAGAGAGTGGTAAAGGTTAAGGAAAATATTTGCAAATGACAAGAAGTGAAGGTATTAAAACCATAAAGGTTTTGACTACTATCATAGAACCAGATAAGGTGGGAATTTGATGATAATTGAATGATAATTTTTGTCAGTTCTCCATAAAAACCTGGGAGGCATTTCTAAAGATTACCCACAACATAGGTTTTCTATGGAGAAATAAGGAAAATTATCCTTGAGTTATCCCCAAATACCAACCTTATCTGTTGCTATGCTTCTGTGTCCAAAACAAAAAAAAAAAAAAAAGAAAAGAAAAATGGATTCTAATGCCTATAAAGAAGACAAAGAAATGATGAATATTGTCCTCCAATGCTGAATTAAGTCCATGATTTCACTTTATAACAGTTCTGATCTTTGTCTTCATGTGTATTTCTCTGTTGGTATTTTTGAAGGGACTAGAGTCTGTCCCATATCAAGTGGTAAGAGTGACCTTATTGCCGAAGGTTGCAAGTTAGAGGTGAGTTACTGAAAAACCTCAGTCCACCTACCAGTAAATAGGTACACATTTAAAGCTCAATATAATACTGTTCATTATAGCACTGTTGGTATAAAGATGGATCTCTAAAAAAATTGTATATAAACTATATAGAAAACTGTGCCTCAGTGATGTCCTTCTATTGAGTACCCATAACACAGATTTTCATGCAGAAATTAGAACAAATATTTGGATACCCCTCTTATCTTGGGCCCCGCCCATGATGCTTCCATGCAGAGCTGAAATCAGACCGCACATGTGTACTGGTAAACCGCTTAGAGGATCTAAGCCTGCCAAGGCAAAGCAGTGCGAGTCGGACCATCCAGGCTTATAAACCCTATTGGTTTCATTGGGCGACAGTGCTTGACATGTCATTTCATCTCAATGTTGGGTAAAAGTCCCACAAAATAGGAAGCAACGTCTCCAAAATGACCTATACAGTGTTGACGGGGATGTTAAACCTCAAATCAAACAAACAAAGGTTTTTCGTTGAGAAATAAGGAAAATTATCCTTCAGTTATCACCAGATACCCACCTTATCTGTGCTGTGCTTCTGTGCCTCAAAAAGGGATTCTAATGCCTTTATTGAAGACAAAGAAATGATGAATATTGTCCTCCAATGCTGAATTAAGTCCATGATTTCACTTTACAGCAGTTCTGATCTTTGTCTTCATGTGTATATCTCGGTATTTTTGAAAGGACTAGAGTCTGTCACATATCAAAGTGGTAAGAGTGACCTTATTGCAGAAGGTTGCGAGTTAGAGGTGAGTTACTGAAAAACCTCAGTCCACCTACCAGTAAATAGGTACACATTTAAAGCTCAATATAATAATGTTCATTATAGCACTGTTTTGGATATTATACGGTATAAAGATGGATCCCTAAAAAACATATATAAATTATATAGAAAAATGATGATAAATGTGCCTCTGTGATGCCCTTCTATTGAGTACCCACAACACAGATTTTCATGCAGAAATTAGAAAAATAATTTTTAGATACCCCTCTTACCTGGGGCTATGTAGCACTTGTGTAAGATCCTCTATTTGTTGATTGGCATCATATTGATTCAGAACATTTAGCTTTAACATTTTGACCAAATTTGATGTATTTCAGACAGGCCAGCTGAATGAGTACACAGAGCGTAAAGAAATGTCTTCAGATGTGGTGTGTATGGCCCTGGGCAGAGTTCCCGCAGGTGAACAGAGATGTCGCTTTCTTGCTGTTGGTTTGGCTGATAATACTGTCAGGATTGTGTCCCTTGATCCATCTGTAAGTACTGTCAGTGATTTATTGTAATATATTATAATTCCTCTATTTAGTTGTGAAAATGGTTATAGCTAATAATTGCATATTTGATCCTTTTTCTCAAATTTGAGCATGTACATTAAAAAATCTTAACATGTAGCTGTTGAAAAGATTATTCACCACTTCAAAAATATTCACATTTCAAACCTTCAGCCATTCTGTTAAAGGGAAATGGTTACATATATCTGATATTGAAATGGAGGTTGGGTTGGTGTGAAAAGAAAAACAAAACAAAAAACTTTGAAGCACTGTCTGCCAAACAAGATAAGTGATTGAAGGGTTTAATGCAATGTAATCTATTTATAGGATTGCTTGTCGCCACTGAGTATGCAGGCCCTGCCAGCAGCCTCAGAGTCCCTGTGTATAGTAGAGATGGGTGGCACAGAGTCTAAGGAGGAGACAGGGGAAACTGGTACTGTTGGGGGATTGTTCCTGAATACAGGATTACAGGTAGGTAAATTAGGGAGATTGTATCTGAATACAGGTTTACAGGTGGGTAAAGTAGAGGGATACTTCCTGAATACAGGATTACAGATGGGTAAAGCAGGGGGATTGTTCCTGAATACAGGTTTACAGGTTGGCAAGTAGAGGGATTGTTCTGGAATACAGGATTACAGGTGGGTAAGTAGGAGGATTGTTCCTGATTACAGGATTACAGGTGGGTAAGGTAGAGTCATTGTTCCTGAATACAGGATTACAGGGGGGTTTCTGAATACAGGTTTACAGGTGGGCAATGTATGGGGATTGTTCCTGAATTCAGGATTACGGGTGGGTAAGACAGGGGTATTGTTCCTGAATACAGGATTGCAGGTGGGTAAAGTAGAGGGATTGTTCCTGAATACAGGATTACAGGTGGGTAAAGTAGGGGGATTGTATCTGAATATATTACAGGTGGATAAAGTAGGGTGATAGTTCCTGAACAAAGGATGACAGGTGGGTAAAGTAGGGAGATTGTTCCTGAATACATGGTTACAGTTGGGTAAAGCTGAGGGATTGTTACTGAGGACAGGATTACAGGTGGGTAAAGTAGAGGGATTGTTTCTGAATACAGGATTACACGTGGGTAGTTAGTTGGGGGATTGTTCCTGAATACAGGATTACGGTTGGTTACAGTACTGGGATTGTTTCTCAATATAGGATACAGGTGGGTAAACATAAGGGTTGTACCTGATACAGGATTACAGGTAGGTAAAGTAGGGGGGTGATTCCTGAATATTGGATTACAGGTGGGTAAAGCAGGGGTGATTGTTTCTGAATACAGGATTATAGGTGGGTAAAGTGGGGGATTGTTTCTGAAAACAGGAATTACAGGTGAGTAAGATGTTCTTAAATACAGGATTACAGGTGGGTTGAGTAGGAATATTGTTTCTTAATACAGGCTTACAGGTGGGTTGCGTAGGAATATTGTTTCTGAATACAGGTTTACAGGTGGGTAAAATAGGGAGATGATTTCTGAATACATGATTACAGTCTGGTAAAGTAATGTAGGGAGATTGTTTCTGAATGCAGGAATTACTTGATGGGTAAAGTAGGGAGATAGTTTGGAATTATAAGTGGCTTAAGTAGGGAGATGGTTTCTGAATACAGGATTACAGGTGGGTCAAATAGGGAGATTATTTCTGAATACAAGATTATAAGTGGGTAAAGTAATGTAAGGTGATTGTTTCTGAATGCAGGAATTACTGGTGGGTTAAGTAGGGAGATTGTTTTGAATTATAGGTGGGTACAATAGCGAGATGGTTTCTGAAAACAGGATTACAGGTGGGTCAAATAGGGAGATTGTTTCTGAATACAAGATTACAAGTGGGTAAAGTAAAATAGGGATATTGTTTATGAATGCAGGGATTACTGTCGGGTAAAGTAGGGAGATTGTTTTGAATTATAGGTGGGTAAAGTAGCGAGATTGTTTCTGAATACATGATTACAGGTGGGTAATTTATGAGATTGTTTCTGAATCTGTAGGAGCTAATTCTTTTCTTTAAGAGTAAACCCCTATTGACAATGGAGACAGAAATAAATTTGACTGCCCTGAGTGTGAATCCATTCCCTTTATCATAAAAAAATGCCAGAAAAAGCAAGTGAACGATGTGTGTTTTCTATGAGCTATGTAGCAACATATTAAACACTTTGTCCTGAATAGAATCTTCTGCCTTATATATAGGAAGATTTCATTTTGTAATTTGGGGTTGTCAAGTTGAGTTACTTACAAAAGAATGTATAAAATGATTGAAATTTTTACAAATAGTGAAGGTGCTGTTCAGATGCCGAGTTTGGATCATCTGAACTGGTCCTGCACTGTTTGCCAAGTGATCAGGGGTTTCTAGTCTTGAATAAATCGACATGGCTTGCTGTTCGTTTTCAGAATGGTGTGTTACTACGCACAGTGCTGGACACAGTGACTGGAGATCTCTCAGACACCAGAACAAGATACCTGGGTTCAAGACCTGTCAAACTGTTCAGAATCACAATGCAGGGTTCTGAAGCTGTAAGTATCTTCTGTCTACACTATGATAGAAGCTTTTATCCCCATTTAAGACAACATATATAAGAAGTTATCTTGATTTATACCAGAGCAGCCACGTGTGAATTGTCGTAAGTTTTATCCTACAGTGAACTTCGATGGCTTGAACCCCTTTGGGAGCATGAAAATGTGTTAGAGACAGTGGTAGTTTGAGCCTCGGAGGGTTTGGTTAATGCCATACTAGGAGGCACAATGGATATCATTGTGGGATATCCTTATGGTGTTCCATATTATAAATGTATGTTATGTGTACTCGTTAGAATCGCCTCATCGAGGCGATTCTAATGAGTACACACAGCATACATTTGCAAGATAAAATATGAAAATCTCCCTTAATTCATGTTATTTCCTATTTGGAGGAATTCCCTGCAGACTCGAAAACGAGTTGACCCATCCATGGTAGACGAGCCCACGTAGGTCGAGCCATTGAAGTTCTACTGCATTTACATGTTTAGAAAACGCCTTGAAATCCTAAGTCTGGTTTACCACAGCTGTTTCTAACTCATTCTTCGCAAGTTTTCTGTTCATTTTCTGGGGTAATTTAGGGGAGCTTGTCTTTATCTTGAAAATATATGTTTTCATAGTTGTACCTCAAGTCGATTCTTGTGAGTACACACAGCATACCTTTGTTTTTGAAAGAAAATTAAACAGAAAACCCTATTATGCTTATTATTACTCCAGCACTATGATTAAACCACATTGGCTCAAAATATACTAGGGACAAAAAATAAGGGAACTCCCAAATTCAAAAAAAAAAAAAAAGAAGAGAAACTTCAAAGTCACAGGGAAGGTTTATATGCAAAGGGGATTAGTATCTGGCCCATGCACCACGAGCATTGATGCATGCACAATATCTTATGGGCATGCTAGTAATTGTGCGACGGATTATCTCCCTTGGTATCTGTCGCCATTCTTCTTGCAATGCTCGGCCAAGCTGTTGCAGATTGTTACAACGCTGCGGTCTGTTGCACACGCGGCGACCATAGACATCCCAAATGTGCTCAATCGGCGACATATCGGGGGATTTGGCTGGCCACGACAGTGTCCTTACACCTTGTTGTCTCAGAAATTCGACAGCAACACTGGCTCGATGTGGGCGCATGTTGTCGTCTTGGAATTTGGTCGAGGAAATGCTGGCCAGTCAAGTTACCATGATCTTTCAAGGTAACTTGACTGGCCAGCGTTACGTAGACCAAATTTTACGCCCAGTGGTTGTCCCATTCGCCCGGCGCATTGCTGGAACTTCGAGTTCCAAGACGACAAGTATTGGCAGTCTGCTGCCAAAATGCTTTTACGAAACTTAGGTTTAGAACATAAGGATATATCGTTTTAGCCTAGGCATTTGACTTTGGGCATACAGGGCTTTAGATAAGGCTGCGTAACGCGTAAATTACGAAAATAATTGGGAGGATACTCCTTTTTTAGCTCACCTGAGCCGAAGGCTCATGTGAGGTATTAGTATACCACGAGCCGGCGTCCGTCGTCCGTCGTCGTCGTCCGTCGTCGTCGTCCACACTTTCAAAGAAGTATATCTCCGGAACCAGTGGGCCAATCTTGATCAAATTTCATGTGAAGCATTATCAGGTAGGGGGAAAGGCTGCATACTGTTTTCGGGCAGATCGGATTGGAACTCTGGTTGCCACAGCAACAAAGAGCTCCCATAGACTTAACATAGGAAAAAGTTTGTCATCACTCTAGCTCCGTCAATTTTTTTCTGATCGACTTCATTCTTGCAGATAACGAGGACAGGCATGAAATCTCGATCAAGTTCGATTTTGGGCTGAATCGAATTATTCACTCAGGAGTTACGTGCCCTTGAGCGTTAGGAAAAAGCTTGTCATCACTCTAGCTCCGTCAATTTTTTTCTTATCGACTTCATTCTTGCAGATAACGAGGACAGGCATGAAATCTCGATCAAGTTCGATTTTGGGCTGAATCGGATTATTCACTCAGGAGTTACGTGCCCTTGAGCGTTGAAAAAATTGCCTATTGACTTAACATGGGGAGAATGTTGTCATCACCGTAGCTGCTTCAATTATTTTCAGATTGGCTTTATTCTTGCAGATAACCAGCACAGCCATGAAATCTCGGTCAAGTTCGATAACTGGCAGAATCGGATCATTCACTTAGGAGTTACCTGCCCTTGTGTGTTTTTGCATTAGGGTTAATGGGAATTTCAAAAATGTATATCTTAAAGACTACTTGGCCAACTTTGATCAAATTTCATGTGTCGCATTATTGGGCAAGTGGAAAGGCTTCATTAGGTTTTCAGGCAGATCTGAGTGGAACTCTGGTTGCCATGGCAACATCTAGCTCCCATAGACTTCACATAGGAAAAAGCTTGTCATCACTCTAGCTCCGTCAATTTTTTTCTGATCGACTTCATTCTTGCAGATAACCAGTACAGGCATAAAATCTCGGTCAAGTTCGATTTTGGGCCGAATCAGATAATTCACTCAAGAGTTAGTGCCCTTGAGCGCCCGAAAAATTGCCTATCGACTTAACATAGGAAAAATGTTGTCATCACTGTAGCTAGTAACGAGGACAGGCATAAAATCTCGGTTAAGTTCGATTTTGGGCAGAATCGGAATATTGACCTCGGAGTTACGTGACCTTGAGCGACAAAAAATTTGCCCATAGACTTAACATAGGGAAAATGTTGTGACTACGATAGCGACTTGAATTTTTTTCAGATCAGCTTCAAACTTGCAGGTAACGAGGACAGACATAAAATCACGGTTAAGTTCGATTTTGGGCCGAATCGGATTATTTGCCTTGGAGTTACCTGCCCTTGAGCATGAAAAAATACGTAATGACCACGATAGCAACTTTATTTTTATTCAGATCAGCTTCAAACTTGCAGATAACGAGGACAGGCATAAAATCTCGGTTAAGTTCAATTTTTGGCCGAATCGTAATATTGACCTCGGAGTTACGTGACCTTGAGCGACAAAAAATTTGCCCATAGACTTAATTAGGGAAAATGTTGCGACTACGATAGCGACTTGAATTTTTTTCAGATCAGCTTCAAACTTGCAGGTAACCAGGACAGACATAAAATCTCGGTTAAGTTCGATTTTGGGCCGAATCGGAATATTTGCCTTGGAGTTACCTGCCCTTGAGCATAAAAAAATATGTTGTGACCACGATAGCAACTTTATTTTTATTCATATCAGCTTCAAACTTGCAGGTAACGAGGACAGGCATAAAATCTCGGTTAAGTTCGATTTTGTGCCGAATTGGAATATTGACCTCGGAGTTACGTGACCTTGAGAGACAAAAAAATTTGCCCATAGACTTAACGTAGGGAAAATGTTGTGACAGAAATAGCGACTTGAATTTTTAGCTCACCTGAGCCAAAGGCTCCAGTGAGCCGATAGTATACCAAGGCTCCGGAGTCCGTCGTCTGTCGTCCGTCCATCCGTCGTCCACACTTTCAATGAAGCATATCTCAGAAGGCAGTCGACCAATCTTGTTTAAATTTTATGTGTAGCACCATTGGGCAAGGGGAAAGGCTGCATTAGGTTTTGGAGCTAGTCTGGTTCATTTGTTCCTTCGTTCTTCTTTCTCTCCATATAGAGATAATAGACCAATGTTAAATTTTTAATCAAAGATTTCTCAGGAACTATAAAAGCTAGAAGCATCAAATTTGGTATTCAATAGAATAATGATGACTTATTTTGTGTAAGAGACATTGGGATTTTTCTCAGCTTATTTGTTCATCTGTTCTTTCATTCTTCTTTCTCTCCATTTTGACCAATGTTAAATTTTTGTCAAAGATTTCTCAGGAACTATAGAAGCTAGAAGTCTCAAACTTGGAATGCAATGCAATAATCATGACTTATATCCTGTAAGGGTCAATGGGCTGGATTCTATTAGCAGATTTAGTAGTCAAGTCTGTGAATTGTTAAAACTTAAGTTCCTCAGGTGAGCGGTTTAGGCTCATTGAGCCTCTTGTTTCAAATCTGCTGCGTATCAGGTACGAAAAACAAATTAGCATTACGCATTTAATATTTTTTGAGAGCGTATTTGGAACGCACGTAAAATAAATGACGTGTGTAATAAAAGGCGGGAAATTCTCACACGGGAAAATTATGCATTCAAAAATTATTTCAAGGGAATCGAGTTTTATTGGGGTTGGGGTTACGGTCCTTTCAAGATTATATCACATATAAAGCCGATCTGATCGTTAATCAGGTGGGCGTAAACCGGAGTTATCTGAACTATAGCCGTTTTGATTGGATGAGCAGGTCATTGCTCAACAGTATCGACGCGCATCAGTCTGCGCATCGCTGATTTTACAAGCTGGGTTATCCAAACGGACTTGCGTAGTTGTTGCACATGTTGTTCTGACTTACATAGTGGTTGCGCATGCTGATCTAAGTCTTCGAGTATCGTGCGACCAGTGAAGACTCGAAGTGGCCTGCGCATCAATGCAAACTGCTCAGTCTTCGCTGATCCCAAGAGCCTTTTGCAGGGCTACTCAGAGATAGGTGAGAAAACAGGTTGCCCGGGTTGCGCATGTTGATCTTGGTCTTTGCAAGGTGTTGTGCAACGCAGCTCGCTATACACACTGTTTACTTGCAATACTGTCGCAGACTGATAAAGCCGCGGGGATTATTGCAAATACTAGCTTCGCATTTTGATCAGAATGGCAACCAGTTGAGCGTCAACTGACATGGATAATTATTGAGTAGTCTCCCTTGAACAGATTATTTATTCAGTCATCGGTTATTTTTTGTATTGCTTTAATAACACGCTTTCAGATGAATCAAACAATTTTTTTTTATTTAAATATTATAATTCTATATTAAAAGATACCTAGAAGTTAAATGTTCAAATGTTTTTTTTTAAATAATAAACATTGCTATTGCTTCGACCCAGTACACCACTTACTTGTGAAATGCATATAAATATGTATATAATTCCAGTAGAGACATCAGTACTAATAGATTCACTAACGTGTGAGAAGCCAATTGATCATAACGATTTTGATGGCTTCTTAAACCAAAAATGGTGCTGTTCCCAGCCCAGCGCACCTCTGCCCTAAAATCCTAGCTGGAGCACTGCACCTTAAGTTCTTTTCAGCTGATCAGGAGTCTGTCTCTGCCGCACTTTTTGTGAAAATGGTCCTGACAGATTTTTGACCCAGTAACTGGTTCCGATTATAACATTGCCTGTAAGGAAACACGATGGGTCCCACGATCGAAGGGTGGAAGAAAATAAATATCCATGGACAATATAATTATGATGAAATTGAGAATATGGTTTTGAAAAGGAATTATAAAAGTTTTAAAGAATATGAGTTTCACTCCATATCTTGGACAATAAAGTGAAGCTGATATTCTAATTTTTTAGAAACTCTTTGGTCACAATAATCAGCCATTGATTCGAAGTCCTGCTATCTGCCAAGAGAACTGAACCCCAAAAGTTAGATTTCTCCGTCAACAAACTGCTCAGAAGAGATTTCAATATGGCATTGTTTTGTCTGATTTGCGGCCAGGCATACTGCTTGTTTTCTAATAGACACAGATATTGAATATGTTTATCTATAAGAAAACAAACAGTACACCTGGCCACAAATCAGTCCATAAAAACATTGGGTCGAGGCTGCAAAATAAAGGTTTTTTGGTTTATTTTTCAGTACTCTTTAAAAATTTCTCGTTACTCCTTTTTTTAAAAAGGACGAGTACTGTACTCTTTTGAAAAAAAAATTATCTATAGCCCTGGCATATATATGTATTTGAAGTGTGACTGCCAAAATTTCAAGTGCATTTCCTGTTGGTAATTTCAGGTGCTGGCCATGTCTAGCAGATCATGGTTGAGTTATGCTTACCAAAACAGATTTCACCTGACCCCACTGTCATATGAGACCCTAGAGTACGCCTCTGGGTTTGCCTCGGAACAGTGCCCAGAGGGTATTGTCGCTATCTCAACCAATACTTTAAGGTAAGACCACCTAGTTTGGTACGAAATGACTACCTTTAAGGAAAAACTCCGGTTAAGCGTGTAAGTAATGAAGATAAATAAAGAATAATTCCTTATTTCATGAAGGGCTGTAACCTGCCCCCCCCCCCCCAAAAAAAATTTTGCATGAAAACACCTGTGTTGTCGGTACTTGTCAGAATTGCCTTGAAGAGGGGATTTTAACAAGTACACACAAACAGAGGTTTCATAAGAGTATCAAGAAAGATGTATCCCTGAATTTCCTTGTTGCTCCCTCTAACCTGGATCTATGCTTTACAGGAAGTATGTATTACATGTAAATGATCATCTATTTTCTCGTGTTTTTATGTTTATTGGTGATTATTCAAAGCTGAAAATGCAGCACAGAGATGATTAGAAGGAAATGGAAAGTCAGTATAGTAAAGAGAGCATTGATACTGGAATACCCAGTAGACCATATATGCGCTCTAAATGTTGATTGTTCAGTCCGTTCTGATCTGTGCTCTAGAATCTGATGTAATCGCTAAGACAGTCGCGTTGGTGAAAGTTTTCAGGATTATTTTCCAGATTTAAAGATTTTTTGTCCCTATATAAATTATAGGGAAGTGTACATTTTCAGGATTTGAAAATCAAGATTTCAGGATTCAATGAGAAATTGCCTCAAATGTCTTGGTAAGCTAAATGTAGACAATGATCTATTCCAATGTTTTTGGATGTGGGTTAGGGGCTGCTTCATTTAGAAGATTTTTACCTCTCTTCCCTGCAGAGCAGCTCACTTTTGAGAAAGCATAATTCTTCCTATTCGATATGTCTTCATTTTCATAAAACCTTTTCAGGCTCTAAGCACACAGCACTTTCAGGGTAGTTTTTTTTTTTTTCTAATTTTTCAGTGAACATAAGGCTTGGCATAACATGTGAATCTGCTGAGCAGATTATTCACATGTAATGTCAACCCTTATTTTTTTACTGAAACATGGTACTGTTTTTAATTCCTCTGACAATTGCTATTGGCAAGTACATAGGTTTGAAAAAATGCCTTGTGTCTAGGAGAAATTTTATGATTAAAAATTGTGATACTTATTTCTGCTTGAAATATAGATTGCGGGTACACATTAGAATGGCTTCAATGAGGCGGTTCTAACCAGTACCCACAATCTATATTTTAAGAGTAGAAATAAAAAAAATAAGGTTTACCCCTGTAAACCCCAGTTTCCCTGTAAACCCCAGTTTTACAATATAAAAGTGGGGTTCAAAGGGGTCAGAATTATATAGGCAGGTTTTCTTGATGCAAAACATAATACAGATTTCAAAGCATAAAATACCTTCTTAAATGTGGTTGATAAATGTTAAGGCAGCCTGTGAATGAGAGCTGTTGTTGATCTTTTCACTACCTGCTTTAATGTTGTTGTAATAATCCCTCCAACACATGTAGCATATACTGTCTTGTATGGATAAGGCATGGAAATGATTATAGCAAGTATAGACAGTCAGTAAAATAGAGCGATTTAATGATAGTTTCCTATCATTCAGCCTGTTGATGGACTTTAGTTCTGATCTGTGCCTTTATTCCTATCAAAGCCTCTGCTTTCAAATCCAAAGCATTAAACATCTTCCAAAGCATAGAACACCTTAGAAACTGTAAAACACCAACACCTTACAAAGCCTAGAAAACATTCCAAACCAATGTTAACCCTTGTCCTGCTGAATATTTAAATATGCCACACCCCCTACTGATTATCAACCAATCAAATCCCTTGATGCAAATTATTGCAACAAATTCATAAACTAAATGACAAACAATGAAGATCCTGATCAGATGGCTTCTTCAGAAGCCATCTGATCTGGATCTACATTGTTTTAAAGATAAGACATATCCGGGCTCAGCAGCACAAGGGTTAAGGCAGCCTGCGAATGAGATCTGTTGTTTATCTTTTCACTACCTGCTTTAATGTTGCCAGACTGGGTAGCTCAGTCGGATGCTCGTCAGACTGGAGATCAGGAGGACGTGGGTACGATACCTGCCAGGATCTGCAAAATTCTATCGATCATGAAATATTTTCTACTGTCATTTTCTCCCTTCCGCTGTTTCAAGAAGGGCAGTTGTCAGTTTCTGGCGAAAGAATGTGCACTCTACTGGTTAACCGTTAACCTATAACCTGCCAAGGAAAAGTGTGGATAGGTAAACTGAGTGGCTCAAAAATGACCTAAAATAGTGTTGACTGGGCCGTTAAACTCCCATACAATCAAACAAAACCTGCTTTAATGTTGTTGTAATAAATGCTCCAACACATGTAGCATATACTGTCTTGTATGGATTAGATAAGGCTTGGAAATGATTATAGCAAGTATAGACAGTCAGTAAAATAGAGCGATTAAATGATAGTGACCTATCATTCAGCCTGTTGATGGACTTTAGTTCTGATCTGTGCCTTTATTCCTATCTAAAGCTTCTCCTTTCAAAGCATAAAACACCTTCCAAAGCAGATAAGCCTCCAAAGCTTTGCATACCTTCCGAAGCATAAAATACATTAGAAACATAACATCTTTTGAAACATAAAACGCCTTCCAAAGCATAAATACCTTTAGAATATAAAACACCTTCCAAAGCATAAAAAACCTTCCAAAGCATCAAAACCTTCTGAAGCATAAAACACCTTCCAAAGCATAAAACATTTTCCAAAGCATAAGACACGTCCCAAAGCATAAGACACCTTCCAAAGCATAAAATACCTTCTGAAGCATAAGACCTTCCAAAGCATAAAACACCTTCCGAAGCATAAAACACCTTCCAAAGCATAAGACACCTTCCAAAGCATAAAACACCTTCTGAAGCATAAGACACCTTCCAAAGCATAAGACACCTTCTGAAGCATAAAACACCCTCCAAAGCATAAAACACCTTCCAAAGCATAAGACACCTTCCAAAGCATAAAACACCTTCCAAAGCATAAAACACCTTCTGAAGCATAAGACACCTTCCAAAGCATAAAACACCTTCCAAAGCATAAAACACCTTCCAAAGCATAAGATACCTTCCAAAGCATAAAACACCTTCTGAAGCATAAAACACCTTCCAAAGCATAAAACACCTTCCAAAGCATAAGATACCTTCCAAAGCATAAAACACCTTCTGAAGCATAAAACACCTTCCAAAGCATAAAACACCTTCCAAAGCATAAAACACCTGAAGCATAAGACCCCTTCCAAAGCATAAAACACCTGAAGCATAAGACACCTTCCAAAGCATAAAACACCTTCCAAAGCATAAAACACCTTCTGAAGCATAAGACACCTTCGAAAACATAAAACACCTTCCGAAGCATAAAATACCTTCTGAAGCATAAGACACCTTCGAAAACATAAAACACCTTCTGAAGCATAAAACACCTTCCAAAGCATAAAACACCTGAAGCATAAGACCCCTTCCAAAGCATAAAACACCTTCTGAAGCATAAAACACCTTCCAAAGCATAAAACACCTTCCAAAGCATAAAACACCTTCTGAAGCATAAGACACCTTCGAAAACATAAAACACCTTCTGAAGCATAAAATACCTTCTGAAGCATAAAACAACCTTCTGAAGCATAAAACACCTTCCTAAGCATCAAATATCTTCAGAGCGTAAAATACATTTCAAAGCTTGTATGGATTAGATTTGGCATGGAAATGATAAAAAAGAATATAGACAGTCAGTATATAAAAGCGCTGCAGTGACAGTTACCTGTCATTGACATATCGCTGTTGACATCACCGTATGGTTGATCTATGCCTTTATTCCATACTTAAAGCCTCTCAATCACTTAAATTTTTTTTTGCCTGTCTGCTTCCACTGGTTTAAATTAAGGAAGACAGATGTCAAAAGAAGTGCAGTAGGTACACCACAACCTCGTTAAAACTAAGGCTGACACGATTAATCATATAATCGATTAATCGATCGATGAATCCCACAAAAAATGATTATCATTTCTGATTTGCTTTTAATCGATTACTTGATAGGTACAATTTACTACCCAAAGTTATGCCTTCGATAGCTGGATGAGTGGCAAACAGTGCAGACGCATTATGCGGCGTCTCATCTGGGTCTACACTGTTTGCTCGGGCTGTCTGTTCAAATATACATATGGTAAAGTGCAACATATGGTAAGAGTCATGCTCAGACAGAAAGCCAGACAGGTAAAATAATGACAAAAACCTTAACGATTACTAATCGATTATCGATCGCAATGGCAGGACTGATAATCGATTATCTTTTCAGCTCCGATTAGTCATCCCTAGTTATAATGTGGTTCATTATAGCAGTGTTTGGATGTAACAAGGTTTCAAGATGGATCCCCAACATTTTTGTTTGGATACAACACAGGTTGTTATAACTAACACTGTTTCTGTTTCGGACCCATTAATAGTGTTATAAAGAGGTTGTGGTGTATTATGTGAGCCCCCCGAAGCGAATTTGTGTCTTCGAACATTCCGTCATGACAAATTTTAACTGTGCATGCCCAGCCATCCAGAGGGGCCAGGGATATGGCTTTCCATCTGAAGGTTCCTCTTGATTCACTGCTTGTATGAGCGAGCAGCGAAGGTACTGGCGAGACTGCGCGGATGCGCAGGCTCGCCTGAACCTTTGCTGCTCGCATAGGCGATAAGTACCAAAATCGCTTGACGGGGCCATGTAATCCTTTAATCACCATGTACATGTAATTATTTTTACAGCAAAGCTCAGTTCTATATTGTAAAATATTTTTCAAAAAAATAAAACTTGATGAGCAGACAATTTATATATCATGCCCTATTTTTAAGAATGTTGTTATAGGTATATTAACCCTTGTCCTGCTGAGCCCGGAAATGTCTGGTCTTTCAAAAAATGCAGATCCAGATCAGATGGCTTCTGAAGAAGCCATCTGATCAGGATCTTCAATGTTTGTCATTCAGTTTATGAATGTTTTGCAATGAATGGCATCAAGAAATCGGATTGGTTGATAATCAGTGGTGGGTGTGGCATATATAAATATTCAGCAGGTCAAGGGTTAAAGGTTAACATCTGTGTAGGGCTAAGCCAGCCCAAGTTCAGTAGTCAGGTTAATGGCCACCCAGACAACCATAGACATCAGGGTGCGAGGCGGACCGTCCATGCAAATAAACCCTATTGGTTTCATTGGGCGACAGGGCTTGAGATGTCATTTCATCTCAATGTCGGGTAAAAGTCCCACAAAATTGGTAGTCTGTGTAAAGCTAGCAATTTTTCTCATTGTGGATGGAACAGGTGACAAAAGCTGGGACTGGTTGCTTAGATGAACATCTGGGGCCAGTTTTTCAAACTAACGACATTGTTAGTTAACGTATCGTTAAAACTTTGATCATTAAATATGGCAAATATGCTGAAATTTTTGCTGAAAAAATGTGAGCAGCTTTTGCGGATGCAAAAGCTGCTCACATTTTTTCAGCAAAAATACAAAAAATTTAAGTATTAAACTTACTAGAACAGTTAACAATATGACCACTAACGAGCTTGTTAAGCTAACGATGCTTTGAACAACTGGCCCCTGGTGTTCAGGAGGTTGCAGGTATGATCCCTGGCAAGATCTTTTGTGGAGATAATTTGATACTTTTCTCTGACACAAGAAGGGCAGCTGTCAATTACTGGTAAAAGCGTGTGCACTTGGCAAATTGTGCACTTTGAAGGTCCAGGGCTGGACAATCCACTCGCCATGGCAAGTGCCTAATGCTTGACAACAATAAAAATTTTGACTTGTCCCTATGAAATTCATTGAAATCTTCACACCCTTAGCCCTGAAAAAGCCAGTGAAATTTTTAAGACTTTTTCAAAACTCGTTTGATATAAGTATGTAAATCATGAAAGAAAGGCTGAAACCTGCCAGGCAAAATGGTGGTGAACTGACCTACTGGAAATGACCATTATATTTTTGTGGCTTGTATAGATTAGATTTGGCATGGAGATGATTATAGAGAGATAGACAGTCAGTAAATAAGATTCAATGACACTGTCATTAACAGCCTGTTGACAGCAACATAGTTCTGATCTGTGCTTTTATTCCATAAATAAAAGTCTCTGCTTTCAGAGCATAAAACAAAACGCCTTCCAAAGCAGTAAACATCTTTCAACACTTTTCAAAGATATAGCACCAATACTTTCAAAAACATATACATTTTAGCTCACCAGAGCCGAAGGCTCCGGGGGAGCTTATAGGATAGGCAGTTGTCCGTCGGCGTCGTCGTCTGTCCTATGACGTCAACATTTTCAAAGGACATCTCCTCTGAAGCCACTGGGCCGATTGGGCTCAAATTTTATCTGTAGCATCCTTGGGATGGGGGATTGAAAGTTTGTGTTTTTTATCAAAATCGGCTCATTAGTTTGGTTGCTATGGCAACTTGTAGTTTCCATAGACTTATAATGGGGAAAATTGAAAAATGGCATTTACTGCCAAGCCTCTGCAGATATTTGCACAAAACTTACATAGAAATGTTCCTTAGGCAATCTACTATCTGCCATATGATTTTAGGCCTACTGCTCATTTCTATTGGTTGCCATGGAAACCAAAATAAAAAAAAATAGAAAAAAAAAATACTTCAAAAATCATCTCCTCAGAAACCGAATGCTCTATAAGGCTGAGAGTTTTTGGAAATATTCACCATATTTGCCTTTACAAGTTTTGTGTTTTTTATAAAATTTGGCTCTTTAGTTTGGTTGCTATGGCAACTTAGATTTTCCATAGACTTATAATGGGGAAAATTGAAAAATGGCATTTGCTGCCAAGTTATTGCAGATATTTTGACAAAACTTTTATAGAACTGTTCCTTGAGTAAATGTCTCTCAGCCATATGCTTTAATGCCAACATGGGGGTCCCCCAGGTTAAGCCGGGGCCATGCCCTGCCCCATCCACTTCATAAAAGGCCATAAAACGCGGAAACCATCCAGATCCCCACCCCAAAACCATATATATTCTTGTTCCTTATGATAAGATGCATTCAGTGACACCAACCTGGGGGTCCCCCGGTACGTGCCGGAGTCATGCCCCGCCCCCTCCATTCCATAAAAGGTCCAGTATCTTGGAAACCTTACAGATCCCCACCCCTAAACCATATATATTCTTGTTCCTTATGAAAATATACATTCACTGACACCAACTTTGGGGTCTCCCGGGGTGCGCCTGTGCCTTGCCCCACCCCTTCTTCTTCACAAAAGGTCATATATCTCAGAAACCATTTAGATCCCCACCCCGAAACCATATATATTCTTGTTCCTTATGATAAGACGCATTCAGTGACACCAACCTGGGGGTCCTCCGAGTTGTGCCGCGGTCATGCCCCACCCCCTCCATTTCTTAAAAGGCCCAATATCTTGGAAACCTTACAGATCCCCACCCCTAAACCCTATATATTCTTGTTCCTTATGAAGAGACTCATTCATTGACACCAATTTGGGGGTCTTCCTGGGTGCGCCGGGGCCTTGCCCCAACCCTCCACTTTACAAAAGGCCATCTATCTCAGAAACCATTCAGATCCCCGCCCCAAAACCATATATATTCTTGTTTCTTATGATATGACGCATTCATTGACACTAACCTGGGGGTCCCCCAGGATGTGCCGGAGTCGTGCCCCACCCCTTCATTTCATTAAAGGCCCAATATCTTGGAAACACCTCCACCACTTAAGAAGCCTTATAACTCCGGTATACAGATCCCCACTGCTACACCATATATATTCTTATTCCTTATGATAAGACGCATTTAGTGATTCCAGCCAGAGCTCCATTGGATCCCTGCCCTACACCCTCTACTTAATAAAAGGCCTAATGTTTTAGATACTGAGTCCAGATGGATGCTCATTTGGATATAGGGGTTCATTTGGGAGACTTTATAATTGGTAGATTAAAATCATATCATGTTAAAATACATGGCTGTCATTGGGCAGTGCCCACCTGAGCTCTGGTGAGCATAGTGGCCCATGGGCCTCTTGTTATTAAAACACCTTCCAATGCGTAAAGTGCCTTTCAAAGTATAAAACACCCTCCAAAGCATAAGACATCTTCCAAAGCATAAAACACCATCAAAAGCATAAAACCCCATCAAAAGCATATAGGGCCTTCACAAACCATAGAACACCTACCAAAGCATAAACACGCTTCAGAGCATGAAACTCCTTCCAAAGCATAAAACACCTTTCTGAGCATAAAATGCCTTTCACAGCATAAAACAAATTTCAAAGCATAAAAAACCTTTCAAAGCATTTAACATCTCCAAAGCACAGAACACCTTCCAAAGCATAAAATACCTTCTGAGCTCAAAGCATCTTCCAAAGCATGCAACAGCTCTGGAGCTTTAAAAACCTTTCAAAGCAGAAGATTTTTTTTTTTTTTTTGGTTTGGGTTTTACGGCCCTTTCAAGATAATTTCACTCATATCGAACCGATCGTTAATCAGAGGTGGGCGAAAACCGGAGTACCCGGAGAAAAACCACCTGACCTTCCGTTGCAGAACTTGGCGTCTCACACGTGGCCCGAGCGAGGCTCGAACCTACGGCGGTGAGAGACCTAATGACTAAGAGTCAGCGCTCTTATCCACTAGGCCACGGAGGCCCGTTTCAAAGCAGAAGATAAAACAGTTTCTGAAACATAACCTTCTGAAATATAATACACCTGTCAAAGCATAAAACTACTGTCAGCACCTTTAATAGCACAAAAGAAAAACAGTTCAATGTCAGCATATGACACATCAATATATGGGCCCCGTCAAGCGATTTTGGTACTTATCGCCTATGTGCGCAGCGAAGGTTCAGTCTCGCCAGAACCTTCGCTGCTTGCTCATACAAGCAGTGAATCAAGAGGAACCTTCAGACAGAAAGCCATATCCCTGGCCCCTCTGAATGGCTGGGCATGCGCAGTTAAAATTTGTCATGACGGAATGCTCAAAGAGACAAATTTGCTTGGTGGGGCTCAACTATTATATGTGTGACCTTTCCACGAGAATCAACGTTTAGATGGAAAAAGAACCCAAGAAAGAATAATCTGAAAACAGACTACTGGATTATCCCCCCCTTCCAAGTGTCCCGTTGCTGAGAGCAAATGACTGGGAACCAATGGACCAGTTCCTTGGGAACCAACGCACTGGTTCCCACCCACAGACCACATCAAACCAGCCAATGAAATGACGAGAGGTGACAATACTTGTGCATGCTTAAAGCATGCTGGTGCCTAAAAAGCAAATAAAGGCAAACACTGACAGTTACATGTTGTTATTTTAGAGGTTGCTTTAATTAAATATCAGTGAATGCTGGGCTCGGAGGAGGGCAATCTGATAATATCTTGAGCTTTGTTTATTTGTTTGATTTGAAGTTTAACATCTCCGTCAACACTGTAAAGGTCATAATATCTTGAGGTGAGTATGCATGTGTTAATTTTTGTCTTGTATGGATTAGATTTGGCATGGAAATGATTAAAGAGAGTATAGACAGTCAGTAAATACAAGCGATTCAATGACAGTTACTGTCATTAACATGTTGACACTCCGTTGTTCTGATCCATGCCTTTATTCCATAACTAAAGCCTTTCTTCACCCATACAAATGCTAGACTGGTGGTCAGGAAATGGTGTTTTTGTCATGCTTGCCATTAGCATGGCGCGATATAGCACCTGGTTTTCTGTTCGCTCATATGTCCGTTTTTGTCAAGGCCTCAACATTTGCGACCACCCTAGTGTTCACCCAAATGGTGAAGTTTATTTCTCAAGAACTATTAGAGCTTCATTAATGATACTTGGTACAAGCTTGCATCTAGGAATGGCAACTTTTATGGAAGCATAAATATTTGACCTTGGCCTAGATTTCATGGTTTGGTGACTTTGTGCCCCCACAGGCGCGATATAGCCTTTGGCAGAATTCTTGTTATCATTGGGTGTGGTACAATTCTTCAATGAAGATTATAAATCACAAAGCATTTTCTACTTATCCTTTACTGCTGATACAAGAAATGCAGAATATGATGTCAGAAGAATTGCAGTAGATAATGTTAATATCTGAGCCAGCCTAGGTAAAAAGTAGTTCGGTTAATGTCCTTGCAGACATAACTAGGACAAAAGTCTATAGTTGTTAGTAACTTCGTAAAGCTACCTATTTTTCACTGGATGGAACAGTTGACCAAAGCTGGTACAGGTGGCTTTGTCAGATGCACACATGGGTTCAGTTGTTCAGAGCATGATTAGCTTAAGACGTCTGTTAGTGGTCAAAATCTTAACTGTTCCAGTATGTACAGTTTCTAATACTGTTGTATATTTGCTGAGAAAATGTTCGCTGCTCAAAAATCTGCTCACATTTTTTTCTGCAAAAATAGTCGTATATTTGCCATATTAAATTATCAGTATACATTAACGACATTTTTACTTTTGAACAACAGTACCCAGGTTTTAAGGAGTGTTGTGTGGGCTGGCAAAATCTTTTTTAGGAGAAATATTTCTCTTTTTTCGTCAAAATAGCCAATAAAGGCAAACACTGATAGTTACATATTATTTTAGAGGGAGCTTTAATTAAATATCAGTGAATGCGGGGCTGGGAGGAGGGAAATTTGATATCTTGAGGTGAGTATGCTTTAATATTGTAATTGATGTTTGTCTTGGATTAGATTTGGCATGGAAATGATTAAAGAGAGTATAGACAGTCAGTAAATAATAGCGATTCAATGACAGTTACCTGTCATTAACATGTTGACACTCCGTTGTTCTGATCCGTGCCTTTATTCCAAAACTAAAGCCTCTCTTACACCCATACAAATGCTAGACTGGTGGTAAGGAAATGATTTTTTTTATCTTTGGTTGTGATACCATTCTTCAATAAATCACAAAGTATTTTCTACTTATCCTTTACTGTTGATACAAGAAATGCAGAATATGATGTCAGAAGAATTGCAGTAGATAATGTTAATATCTGAGCCAGCCTAGGTAAAGAGTAGTTGGTTAACCCATTTTGTACCAAATAGAATCTTCCTGCTTATATATAGCAGGAGTCCATTTCAAAATTTAGGGGTATCAGCTTGTGTTTTCTTCAAAATTGATTTGGAAAAGGACTGAACTTTTAGCAAACAGTGTAGGCCCCGATCAGACGACGCATTCTGTGGCGTCTGATCTGGGCCTGCACTGTTTGCCAATTACACATTTTGGGGTTTCTGGTACTCAGTGTTAATGGCCTTCCAGACATGACTTGGACAAAAGACAATAGTTCTTTGTAACGTCGTAAAGCTACCTATTTTTCACATTTTGGATGGAACAGGTGACCAAAGCTGGGACCAGTGGCTTTGTCAGATGCACACCTGTGTTCAGTTGCTCAGATTATCATTAGCTTAATAAGTCTGTTAGTGGTCAAAATCTTAACTGTTCCAGTATGTACAGTTTCTAATACTGTTGTATATTTGCTGAGAAAATGTGTGCTGCTCAAAATCTGCTCTTGACACATTTTTTCAGCAACAATATTAGTATATTTGCCATATTAAATGATCAGTATACATTGACGACATTTTTACTTTTGAACAACAGTACCCAGGTTTTAAGGAGTGTTGTGTGGACTGTCAAAATCTTTTTAGGAGAAAAATTTCTCTTTTTTTTCGTCAAAATAGCCAATAAAGGCAAACAGTGATAGTTACACATTATTTTAGAGGGAGCTTTAATTAAATATCAGTGAATGCTGGACTGGGAGGAGGGAAATTTGATACCTTGAGGTGAGTATGCTTTTATTGTCTTTAATTTTTTTTGTGTTGTATGGATTAGATTTGGCATGGAAATGATTAAAGAGAGTATAGACAGTCAGTAAATAATAGCCATTCAATGACAGTTACATGTCATTAACATGTTGACAGCTCCGGGGTCCTGATCCATGCTTTTATTCCATAACTAAAGCCTTCCTTCACCCATACAAATGCTAGACTGGTGGTCAAGAAATGGTGTTTTTATCTTTGGGAGTGGTACCATTCTTCAATGAAAATTATAAATCACAAAGTATTTTCTACTTATCCTTTACTGCTGATATCGGCCTCTGCCCATCGGGGCTTGAAGAAATATATGGGCTGCATGATGCTTCCACGCAGAGCTGAAACCGTCCCGCACACGAGTACTGGTAAACCGCTTAGGGGATCTAAGCCTGCCCAGATAAAGCGGTGCGAACCGGCCCATCCATGCTTATAAACCCTGTTGGTTTCATTGGGCGGCAGGGCTTGAGATGTCATTTCATCTCAGTGTCGGGTAAAAGTCCCACAAAATTGGATGCAGCGTCTCCAAAATGACCTTTACAGTGTTGATGGGGACGTTAAACATCAAATCAAACAAACAAACAAATTTACTGCTGATAGAAGAAATGCAGAATATGATGTCAGAAGAATTGCCATAGGTAATGTTAATATCTGTTAAAAGAGTAGTTAGGTTAATGGCCTTCCATACATGACTAGGACAAAAGACTATAGTTGTTAGTTACGTTGTAAAGCTACCTATTTTTCACTGGATGGAACAGGTGACCAAAGCTGGGACATTTTTACTTTTGAACAACAGGGCCCAGGTGTTAGGGAGTTTTTTTTCTGGACTGGCAGAATCTTTTTGAGGAGATAAAATTCTCTATGATTCAAAAAAGGCAGTTGTCTTATGAGAGAATTATTAGTTAAGTTCTTCAAAGATCTAACCCTATCCAAGAAAAATTTACAAAAGTTGTCATGGTCTAAAATTGAAGATTTGGCATAGAAATGATTATAGCAATTGTAGACAGTCTGTAAATTAGAGCAAGCAAAGAATTGTTCACCTACAGTACTTGTAAAGTGTTGAAAATGCAGTGGATCTGATCTGTGCCTACGACTAACATACAACTGTAGATGCCTTTAAGATGCCAAAGAAAAAGGAAAAAGGCCACTCACTCCCAAGAAACATTGCACCTCAAAATGCTGTTCTTCTGTTTTTTTTTGGTTTGGGTTTTACAGCCCTTCAAGATTATTTCACTCATATTGAGCCGATCCTTAATCAGAGGTGGGCGAAAACCGGAGTACATGGAGAAAAACCACCTGACCTTCCGTTGCAGAACTTGGCGTCTCACGTGTGACCCGAGCAATGCTCGAACCACAGCGGTGAGAGACCTAATGAACAAGAGTCAGCGCTCTTAACCACTAGGCCACGGAGGCCCATTTCAAAATGCTGTCTGTTGTATCATTCTTGCAGACTCTTCAAATACAAGTAAACAGTGTGGACCCTGATCAGACTGCATCCTCACTGTTTGCAAGACTGACTTTTAACCCATCGGGGCTTAAAGAAATAGATGGGCTGCAGGATGCTTCCACGTAGAGCTGAAACAGACCACACCCGAATACTGGTTAACCGCTTGGAGGTTCAAAGCCTGCCCAGGCAAAGCGGTGGGAGTCGGACCGTCCATGCTTAAATCCCTATTGGCTTCTTTGGGCCACAGGGCTTGAGAAGTCATTTCATCTCCGTGTCAGATAAAAGTCCCACAAAATTGGAAGCAATGTCTCCAAAAGACCTCCTTTTGGACTGTTCAAAAGTGGTCTTTAAGATAGTCTTAATATAAGAATTTTACTGTAACTTACTACAGCCCTGTCTGCATGAAAAAGGGTTTTCTCAGCAGACATAAGGGCTGGCTTATCAGTGCTGGGGGCCCCTGCTCATCGGGGCTTGGAGAGATAGATTGGGCTGCATGATGCTTCCACGCAGAATTCTGTGAAATTGACGGCACATGAGTACTGGTAAACTGCTTAGAGGTCTTGTACTGTTTGCCTCAAATACATGAGCCAAGGCACAGCATTTTCTACAGCTTACATGTGTGCCCAGCGAAGAACCAGATCAGCTTGCGCATCCATATAGTCTGACCAGAGACTTCTCTTGTGTCATGAAGGAGTATTAGGCCCTTAGCTATCCTTAGAGCGTGCAATGAAGACTCTGATCGGATGTGCAGGCTGATCTGAGACTTCGTTGGGCGCACATGCCTTATTGTAGGTTTTGTCGTTCGCTGGCTCATATTGTAAATATGGTACAAGGAAAAATTAATTTATCCTTGTTTTTCCTCCTCATCCTGGGCTATGCAGACAGTCCATGTATGTTGTAGGTACTTCTTCATTACGATAACCCACCCGTGCGAAAAATAATGTATACCCCTGTAAACCCCCGTTTTCTCTATATAAAGTGGGGTATAGGGGGTCTTCATTTCATGGACTAGTTCACATGATGTTTCTATCAACCTAACTGACCAGTTATGAAGCAAAGAATAGTTTAGGTCGTAGTACCAAAGCGTTGATCCAAAATCATTAATTCAATATCAATGTTCAGACCAACAGACATGGACTCCAGAAGAGTGTAATCAGGCATCCTAGGTTTGAAATGATTATAAAAAACACATAGAAGTCAAAACTTTGTTTCTGTTTATAGCTACCAGTATATACCATATTTAACTGAATAATTGGACACCATGACACCTTAGCATACTTGTTATAAAATTTGAACACACACAATTATCTACACAGTGTTTTATCTAAAAACAGCGAGATGAGTGGCAAACAATGTAGACCATGATGAGATGCTACATTCTGGACGTCTTACCTGGACGTCTTACCTGGGCATATTGGCCCCCGCCCATAGGGGCTTGAAGAAATATATGGGCTGCATGATGCTTCCACGCAGAGCTGAATCCGGCCCGCACACTAGTACCGGTAAACCGCTTAGAGGATATAAGCCAGTCCAGGAACCGCGGTGCGAGGCGGACCGTCCATGCTAATAAACCCTATTGGTTTCATTGGGCGACAGGGCTTGAGATGTCATTTCATCTAAGTGTCGGGTAAAAGTCCCACAAAATTGGAAGCAACGTCTCCAAAATGACCTTTACAGTGTTGACGAAGACGTTAAACCTCAAATCAAACAAACTTACCTGGGCATATATATGTTCGAATACACACGGTAAATACTGTACCATGGAAAATAAAGAAATGAGTGACATGCATGATCATCTGATCTTTGCTCCAAGTGTAATAAAAGAGAACTAGAGAGTGTGTTTGTGAAAAGGATGTGTATACCCGTAATATGCCTGTCCATAATTGGCCCATTTCTGTGTCGTCCTTATCATTGACCCCTTGTGAACTGGATGGAATTTCCTTGCTTATTATATCCGGAGTCCATTTCACTATTTAGGGATACCAGATTGAGTTAATTGATTTAAAATTAGCAGAACTTTTGGCAAACAGTGAAGGCCCTGATCAGATGCTGCATTCTGTCTTCTCCGGGAGATAATTTAAAATAACCCTCAGTTGTTGTTAACCAATCAAACTAATTTATATACTGTATTCATCCAATTCACAAACTGCATGACAAACCATGTAGATCCTGATCAGATGGCTTCTTAGAGAAGCCATCTGATCTGGATCTACACTAGTTTGCAATGGTAGGTATTATCTTGTTCAGCAGGATAAAGGTTAAACAACAATCATCTCTCATGTTTGACAATGGCTAAATTCGGTGCAGAGAAATGATTTAAGAATTTGGGGAAGTCAGTACTGTAATAGTACTTATGATGACTGATTAACCTATGTGATATGATATCTGCTTCAGCCTAGTCCTTGGCCTGGGTATTTGTATGTCACTCTTTTTATTATGAATCTGCTGTTCATTTTCTAACAGTTCATGAATATTAATTCTAATATCAGTTGTGTTATTACCCCAGCTTCCATTTTCAGCATTAGCATTCACATTTAGTTAAAGGTTACTGTATTTAATCAGAGTCTTTCAACTTGACAGTTTAAGATTCTGGTAATGCAAGCAGCTGATGACTGACGACAGTGATTGATAAGTTCTAAATGAAGTCATTTTAACCCATTTTGTATCCAAAGCCCCAAAACTGGTACTGGGGCAAACAGTGCAGGCCCAGATCAGACGTCGCAGAACAGGGCGTCTGATCAGGGCCTCCACTGTTTGCTAAAAGTTCAGTCATTTTCCAAATAAATTTTGATGAAAACACAACCTCGCACCCTAAATTATGAAATGCACTCCTGCTATATATGAAGAGGAAGATTCCATTTGGTACAAAAAGGGTTGATAGCAAAATTAACTGTGAAAATATCCTGTAAAAGAAAATAGCAGATAGTTGGATGTTACTAAATAACAGACTGTACTAGTAGCAAAGAAGCAAAGAGATGATTAAAAAACTTCATGAAAGTCAGTAGTTTGTCTGTTCTGTCAGGAGGCAGTGTTTCTGCAGTCAGGAGATAGTGTCATGACAATCAGGAGCCAGTCACTGTGATTAGTTTTATTGAGTCAGACACTCTTTGTCTGTACTACAGACAAAGTGTGTCTGATTCAATAAAACTGTAGCCAGGACATAGTCTCGAGATAGTTTCTCCGCATTCAGGAGCCAGTTACTCCACATTCAGACTGTCTTTAGCAGCCTGAAGATAGTTTCTCTGCATTCAGGAGCCAGTCTCCACAGTCAGATAGTCTATTGCAGCCAGGAGATAGTTTCTCTGCATTCAGGAGCCAGTCACTCCGCATTTAGGATACAGGCTTTAGCAGTCAGGACAAAGTTTCTCCACATTCAGGAGCCAGTCCCTCCGCATTTAGGATAGTATTCAGGAGTCAGGAGATAGTTTCTCCGCATTCAGGAGCCAGTCTCCCCGCATTTAGGATACAGTCTTCAGGAGTCAGGAGGTAGTTTCTCCGCATTCAGGAGCCAGTCACTCCGCATTCAGATGTCTTGAGCAGTCAGGAGATAGTTTCTCCACATCTCTGCATTCAGGAGCCAGTCACTCCGCATTTAGGATACAGTCTTCAGGAGTCAGGAGATAAGTTTCTCTGCATTCAGGAACCAGTCTCTCCGCATTCAGATAGTTTTTAGCAGTCAGGAGATAGTTCCTCCGCATTCAGGAGCCAGTCTCTCCGCATTCAGATAGTCTTTAGCAGTCAGGAGATAGTTTCTCCACATTCAGGAGCCAGTCTTTCCGCATTTAGGATATAGTCTTTAGCAGTCAGGAGATAGTTTCTCCGCATTCAGGAGACAGTCTCTCAGCATTTAGGATACAGTCTTTAGGAGTTGGGAGATAAGTTTCTCTGCAAGTTTCTCTGCATTCAGGAGCCAGTCACTGCGCATTAAGAATTCAGTCTTTAGAAGTTCAGGGATAAACATTAAGGAGCATGTCACTCCACATTCAGTATTCAGTTGGGATTTCTCCACAGTCATTCTGCATTGTGTCCACACTTAAGACACACACACTGACTGTCTCTACACTTTGGACACACTGTCTCCACAGTCTGTAGACAATAATTGATGAGTTTCATCAAAAGTATGATCTTTGCTTCCTGTAATGTTCTTGATTGATAAGCACTCCCCCAACCCCTTCAACCTTGAGGAGGGGGGTGTTGTTTTAGGTTTTTAGATTTTGTTGACCATGGTCCACTCAAGGTCACAGGGGTCTAAAGATTGTTCAGTCTAACTTTTATTGGAAATTTTATTTTAATAATTTGCTCACCCCCATAATTGAACTATGATGTCCTCTGACAATTCATTTTGTATTATTGGTCATTTTATTGTTGTTGGGGACTTAGCTTTCTTGTCTTGTAGGCTTTATTTGATACACTACACGTTTAGTCTCCATAGCTCAGGTCATTTTGGAGTATAGAAATGATTGAAAAATTGTGCAAGTCAGTAGTCAAGCAACACACAACATGGCGACTCCACAGCAGCTTAACCTATGATCTGTACTCCAGAGCTTCATTGTGTGTGCTAAGTAATGTTGTATATCTCCAGAATTTTATGTTGCCTCTGGATTCCTACAAACTGAAACAAGTTCAAATAATTGCTATACTGACCTATTATGTACTGGTAACCCCAAAACGGGTAACTGGCTAACAGTGCTGCACAAATCAGACACTGCAGAATTCAGCGGCTGATCAGGGCCTACACTGTTTGTAAAAGTTCAACCATTTTCAAAATAAATTTTGAAGAAAACATAATATGACACCCCTGAATTTTGACATTCCTTGATGTATTTGATATTATGGCGTGCCATGAGCATAGCAATGATTGAAAAAGCTAGTGGGAGTCTGTACATTTCATGCATGATGACCAAAAAGCAACATCTTTTTTCACTTATATGAGCTGTGTTCCAGGTTACCTCAATATTCTACTGCAAAATTATTCTTGAATTAACACTGCCCTCATCCAGAAGCCTTGAGAGAGTGTTAGCCTAAGCAAACAGTGCAGACCCAGATCAGACTGCTCCTGAAGGAGCATTCTGATCAGGTTCTACACTGTTTTCCATTCTGTCTGCACATTTCAGTCTCCTTGCTTGCTGGATTGTGTAACAAATTTGTTAAAATTTTAGGAGAATTACAGCAAAGTCCTCTGGTGTCTGAATCTTTATGATTTTTACGGTACTTCAGTCTTAGTACAGTCAGTGTTCTTAACAGATGTAGGGTTAACTCTAAAGATGCCGAGAAAAACTGTCTGAAAATGTTGTCTGCTTATGTTGTCTGCTGAATCTTTTTTTGCAAAGTTCTTAAAAATATTTTTGCATACAGGCAAACAGTGTGGACTTCGATCAGACTGCTCCTAGAGGATTTGTTTGTTTGTTTAATTTGAGGTTTAACGTCCCCGTCAACACGGTTAAGGTCATTTTGGAGACGTTGCTTCCAATTTTGTGGGACTTCTACCCGGCATTGAGATGAAATAACATCACAAGCCCTGTTGCCCAATGAGACCAATAGTGTTTATAAGCATGGACGGCCAGACTCGCACCGCATTGCCTGGGCAGGCTTTGATCCTCTAAGCAGTTTACCAGTACATGTGTGCGGATCAGTTTCAGCTCTGCGTGCTTGCATCATGCAGCCCATCTATTTCTTCAAGCCCCGATGGGCCTGCTCCTAGAGGAGTTGTCTGATCTGGGTCCACACTGTTTGCAAAAACAACCTGCAGACGACAAACAAGCAACAATTGTCGTAATAGGCATCTTATGGGTTTAGTTATTCAAAACTAACAGTGTCCTTTTTTTTGTTTCCAAAAACTACTTGCTGAAACAACTAATGTTTTGATCACTTGTCATAAAAGAAGCCTCTGTGGTGTGGTGGATAAACTGCTTGGCTCAGAAACCAGTGGTCGTTGGTTTGATTCCAGGTTTCTCCAAGCATACAGATGAGTCTTTAATCCGATGTTCCCTCTCAGTATGACCTTAGCTGTAAGTGGGACGTTAAACTCGAAACAACCACACACACAAGTTCATTAAGTTATAAGGCAGTAAACAACCTGGACTAGTATTGTTAGCAGAAACTTGGGGGGGGGGGGGTGGGGTTGTCAAAACTAGCATTATCCCGGTTGCCTACTCTATCGCGGTACTAACAGTTAATCGCCAGTAATTAAATAAACACATCAACTTACCTTATATGTGCCTGTTTGTGTGTTATAAGTAACCCTACTTCGATATTGTAAAAGGGGTAGAAATATATTTTAGCGTCAGTGAATTTTAAATTTTCCGGTTGTTGGCAGCCATGTTGTTTAGAGTTACGTCCGAGTGACTTCCTAGTCTATCGCGGCATTCACTTGAATTGAAAGTGTCAAAATATTTGAGGCCGGGTGCATATCCATGTAATATCAGTTATCAGCACTGATTCATAAGAACATATTTAGCACTTGAATTGAATCATTAAACGTTAATTAACCCTTTAAATAATCCAAAAATTCAACTTTAACAGAAATTAACGTATTTGCAATGTTTGGTGTTCTTAGTATGCTATTTACTGGTCACATGACAGGCATGGACACCTTTACTCACTGCCTTCATTCACAGAAAGGATTGTGGAGCAAAACTAAAGGGGTGCCCAATGACCGCATATGTCACACTCTGCCCAGTTCACAATTTTGACCGACTTAAACACTTTCAATTTAGATGCCCCCCACAAGCCGTTCGGGGTTTCAATTCCAATTATAGTCGCTAATTGTCCACGTGACTTTCGGCTCCAGGAAACCGTTTCCATATAAGGTAATAACGTGACTTTACGTGCGCGCGGCATTTGTCAACTTCAGACAACAACAACCAGAATCGAACCAAAATAATAAATTGAAGTTTTGATAAAGTAGAGTGTGATTTATATAGGTAGGGGTATAGAATAGATTCAGTGAAGAAAGTATTACTTGATTTTCTAAATAAATAAACTTTACTCAACAATATACTTGATATTTTGTCAATTTCTCTCGTGATGTGGAGTTTGATGTTTGCCTCGGAAGGTAATTAATGTAAACAACCAGCAGGGGCCGCTGCTCGCGAGAATAAGAGGAGAACGTGAATACCGCGATAAAGTAGAACCCGCGATAGAGTAGGAAGGGAGTATACATTAGAACTGATCAATTTCTGATAAAAAACAAACAAACCAAAAAAAAAATCAAAGGCAGGAAGCATCCCATATTTAGCCTAATGTTTGGGCAGCTCTGCTCCTTACCATACTTTTTCAAAATATGAACACCAATTTACTACTTTGCTCAGTCCTTGAGCAATATGTCCAAATACATGTGGCAGATATGGTAGAGATGATTAGAGTGTTCTGTGAGTCAGTTGTTGGTCTCCCAAGCATGGAGTTATTGACTGAGTACATATACCATCAACACTATTAGGATCTATTCTTCCTGGTTGATTCTTTGATAGACACCTGAATTTAAAGTCCTATTAAATCATACACTCATGAAAGGTAGTTGACAGTTTCTGGGTAAAGAATGTGCAATGTACTAGGTAACCTTGTAATTAGGTAAATTGACAGGTTGAATATGACCTAAATAGTGTTGGCAGGGCTGTTAAACTCCAAGTAAACCTATAGCACAGAGATGATTAGAGTATTTTGTCAGTCAGTTATTGGCCTCCCAAGCATGGAGATAGTGACTGAGTACAAATACCCTCAACACTATTATGATCTGTGCTTCCTGGTTGATTCTTTGATAGACACCTGAATGTAAGTCCTTTTATAGCATGAAAGGTAGTTGTGAGTTTATGGGGAAAGAATGTGCACTGTACTGGTTTTTGTTTGTTTGATTTGAGGTTTAGCGTCAACACTGTAAAGGTCATTTTGGAGACGTTGCTTCCAATTTTGTGGGACTTTTACCCGACATTGAGATGAAATGACATCTCAAGCCCTGCTGCCAAATGAAACCAATAGGGTTTATTAGCATGGACGGTCCTCCTCGCACCGCGGTTCCTGGACAGGCTTAGATCCTCTAAGCGGTTTACCAGTACTAGTGTGCGGGCCGGATTACGCTCTGCGTGGAAGCATCGTGCAGCCCATATATTTCTTCAAGCCCCTATGGGCGGAGGCGTCTGATTAGGTAAATTGACAGGCTGAATATGACCTAAATAGTGTTGGCAGAGCTATAAACCTATAGCATGGAGATGATTAGAATATTTTGTCAGTCAGTTTTTGGTCTCCATTACGAGGAGACATTAACTGAGTTAAACAACACCAACAATATGATCTGTGCTTTAATAAATAAATGCTGACCATTTCTTGTATGTGTCTTTGTTATACTTCAGTGAAGTTGACCAGTGACAGCACCAGAATAGTTGCCCGCTTTCAGAGTATTCTTATAAGCACCAGCATATTTGACCATTTCCTGTCTGTTTCTTTGTTATACATTGGTTTTAAAAAAGTTGACCATTGACAGCATCAGAATAGTTGCCCACTTTCAGTGTAGTTTGATAAGCACCAGCATATTTGACTGTTTCCTGTATGTTTCTTTGTTATACATTAGATATTGACCAGTGCCACCACCAGGATAGTTGCACAACTTCCTGTGCCATTTGATAAGCACCAACATACAGTAAAACCGACATCAGTTGTCAGTTTGGTATTGTCAATATTATTGTAAATAAAGGTTATTTTTAAATTTATCTACGCAATTATATGTTATTTTTGGATGATCTAATTTTATTTTTGGTGAATCCCTATTAATGTGATGGTATCAGGCTAAAAAATACCATACTTGCACTGTATCGCCGCTAGCCAAGTGGTAAAGTCACAGGCCTGTAGAGCTGAAGTATGCGGGTTCGAATCCCGCTGGGGATGTTTTTTCTTTAACATTTTTTTTTCGCGCCAAAAGCAAAAAATCCTGGAGGCCTACGATGAGGAAACTGAGGACGACGAGCAGTACAGAGGGGACGTTTACAACAGAGAAACAGACGCTGACGTACGGACTGACAAAGAAACGTTGACAGCGGAAACGCTTACGGCTGTTGAAGTGTCGTCATGGGATGCTTCTCTGACAGCAGAAGAGACTTTGTCGGCTGACGAGAATCAAATTTCAAATAGCGAAGTTTTTTTGTTCTGACAAGTGCAGTTTTGTGACTAACAATCGATAAACGTTAAAATAACGTATGATCAACATGAATTAAATTATAAATTTCCAATCAATGTTAATTTCAAGTCATGTTATTGGTGTGCCTATTCTTTACTTGGCACGTGTCACATATAGGGTCTAGGCCAAACAGGTTCCATTGTATCAAATTATGGCATCTTGTTTTTCAATTCTCTTGTACATGTACTTGCTGGTGTTTCTTTTTTATTCACTATTATAAATCAAATGTGAAGTTGATCTTTAAAATTGTGCATGACTTGTATTGAACTTTAAAATAAATAGATAACCATTCACGAAAAAATAATAATACAAAAATAATAAACAGAATTGAAAATTAAAAAAGAAATAATAAAAATGTAAATTCTGAAACTATTTTATAAAAAAATCATCAAGAAAAAAATAAATCATGCTTTTAATAGCTTTATGAAAAAAGGTTTACTGCAAGGATCGAACCTGCGACCCTCAGGAAAGTAAACCAGTTGCTTTAGGCGCTCCTCGCTACTAGTTGCGCTACGCAACTGATTACTTTTACACTGCAAAATTAAGTGCTTTTGTTTTAGAATATAACCCGTTACGTACCTGTGGAAAACACCGTTGTTTGTTATGATTTATAAATAGACGAGTATTTATCAACATTGAAACCATAACACCGACATATTACGGCAGGGTACCTGTAGTTGATTGTTTCCTGTATGTTTCTTTGTTATACATCAATGAAGTAAACGAGTGACAGCATTAGAATAGTCACCCACTTTCAATGTTTTTGATAAGCACCAGCAGATATGACTGCTTCATACCGGCCCCGATAGCTCAGTTGGTAGAGTGTCCGCTCCGGGGAACGGGAGGTCTGGGGTTCGACCCCGGGCCGCGACATACCAAAGTCGTTAAAAATGGTACTAGCTGCTCCTCGTTTGGCACTCAGATTTACGGGGTAGAGCTAGGACTGGTCGATCCAGTGTCAGGATAATGTGACTGGGTGTGGTATCATGTAATGTGTCTGGGACATGATACTTCAGTGAGGCAGCACTATAAATGTGAGCATTGAGCTCCCTGTCGCAACCAGACACCGTCGTGATATGACTGAAAAATTGTTGAAAGCGACGTTAAACCCGAATTCACACACACACACACACACACACACACACACACACACACACATGACTGCTTCATGTATGTTTCTTTGTTATACATCAGTGAAGTAAACCAGTGACAGCATCAGAATAGTAGCCCACTTTCAATCTTTTTGATAAACACTAGTAGATATGACTGCTTCCTGTATGTTTCTTTGTTATACATCAGTGAAGTAAACCAGTGACAGCATCAGAATAGTCACCCGCTTTCAATGTTATTTGATAAACACTAGCAGATATGACTGCTTCCTGTATGTTTCTTTGTTACACATCAGTGAAGTAAACCAGTGACAGCATCAGAATAGTAGCCCACTTTCAATGTTATTTGATAAACACTAGCAGATATGACTGCTTCCTGTATGTTTCTTTGTTACACATCAGTGAAGTAAACCAGTGACAGCATCAGAATAGTTTCCCACTTTCAATGTCGTTTGATTAGCACCAGCATATTTGATCGTTTCCTGTATGTTTCTTTGTTATATATCAGTGTTGTAAATCAGTGACAGCATCAGAATAGATTCCCACTTTCAATGTCTTTTGATAAGCACCAGCATAGTTGACCATTTTCTGTATGTTTCTTTGTTATACATCAGTGAAGTTGACCAGTGACAGCATCAGAATAGTTTCCCACTTTAATGTCATTTGATAAGTACCAGCATATTTGACAATTTCCTGTATGTTACTTTGTTATACATAAGTGAAGCTGACCAGTGATAGCACCAGAATTGTTGCCCACTTTCAGTGTAGTTGGATAAGCACCAGTGTATTTGATTGCTTCCTGTATGTTTCTGTTATACATCATTGAAGTTGACGAGTGACAGCATCAGAATACTTGCCCACTTTCAGTGTCATTTGATGAGCACCAGCATAGTTGGCCTTTTCCTTTATATTTCTTTGTTATACATCAGTGAAGTTTACCGGTGACAGCCCCAGAATAGTTGCCCAACATCCTGTGCTGTTTGATAAGCACCAGCACAGTTGACCATTTCTTGTATGCTTCTTAGAGCTAAATAAGTGTAGTAGACCAGTGAATGACCTTTTCCATTATCCTTTGTTAAATTCAGCTTTGTCGGCTGTTTCCTGTGACAGTGTGTGTTTATTGGATATGCACTAATTTAGTTTACTGGTGACTGCATCGGACTAGTCAATCACTTAGTGTGCTTGATAAGCACCAGTCTAGTTTACTCTTCGTAAGATGTCTGGCATTCAGTTCATGAATTTGTAAGAATAATATTGAGTAATCTGATTGGTTAAAAGTCAGAAATAGGGGTTTGCCTAAATTAATTAAGCACAAGATGTAATTAGACTGATGGTTGAAGTGGAAAGGAGAGGAATGGCCCCTGCGGACACCCGTACAGTAGGAGTGCTAAAAATAAGGCACAAGAACATATATGATTATGGGGTGGGGATTTGAAGGGTTTCTGAAATATATGGCCTTTTATGACGTGGAAGGGCAGGACACATTGCCTCAGTACAAAGAGACCCCCAAGTTGGTGTGACTGAACGCGTCATATGGTTTAGGGGTGGGGATCTGAATGATTTCTGAGAACAGTGTCTGAGATATAAGGCCTTTTGTGAAGTGGAGGCGTGGGGCAAAGCCCCTGGAGACCCCAGGTTGGTGTCAATGAATGTGTCTTTACATAAGGAACAAGAATATAATTATGTGGTTTAGGGGTGGGGATCTGTAAGGTTTCCGAGATAGTGATATTATGTAATGGAGGGGGTGGGCCATGGCCCCAGCACATCCCTGGGGACCCCCAGATTGGTGTCACTGAATGCGTCTTATCATAATGAACAAAAGTAATAAATATGGATTAGGGGTGGGGATCTGAACAGTTTCTGAGATATATGGCCTTTCGTGAAGTGGAGGGGTGGGGCAAGGCCCTGTTGCACCCCGGAATAACCCCAGTTTGGTGTCAATGAATGTGTCTTTATCATCAGGAGCAAGAATATAGATGGTTTAGGGGTGGGGATCTGTAAGGTTTCCGCTGTATTGGGCCTTTTATGAAATTGAGGGGGTGGGACATGGCCCAGGCGCATCCCGGGGGACCCCAGGTTGATGTCACTGAATGGGTCTTATCACAAGGAACAAGAGTGTATAATGGTTCAGTGGTGGGGATTTGAATAGTTTCCTAGATATTGGACATTTTATGAAGTGGAGGGGGTGGGGCATGGCCTCGGCGCATCCCGGAGGACCCCCAGGTTGGTGTCACTGAATGTGTCTTATCACTAGGAACAAGAATATATATGGTATAGGTGTTGGGATCTGAATGGTTTCTGAGATATATGGCCTTTCATTTTTCCATTTTTCAATTTTCCCCATTATAAGTCTATGGAAAATCTAAGTTGCCATAGCAACCCAACTAAATAGCCGATTTTCATAAAAAAAAAAAACACAAACTTTCAATCCCCCAGCCTAAGGATGCTACAGATAAAATGTGGGCTCAATAGGCCCAGTGGCTTCAGAGAAGATGTTTAAAAGTGTTGATGCCAGACATACAACGACGATGACGGACAACTGCCTATCCTATAAACTCCCCCGGAGCCTTCTGCTCTGGTGAGCTAAAAAAATACAAAAATCTGACACCCTGAAGGCTCCCTGTAATTCTCCTAAATTTTAACAAATTTGTTTCATAATCCAGAAAGGAGTCCGAAAAGTACAGATGGAATGGCAAACAGTATAGATATTCTGAGCTCCTTCAGAAGCAGTCAGATCTGAAGGAGCAGTTTAATCTGGGTTTGTGCTGTTTGCTTAAGCCTATCTGTCCCAATACTCAGGATCATTATAGGGCCTTTTATGAAGTTGAAAGGAGAGGAATGGCCCCTGTGGACACCCGTACAGTAGGAGTGCTATTACTATACATATACTTGGTCCTTAAAATAAGACACATTTAGGGACAACAATCTTGGGCTTTCCTGGGATCGAAAGGGCATGCTCCAACCCGTCCACTGTTTAAGAGGCCTTATATCTCCGGCCATACAGATCCCCACTGCTAAACCATAAATTTTCTTGTTCCTTGTGATAAGACACATTTTGTGATACCAACCAGGGCTCCATTGGGTCCATTCCCCCACCCTCTCTACTTCATAAAAGGCCTAATGTTTCATATACTGAGTCCACATGGGTGCTCATTTGGATATGGGGGTTCATTTGGCAGATTAAAATGATATCATGTTAAAATACATGGCTGCCATTGGGCAGTGCCCATCTGAGCTCTGGTGAGCATAGTGGCCCATGGGCCTCTTGTTTTATGTTGTGTTAGGTATTATGTGCCATGAGCATAGAAATGATTGAAAAAGCTGGTGGAAGTCAGTATGTTTCCAGCATTACATATGATGACTAGAAATTAATGTTTTTAATCGCTTATATGATCTGTGCACTGGCATTACTTGGTATTCTCCTGCAAAATTAATCTAAAATTAAAACTATTCAGTTAATATACATTACCTTTCATAGCAGATTGCCACAGGTTGCTGCTTCCCTCCAGAAGCCTTGAGAGACAGTGTCATGATACTTTAATGATGGGACAAATTGGCCAAAGCAAACGGTGCAAACCCAGATCAGACTGCTAAAAAAAAAACAGTCTGATCTGAGTCTACATTGTTTTCCATTCTGTCTGCACATTTAAGACTCCTTGCTGGATTGTGTAAGAAATTTGTTAAACTTTTAGGAGAATTTCAGCAAGGCCTCAAGGTGTCAAAATTTTCTGGAATTTTATGGCACTAGTCTCAGGACACACAGGGCACCAAACAGATATAGGGTTCAGTTATTCAAAGCTAATGGTGTCATATATGGCATCATTTTTAATGACAGATTCTATCTGTCATCTCTAGCTATCCTGCGTGTTGTAAAGTAGTTCCGGCTTTCTTACGACTTTCTTCCGGCTTTGACCGCCAAAGAAATATGAGTCCGCACAAAAATGTAGTCCGGTTAGGCGCAGTTATCAAAATTGTACATCCTATAATCGCAATACAAACTTTCGAAGCAGACGACTTGACGATTTTATCTTACCTTTCAGAGAATATATTCAGCACTTCATATGAATCAGCTGCATCATGCGAGACTACATACCTAGATCAATGCGGCATCTGCTTAGACGACTGCTCAGGTTTTACACTGTTTTTAGCTCACCGTCACGTAGTGACGAGGTGAGCTTTTGGGATCACTTTTTGTCCGTCGTCCGTCGTGCGTGCGTGCGTGCGTCCGTGCGTCCGTCCGTGCGTGCGTAAACAATTTCTTTAAACGACATCTCCTCCTAAGCCACTGATCAGATTTTGACCACACTTCACAGGAATGATCCTTAGATGGTCCCCTTTCAAAGTTGTTCAAATGGTTCCGGTCCGTTGCACATCTAGGTCACAGGAGCCAAAAATAGATTTTTTTCACCAAAAACTTAAAAAAATCGTCTTCTCTGAAACCACAAGGCCTAGGTCTTTGATATTTGGTATGAAGCTTCATCTAGTGGACCCCTACCAAGATTGTTCAAATTATAGTGCTGGGGCCAAAAAGGCCCCCGCCCCGGGGCCCTTTGGTTTTACATAGGCTTATATAGGGAAAACCTTTAAAAATCTTCTTCTCTGAAACCACAAGGCCCAGGACTTTGATATTTGGTATGAAGCTTCATCTAGTGGACCCCTACAAAGATTGTTCAAATTATAGTGCTGGAGCAAAACATGCCCCCGCTCCGGGGCCCTTTGGTTTTACATAGGCTTATATAGGGAAATTCTTTAAAAATCTCCTTCTCTGAAACCACAAGGCCCAGGACTTTTATATTTGGTATGAAGCTTCATCTAGTGGACCCCTACCAAGATTGTTCAAATTATAGTGCTGGGACAAAAAATGCCCCCGCCACGGGGCCCTTTGGTTTTACATTGACTTTTATGGGGAAAATCTTTAAAAATCTTCTTCTGAAACCTCAAGGCCCAGGTCTTTGATATTTGGTATGAAGCTTCATCTAGTGAACCCCTACCAAGATTGTTCAAATTATAGTGCTGGGCCCAAAAATGCCCCTGCCCCGTGGCCCTTTGGTTTTACATAGGCTTATATAGGGAAAATCTTTAAAAATCTTCTTTTCTGAAACCACAAGGCCCAGGAATTTGATATTTGGTATGAAGCTTCATCTAGTGGACTCCTACCAAGATTGTTCAAATTATAATGCTGGAGCGAAACATGCCCCCGCTCCGGGGCCCTTTGGTTTTATAGGGAAAATCTTTAAAAATCTTCTTCTCTGAAACCACAAGGCCCAGGACTTTTATATTTGGAATGAAGCTTCATCTAGTGGACCCCTACCAAGATTGTTCAAATTATAGTGCTGGGACAAAAAATGCACCTGCCACGGGACCCTTTGGTTTTACATTAGCTTTTATGGGGAAAATCTTTAAAAATCTTCTTCTCTGAAACCACAAGGCCCTGGTCTTTGATATTTGGTATGAAGCTTCATCTAGTGGACCCCTACCAAGATTGTTCAAATTATAGTGCCGGGGCCAAAAATGCCCCCGCCCCATGGCCCTTTGGTTTTACATAGGCTTATATAGGGAAAATCTTTAAAAATCTTCTTCTCTGAAACTGCAAGGCCCAGGACTTTGATATTTGGTATGAAGCTTCTTCTAAAGGACCCCTACCAAGATGATTCAAATTATAGTGCTGGGGCATAAAGTGGCCCCGCCCCGGGGCCCTTTGGTTTTACATAGGCTTATATAGGGAAAATTTTTTAAAATCTTCTTCTCTGAAACCGCAAGGCCAAGGACTTTGATATTTGGTTTGAAGCTTCATCTAGTGGACCCCTACCAAGATTGTTCAAATTATAGCCCTTGGGCCAAAAATGCCCCTGCTCCGCGGCCCTTTGGTTTTACATAGACTAATATAGGGAAAATCTTTAAAAATCTTCATCTCTGAAACCACAAGGCCTAGGTCTTTTATATTTGGTATGAAGCTTCTTCTAAAGGACCCCTACCAAGATGATTCAAATTATAGTGCTGGGGCCAAAAGTGGCCCGCCCCAGGGCCCTTTGGTTTTTACATAGGCTTATATAGGGATAATCTTTAAAAATCTTCTTCTCTGAAACCACAAGGCCTGGGTCTTTGATATTTGGTATGAAGCTGCATCTAGTGGATCTCTATCAAGATTATTCAAATTATAGCCCTGATACCAAAAATGTCCCCGCTCCGGGGCCCTTTGGTTTTACATAGACTTATATAGGGAAATCTTTAAAAATCTTCTGAAACTGCAAGGCCAAGGCCTTTGATATTTAGTATGGAGCTTTATCTAGTGGACCTCTACCAAGATTGTTCAAATTATAGCCCTGGGGCCACCCCCCCCCCCCCCCCCCCCCCCCCCCCCCCGGCCCTTTGGTTTTACATAGATTTATATAGCCCAGGGGCCATTTGGTTTTGCATAGGCTTATGTAGGGAATATCTTAAAAAAAAATCTTCTTCTCTGAAACTGCACCATCTAGTGGACCTTTGCCAAGATTGTTCTATGGATCAGGTGAGCGATCCAGGGCTATCATGGCCCTCTTGTCTAACAGTGCTGTCAATATTTAATCCTTAAAGACCAGCCGGTCAGCTGCAGACCAGAATATTAATGGGTTTTTCGACATTCGAGGTCAAGTCTAGGTCAGTTACAACTAGGTGTATATCAGACTTTGCGAGAAAGGCTGTCCCTTTCAACCCTGGCATATGGTACAGATACCTATGCAAACAGTGTAGGTCCTGTGATATAATTCTAGGTGCCATATTTATCAGAATGGACGAGCCCAACTTCAGTGATGGAAGAGTACACTCCAGAAACTCAAGGCAGTGAATAAATCAAAGCACTGACAACACTCATGCCGATTGTCTCTAAATGCAGGCTGGTCATGAACGAGGACTTGGACTGATCCGTTTAAATTTAACGGAAGTTTAGTAACTGATGCAAAAAATGTAGAACAAGATCAGCACCGTGTTCTGTGGCGTTTGATCTTAGTCTACATTGTTTTGCAGATCGAACATTTTTTCAAGTGCAGATTTTACAGATATCACTTGCATGTAACCAAGACTGACAAACGACCCGGCTATGTTTGGGTTGATTGTTTGGCATTCGACCCGAAGTTACTAATAAAAATAGCGATTCAGAGCTAACGTCTACGTGCCTATCACTGACTTCTCAGAATAACCTTTTTCTTGCAGAAAATAGCCGCAGTGAGATCAGGGTATTCCATAAGACTGAAGAGGGTCATCCTGGAATCATAGGGTGAGCTTGGCAAACAGTGTAGACCAAGATCGGACGCTACAGAACGCGCTTCTTATCAAAATCTTCACTAACTGTTTGGAATTTCAGAGTTAAATTAAACAGTTTAATCTCAGCCCAGAACTTTTACCCCAACCTACATCCCACCAACACTTTCGGTGCTTTGATTTTGAAACCAAACGATTGCATGATTACAACAAGCTTAGGCACCATGCCCTTAAGCTAAAAAGGTTTAATCAATCAACCGTGACGTATGGTTACCAGTCCGGCCATGATCTTGTGTTTTGTATTGTTTGATTTGAGGTTTAACGTCCCCGTCAGCACTGTATAGGTCATTTTGGAGACGTTGCTTCCAATTTTGTGGGACTTTTACCCGACACTGAGATGAAATGACTTCTCAAGCCCTGCCGCCCAATCAAAACCAATTGGGTTTATATGCATGGACGGTCCGACTCGCACCTCTTTGCCTGGGCAAGCTTAGCTCCTCTAAGCAGATTACCAGTACTCGTGTGCGGATCGTTTTCAGCTCTGCGTGGAAGCATCATGCAGCCCATTTATTTCTTTAAGCCCCGATGGGCGGGGGCCAACGATCCTGTGTAACACCTTCACACCAGCACTGATAGAAACCACATGCTCAAGATCAAACTTTTGATGTGTGATGTAAGGTCGTGCCTAAAAAAGAAGAAATTGTATTTGTTCTCAAAAAGCATCAAGTGAGAACGTATTGCAACATTTTTCATTGAACCGTGGACAGTTAGAGTGAGTGAGTGAGTGTTTGAGTTTTACGTCCCACCAACAGCTAAGGTCATACATTCGAAAGTCTGAAGAAGTCCGGGATCGATCCTGCGATCCCTGGTTTACAAGGAGAGTAGCATAACCACTACACCACGGAGGCTTTAATGGACAGTTAGAAGCTTGTCGGAAAGCGGATGGCGTTGACTCTGATTTTGGGTGCCACATGTGTGTGATCTATTTGTCTGTTGGAGCGACATCTTACTATCAACAGAAGACGCTAGTGGACGTCGGCGTAGCGGAAGACCGACATCAGTACGTCAAGATCGATTCATCCGACAGACGCATATGCGAAGCAGATTTCCGCCGGCATCTGCTACACGTACCTGTAGATAAACAAAGGGTTTCAACTACCGACTAATAAGCACTGACTCTGTTCGTCGCCTTATGCGATGCACTTTTGAGAGCTAGACGTCCCTGTCGTGACCAAAATTAAGACGTCGACACAGTACGGAACACTTACGCTGGTGCATGAAATACGTACATGTATATTGGCGTCTAAGCGACCCGCGTGATAGCATTTCAGTGACACATCGCATTTCAGCGTGAATCACGCCGATTGTCGTTTGGGAATGTTTCGACACATAGGTGTAAGGTATGCCGAGGCGACGCGTGCGTAATAGAGCATGACATATCGGATGGAATAAGCGAAATGGTATGTCGAGCTATTGTATGTACCTAGCGACATTAAGAACATTCAAGATCATGGCTGAGACGTTAACTGAACAGGGAGACGTTACATCAATCAAGTGCGTCGGCCTCACGTGGTTCCATTTATTTGTTTACGCTCAGAATCCGGGAACTCTAATCCAGCAGGATTACGCACGTGCTTATAGTGGTGTTCTTACTCAAAAATGTCTTCAAACCAATGGAATTCATGTACTGGACTTAATAGCCTTTCTCCTCCGATCTCTTTGTGAAAAATAGAGTATCTTTTGAGGGGAGGTATCCACAACCGACCAGACAAAAATGTTACTAATTGCCAGTAGTATTGTTAAAACTTGAATTTTAATGTTTGGTTTTGAAAACGTAAATAATTTCTTTCCAAAATTTGAACCATCGAATGACATTTCATGATATCAACGTTGTATAGACATCTGCAAACATACCATACAATGGAATTTGCAGAACTACTATTCTAAATTTTAAGATCTTTTTAGAAAGGTTGTCTGTAAGTTTTCACAGTGTTTTGATTTTCTCATAGAATCTGTCATTTCAGTGCCTTTGGCGCTTTGATGTTGTATGGCCAATAGGGTTTATAAGCATGGACGGGCCAACAGGCACCGCTTTGCCTGGGCAGGCTTAGATCCTCTCTAAGCAGTTTACCAGTACTCGTGTGCGGGTCGGTTTCAGCTCTGCGTGGAAGCATCATGCAGCCCATACAGAGCTCTCGGAAACGCAGGATTCCTGCTTATTTTACGCCAACTTTTTGCCCTTGTACGCGTAAAATTCACTATCGGCGATTCTTATGTACGCATGTTTTTGTTGCGACACGCGTCCAAATTTACAGAAACGGTAAATCCAGAAGCTAATTTTGGCCATTATGCAATACCAGTAAAAGATCAAATGCGGCCCTGCTTTTTGTGTTGAAAGCACACTTGCCACAAATCAGTAGGTGTGACCTATATTGAGGTATTTTTGCATTAGCCAGTGCAAGAGACGATATTGGACGCGGCACGTGTTAAAAATGATTGTATCTTTTAATCTCGCTGCGCTAATCCCAGTGTTATTACTGATTACAATTAATTTAGTTTAGTGATTGATGTAAGCATGAATCATCAACGGATTAATATTAGTCAGTAAAATATTACATTTAGTTGAACCAGGGTTACGGCTAAGACGATATAATTGACGAATTACCAATGTCATGTATTTTCGCGACTACAGGATCGTACTTTTTATCGCTCGGTCAAAAAGTGTTTCGATGTTTACTGGTGACAAAAATGTCTTTAATTCTTCAAAATACAATCATTTTAACAGTTACAGGGTCAAACTTAGTTAGGATTCTTCCCCTACGTTTTTATTTACACCAATTAAATGTTATGAGCTAGTGTCACGTACATATGTATGTAAGTCGGAATTTGAAAGCACTGACCTGGGTTTACAATATATCCGCTGGTATCCTAATACAACATGTTTTTTTTATGATGTGGCATTATTTTGCTAGAAGTGTGAGAATAAATCGGAGCAACTGAAAAAAAAAAAAAAAAAAAAAAAAAAAAAAAAAATTTGAACCATCGAATGACATTTCATGATATCAACGTTGTATAGACATCTGCAAACATACCATACAATGGAATTTGCAGAACTACTATTCTAAATTTTAAGATCTTTTTAGAAAGGTTGTCTGTAAGTTTTCACAGTGTTTTGATTTTCTCATAGAATCTGTCATTTCAGTGCCTTTGGCGCTTTGATGTTGTATGGCAGCTGCAAGAGAAGTATCTGGCGGCCAACAGGAGACTCTACATGGCTTTTGTAGACCTGGAGAAGGCATTTGATCGAGTGCCGGTGGGCACTAAGAAAACTTGCAGTGGACAAGTGGATTGTGTGAGTGGTCAAAGGATGTATGCTAATGCTCGGAGCTGTGTCCGTGTTGGTGATGGTTACAGTGAAGAATTCAAAGTGAAGGTTGGTGTTCATCAAGGCTCTGTTCTCAGCCCACTGCTTTTCATCATTGTGCTTGAAGCCTTGTCATGCGAGTTCCACTCTGAAGTCCCCTGGGAGGACCTGTATGCTGATGACCTTGTCATCATAGCTGAATCCTTTGAGGAGTCTGTCAGGAGGCTCATAACTTGGAAAGACGCAATGGAGGCAATAGGGCTGAGAGTGAATGCAGGAAAGACAAAGATCATGATCTGTGGTACAGGTCTGGACCTTCTGCAGAGTACAGGCCAGTTCCCATGCGCTGTATGGCACACTGGAGTGGGCAGCAACAGTATCTTTTGTAATGGCTGCAAGTTCTGGGTGCACAAGAAATGCTGTGAGTTCAAGCGAATGGTAGAGGACCCTGATTACAGGTGTACACGGTGCCAAGGATCTGCACACCCCTTATATGGCAGACCACAGAGACAAGCTGGAGGTTGTAGCCTCATTTTGCTACATAGGTGATATGCTCTCAGCAATGCGTGGCTTGAAGAAATATATGGGCTGCATGATGCTTCCACGCAGAGCTGAATCCGGCCCGCACACTAGTACTGGTAAACCGCTTAGAGGATCTAAGCCTGTCCAGGAACCGCGGTGCGTGGCGGACCGTCCATGCTAATAAACCCTTTTGGTTTCATTGGGCGACAGGGATTGAGATGTCATTTCATCTCAATGTCGGGTAAAAGTCCCACAAAATTGGAAGCAACGTCTCCAAAATGACCTTTACAGTGTTGACGGGGACGTTAAACCTCAAATCAAACAAACAAAAAACAAACAATGGGTGGTTGCGACCTTTTAACCACATCACGTGTGAAAACAGCCTGGAAGAAATTCAAGGAGTTGCTACCAGTTCTCTCTTCCTGCCACCTCTCGTTCAAGACACGTGGCCGTGTGTACAGCTATTGTGTGTGGAACGCAATGCTCCATGCCAGTGAGACATGACCATTGACAAAGCCAAACCTCCAACGTCTTCAGCGGAATGACAGGGCAATGATCAGACAGATCTGCAATGTCAAGCCACAGGACGCTGTCACCATCAGGTCCAGTGAGTTACTTGAGCATCTTGGCATTGAGGACCTGGACCTCATCCTGAAAGAGAGAAGGCTACGCTGGTATGGACGTGGAACGCTCCAACGGTGCAGTCAAGACTGCCTGTGACATACAGGTAGGTGGAAAGTGGGGGCCTGGAAGGCCCAAGATGACTTGGAAGCAGCTGACAAAAAGCAATTGCAGAGAATGGAAGCTCTCTGCTATCGATCCTCATGATAGACAAGCCTGGAGATCTGGTGTAAGCCAAGCTACCTGGAAGGGGGCCCACTTATTTGGACCTTGCCCCTGTACCTGCACATTAATAAAAAATCTGTTGATGATGATTTTCCAGCACAGGTAAAGTTCATTAAGTAACTAGAATTGCACAGACGATGGCACGCCATCGCATATCTCCACACCACTACATAATCTACTCATCCTGCCGTTCGCTTTGATATGTGACATGACCATGTTCTGGAAATTTTGATTTTTGACCCCACCTCCCCCCCCTCCCCCCCCCCCCCCACACACACACCCCCCTGGGCCCACCCCTAGGGGTGTGATCAAAATTCCGAAAGTGTCATGCACTCCCCAGACCAAAGATCTATCAGTTCTCAAAGTTTCAAGTTTCTATCTATAACCGTCTAGGAGGAGTTATCCGGTAAGACGGACGGGACATACGTACGGACGACGAAGACAATTACAATATCCCCACTTTTTCTTCGAAAAGCTTGGGGATAATGAAGCGTTGGAACAACTGGGACTTGTTTTTGGAAGCAGAAACTCTGGATTGAATTTGTGTCAAAACTAGTGTTAGAACTGATCAATTTCTGATAAAAAGGGGGAAAAAAAACAAAAACGGTTAAAGCCAGGAAGCATACTGTATATAGCCTAAATTTTGGACGACTCCGCACCTTACAATAGTTTGGTAGGTTCCAGGGGGAGCTTATTGGAAGGTTGCTAAATGCAAAACTGTTAACAGTAAACTTCTCTCAGCCATATGCTTTCATGCCAACCTGAGGTCCATCAGGTTGTGGTGGGGCCATGCCCCACACCCTCCACTTCATAAAAGGCCCAGTATCTCAGAAACCTTGTAGATCCCCGTCCCTAAACCATATAATATTATATTCTTGTTCTTTATGCTAAGGCACATTCAGTGACACCAACCTAGGGGTCTCAGGATGCTCCGGGGCAATGCCCCTCCACTTCACAAATGGCCATATATCTGAGAAACCATTCAGAGCCCCACCCGCAAACTGTATATATTCTCATTACATATGATAAGATGCACTCAGTGGCACCAGCCTGGGGGTACCCTGGGGTACCTTGGGCCATGCCCCACCCTTTTATTTCATTAAAAGCCATATATCTCGGAAACTGTTCAGATCCTCACCCCTAAACCATATATATTCTTGCTCCTTTCGATAAGATGCATTCTGTGGCATCTTATCTTGTTTTACACTGTTTGCTCAGGCCTTGAGCAATGTGTCCAAATATATGTGGTAAATCCATAAGAGATGATTAGAGTGCTCTGTGAATCAGTTATTGATCTCCCAAGCATAGAGATAGTGACTGAGTACAAATACCATCAACACTATTATGACCTGTGCTTCCTGCTTGATTCTTTGATAGACACCTGAATTTAATGTGCTTTTAAACCATACATGAAGGGTAGTTGACAGTTTCTGGGTAAAGAATGTGCAATGTACGAGTTAACCTTGTAATTAGGTAAATTGACAGGTTGAATATGACCTAAAAAGTGTTGGCAGGGTTGTAAAACTCCAAATAAACCTATAGCACAGAGATGATTAGAGTATTTTGTCAGTCAGTTATTGGTCTGCCAAGCATGGAGATAGTGACTGAGTACAAATACCATCAACACTATTATGATCTGTGCTGCCTGGTTGATTCTTTGTTAGACACCTGAAGTTAAAGTCCCTCATGAAGGGTAGTTGACAGTTTCTGGGTAAAGAAGTACTAGATAACCATTTGAATAGGTAAATTGAAAGACTGAATATGACCTAAATAGTGTTTTGACATGGCTTTAAAACTCCAAACAAATAAACCTATAGCATAGAAATGATTAGAATATTTTGTCAGTCAGTTTCTGGTCTCCACTAGGATGAGACATTATCTGAGTACCATCAACACTATGATCTATGCTTAGATAAATACCAGCTGGTAACTAAGTTGACATTTTCCTGTATGTTTCTTTGTTATTCTTCAGTGAAATTGACCAGTAACAGCACCAGAATAGTTGCCCATTTTCAGTGTAGTTGGATTAGCACCTGCATATTTGGTCGTTTCCTGTATGTTTCTGTTATACATCAGAATACTTGCCCACTTTCAGTGTCCTTTGATAAGCACCAGCATAGTTGGCCTTTTCCTTTATATTTCTTCTCCCGTCCCCGCCCATCGGTGCATGATTCTTCCACGCAGGACTGAAAGGACCACACACGAGTTCTGGTAAACCGCTTAGAGGATCTAAGCCAGCCCAGGTAAAGCAGTGCAAATTGGACTGTCCATGCTTATAAACCCTATTGGAAGCAACGTCTCCAAAATTACCTATACAGTGTTGATAGGGACGTTAAATCTCAAATTGAACAAACAAAACTTTATATTTCTTTGTTATACATCAGTGAAATTGATCAGTGACAGCACCAGAATAGTTGCCCAACTTCCTGTGTTGTTTGATAAGCACCAGCACAGTTGACCATTTCTTGTATGTTCCTTGGAGCCAAATAAGTGTAGTAGACCAGTGACAGCACAAAAATAGTTGACCATTTTCATTATCCTTTGTTAAATTCAGCTTTGTCAACTGTTTCCTGTGTGTTTATTATGCCCCCCCCCCCCCCCATTCGAAGAATGGTGGAAGGGCATATAGCGTTGCCCCTGTCCGTTCGTTCGTCCATCTGAAACTTAAACGCAGTCAATAACTTTCTTATTTCTGGATGGATTTTGAAATTACTTTGTAGAAATGTTAACCATCATGAGACTATGTGTCACATGCAAAACCCAGGTCAGTACCTCCAAGATCAAGGTCATACTTAGAGGTCAAAGGTAAAAAAGAGGGTACGAAACTTAAAACAGTCAATAACTTTATTTCTGGATGGATTTTGAAATTGCTTTGTAGAAATGTTAACCATCATAAGACGATGTGTCACATGCAAAACCCAGGTCAGTACCTCCAAGGTCAAGGTCATACTTAGAGGTCCAAGGTAAAAAGGGGGCTGAAACTTAAACACAGTCAATAACTTTCTTATTTCTGGATGGAATTTGAAATTACTTGGAAGAAATGTTGGCCATCATGAGACAATCTGCCTCACACAAAACCAAAGTCCTTACCTCCAAGGTCAAGGTCATAATTAGAGGTCAAATGTGAAAAAAGGGTCCAAAACTTAAACACCGTCAGTAACTTTCTATGGATTAATATGAACATAGATATATATTAAGGCGGGGGCATCCGTGTCCTTTGGACACATTTCTAATTGGATATGCACTAGTTTAGTTGACTGGTGACCACACCTTACTAGTTGACGTATGTTTCTGGGATATAAATAAATGTAGCAGACCAGTGACAGCATAAAAATAATTGACCATTTTCATTGTCCTTTATAATAAGTACAACTTAGTTGACTATTTCTGTAAGTTTATTGAATATGCACTAGTTTAGTTGACTGCTGACCCCACCTGAGTAGTCAACCACTTTCAGTGTGCTATGATAAGTGAGTTGACTGTTCAGATAAGCACCAGTCTAGTTTACTCTTCTAAAGAATAGAAGTGGAGGCAATGATCAGGAATAAATACAATTAACCCACAGCTCCCATCAGAGACAACAAAGGGAAAGAAACACAAACATGAAATAACTAGACCCTAATGGAAACACCAATAGCCGAAAGCCAAAACAACAGTTACTTTCCCACAAAATGGCCAATTGGCTATCCAAAACAAAAAAATGTAAGTGATACACACACTCAGACAAACCATAACAAAACCTTGCCCTTACTTCTGTTGCAATTTAGACAAATAATTTGTTCAGTCCGCATGAAGTCCTCCTTATTCATCAGTGCAACATTTATGAAAACGCAAAAATCAAACAACCACAGAGATGATCAATATTTGTGATATCTGGCATTCAGTTTGTGAATTTGTAAGAAGAATATTGAGTAGTCTGATTGGTTAAAAGGCAGAATTTGGGGTTTGCCTAAATTAATTAAGCACAAGAGGTAATTAGACTGATGTTTGAACATACACCGTAATTATCCTGAGTATTGGGACGGATAGGGACAGATAGGCTTAAGCAAACAGCACAGACCCAGATCAAACTGCTCCCTCAGATCTGATTGCTTCTGAAGGAGCAGTCAGATCAACATCTATACTGTTTGTCATGCCATCTGAACTTTTTAGACTCCTTCCTTATGAAACAAATTTGTAAAAAATTTAGGAGAATTACACTGAGCCTTCAGGGTGTCAGATTTTTTAGCTCACCTGGGCCGAAGGCTACATGGGAGCTTATAGTATAGTGGGTCCTCCGTCGTCCGTCATCCGTCCACACTTTTGAGCAGCTATATCTCTGTATCCTGCAGGCTGATCTCAATCATTTCTCATCTGTAGCATGCCTCTGGTGGGGCATTGATGACATAAACTTTTTTTTGAAATCGCTCTTAAACTTTGGTTCCTATGGCAACCACAAGGTCCCATAGACTTACTATGGGAAAATGCTTGTCATCACCGTAGCGCCTTCAGTTTTGATCGGATCTTTCTGAAACTTATATGTAAGGTGGCTGTGGATAAAATCTCGGATGAGTTCGAAAACCGGCCAAGTCGGCCCATTTGTCATAGAGTTACGTCCCTTTGATTGCTGAAAATGCCCATTTTCGACCTTGTCATCACCGTAGCCTCTTCAGTTTTGATCGGATCTTTCTAAAACTTATATGTATTGTGGCTGGGGATAAGACCTCGGATGAGTTCGAAAACCGGCCAAGTCCGCCGATTTATCATAGAGTTACGTCCCTTTGATTGCTGAAAATGCCGATTTTTTACCTTGTCATCACTGAGCCCCTTCAGTTTTGATCGGATCTTTCTGAAACTTATATGTAAGGTGGCTGTGGATAAAATCTCGGATGAGTTCGAAAACCGACCAAGTCGGCCCTTTTATTTAAGGTTTTATGGTACTTTAGTCTTAGCTCTTATCTTGCTTTTCACGACAACCACTATCTTTGCAAACAGTGTAGATCCAGATCAGATGGCTTCTGAATATGCCATCTGATCAGGATCTACACTGTTTGGCATTTAGTTTATGGATTTGTAGCAATAAATTACATCAAGTCATTTGATTGGTTGATAGACAAAAATGGGTGTGGCTTAAATGAATATTCAGCAAGATAAGGGTTAGTACACACACTGTTCTCCCAGATCATTCTTATGTTTTATATACATTCCTTGTTGTGTTAGGTATTATGTGCCATGAGCAAAGAAATGATTGAAAAAGCAGGTGGAAGTCAGTATGTTTCCAGCATTACACATGATGACTAAAAATTAATATCTTTTTTCGCTTATATGATCTGTGCTGTGTATTTTCTCCCTTTTCACCTGCAAAATTAATCTAAAATTAAAACTAGTCATCAGTTTATTAACATTACCTTTCATAGCAGATTGCCACAGGTTGCTGCTTCCCTCCAGAAGCCTTAAGAGCCAGTGTCATGATACCCTATTGAGCACACAGACTGACCTCAGCAAACAGTGCAAACCCAGATCAGACTGCTGAAGAAACAGTCTGATCAGGGTCCACACTGTTACCATTCTGTCTGCACATTTAAGACTCCTTGCTGGATTGTGTAACAAATTTATTAAAATTTAGGAGAATTTCAGCGAGTCCTCAAAGTGTCAGAATTTTTAGGATTTTTACAGCACTAGTCTTAGGACACACAGGGCACTAAACAGATAAAGGGTTCAGTTATTCAAAGCTAGTTGTGTCATATTTGTCATCATTGAATAATTCAGTTTCCAGAACAGGTAAATTTTTGATCACTTACAAGTTCATGAAGCATTGGAATAACTGGGACTGTAATTTCATTTGTAGCATCCTTGGGCTGGGGGATTTTAATGAAAGTCGGCTCATTACTTTGGTTGCTGTATAAACTTAGAGTTTCCATAGATATATATAATGGAGAAAATTGCAAAATGGCATTTACCGGGGTACTGATATTTTGACAAAACTTTTATAGAAATGTTCCTCGAGTAAACTTCTATTAGCCATATGCTTTTGGGGGTGACAGGACATCTCGGCCCCTAACAAACTCGGCCCCTGACAATCTCGGCCCCTAGCAAACTCGGCCCCTACAAACTCGGCCCCTGACAAACTCGGCCCCCAAAATTAGAATATGTATATATTAATGTTGGAATTGACTTATTATCAAACTATTACACATATTTTAATGTACATATGCCTAATTTTTTTCCTTTTTGGCAATTTTTCCAATATATTTGAATAGGCGAGTTTTCTTAATGAGCCATCTGATCAGGATCTAAACTGTTTGCCATTGTTTGATAGTCTTAGCGAAGCGAGGTAGTTCTAACCAAACCCACAAACTGCTTTTATGTAGATACAATATACATAATCTATACCAAATTGAACCCCAGTTTTACAGGGCGTGATTATATAGGCATGTTTTCATGATGATATACTGTGCTAGCAACGCTTTGAAAGTTTCATGTTTTTTTTTGTTATTATTATTTCTGCTCAAAATATAGATTGTGAGGACTCATTAGAACCGCCTCATTGAGGCGGTTCTAACGAGTACCCACAATCTATATTTTGTAGCAGAATTTAGAAAATTAAGGGATAGCCTTGTAAACCCCAGTTTTACTATATAAAAGTGACGTTCAATGGGATCAACATTATATAGGCGTGTTTTCGTGATGATTTTTCATCCGAAACATAAACATATTTTTCGTATTTCTGCTATAAACATAGATTGTGGGTACTCGCTAGAACCCATTGACAAGTCGATTCTAACATGTACCAACAATCTATGTTTTTGAGCAAACATATTTGGGTACTTGTTAAAACACATCGACGACGCGGCTCTTACAAGAACCAACAATCTATGTTTTTGAGAAGAAAAAATAAAATTAATATAAACCCTTGTAAACCTCAGTTTTTCTGTATAAAAGTGTGGTTGCAGGTTGTCAAAATTATATAGGCATGTTTTCGTGATGTCACACTTAATTGCAACACCGTCCCAATTACAGCATCGTGGATAAGGTTTCGTATTAAAAACGATAAATATGCTCAAACTTTCTGTGAAACTACCTATCAACCTTCCAAATTGATTATCGGAAACAAAAACATAGTATTTCAGGACTTAAATGCTGCTAGGGACTGAGTTTTTAGAGACGGAGTTGGATGGGGGCCGAGTTTGCTAGGGGCCGAGTTTGTCAGGGGCCGAGTTTGCCAGGGGCCGAGTTTGTTAGGGGCCGAGATGTCCATAAATCCTTTTGGGAGACTTTATAATTGGTTAATGGTAGATGAAAATCATATGTCAAAATGCCTGGCTGCCATTGGGCAGTGCCCACCTGAGCTCTGGTGAGCATAGTGCCCTTGGGCCTCTTGTCTAAACTTTGAACAACTACAATTTTCTACTGGATGTTGTGTCAAAATAAAGCTGGATGAATGGCAAACAGTGAAGACCCTGATGCAATACAGCATTCTGTGGCATCTTCATATCTTGTTTTACACTGTTTGCTCAGGCCTTGAGCAATCTGCCCAAATACATGTGGCAAATATGGTAGAGATGATTAGAGTGCTCTGTGAGTCAGTTATTGATCTCCCAAGCATGGAGATTGTGACTGAGATTGTGACCATCAACACTATTATGATCTGTGCTTCCTGCTTGATTCTTGATATACTCATGAAGGGTAGTTGTCAGTTTCTGGGTAAAGAATGTGCACTGTACTAGTTAATCATTTGAATAGGTAAATTGAAAGGTTGAATATGACCTAAATCATGTTGGCAGGGCTGTAAAACTCCCAAACAAATAAATCTATAGCATGGAGATGATTAGAATATTTGTCAGTCAGTTTATGGTCTCCAGCGCGATGAGACATTAACTGAGCTAAAGAACTGTCAACACTATGATCTATGCTTAGATGCTATGCTCCTTATGATGAGTGATACCAACCAGGGCTCCATTGGGTCCTTGCCTCACCCCTCCCCACTACTTCATGAAAGGCTTAATATTTCAGATACAGAGTCCACATGAGTGGTATGGGTGTTCATTTTGAAGACTTTATATTTAGCAGATTAAAATCGGCCGGCCTCTGTAGCTGAGTTGGATGCGCGCCTGACTGCGATCAGGAGGATGCAGGTTCGATACCTGCCAGGGTCGACAACATTCTTTCATGGAGATTGATCATGAAATCTTTTCTACGGTCATTCTCTCTCTTCTGCTGATTCAAAAAGGGCAGTTGTCAGTTTCTGGCGAAAGAATGTGCACTGTACTGGTTAACTGCATATGTATAAGCCTGCCAAGGAAAGGTGTTGATAAGTAAACTGACCGGCTCAAAAATGACCTAAATAGTGTTGACTGGGCTCTTAAACTCAAGTACAAACAAAGCGGCCCCCGCCCATCGGGGCTTGAAGAAATAGATAGGCTGCATGATCCTTCCACGCAGAGCTGAAAGTGACCGCATACGAGACCTTGTAAACCACTAAGAGGATATAACTAAGCCTTCCCAGGCAAAACGGTGCAAGTCGGACTGTCCATGCCTATAAACCCTATTGGTTTCATTGGGCGACAGGGCTTGAGATGTCATTTCATCTCAATGTCGGGTAAAAGTCCTTCAAAATTGGAAGCAGCGTCTCCAAAATGACCTTTTCAGTGTTCTGCCCCCACCCATCTTGAAGAAATAGATGGGCTGCATGATGCTTCCATGCAGAGCTGAAACCAACCGTACCTGAGGTTCTAAGCATGCCCAGGAAAAGTGGTGCAAATTGGACCCTCCGTGCATATAAACCCTATTGGTTTCATTGGTCGGCAGGGCTTGAGATGTCATTTCATCTGAATGTCAGGTTAAAGTCCCACAAAATTGGCAGAAACGTCTTCAGAATGACCTATACAGTGTTGACAGGGATGCTAAACCTCAAATCAAACAAACAAACAAAACCTATACAGTGTTGACGGGGACGTTAAACCTCAAATCAAACAAAAAACAAACCAAACAAACAAACAAAAGTAGATTAAAATCATATGTTAAAATGCATGGCTGTCATTGGGAGTACCCACATGAGCTCTGGTGAGCATAGTGGCCCATGGGTCTCTTGTCTAAACTTTTGAAAACTACAATTTACTACTGGATATTATGTCAAAATAAAGGTGGATGAATGGCAAACAGCGTAGACCCTGATGTGACCCAGCATTCTGCGGCATTCTGTGGCTTCTCATCTGCTTTTATACTGTTTGCTCAGGCCTTGAGCAATATGTCCAAATACATGTGGCAAATGTGGTAGTGATGATTAGAGAGCTCTGTGAGTCAGTTATTGGTCTCCAAACATGGAGATAGTGATTGAGTACAAATACCATCAACACTATTTATGATATGTGCTTCCTGATTTTTTATTCTTTGTTAGACACCTGGGTTGTAAGTCCAAAGTGAAGGGTAGTTGTCAGTTTCTGGGTAAAGAATGTGCACTGTACTAGTTAACCTTGTAATTAGGTAAATTGACAGGCTGAATATGACCTAAATAGTGTTGGCAGGGCTGTAAAACTCCAAACAAATAAACCTATAGCACAGAGGTGATTAGAATATTTTGTGAGTCAGTTGTTGGTCTCCCAAGCATGGAGATAGTGACTGAGTACAAATACCGTCAACACTATTATGATCTGTGCTTCCTGGTTCATTTTCTTTGTTAGACACCTGAAGTTAAAGTCCCTAATGAAGGGTAGTTGTCAGTTTCTGGGTAAAGAATGTGTTCTGTACTAGTTAACCATTTGAATATGTAAATTGAAAGGCTGACTATGATCTAAATAGTGTTGACAGGGCTGTAAAACTCCAAACAAATAAACCTATAGCATAGAAATGATTAGAATATTTTGTCAGTCAGTTTTTGGTCTCCACTACGAGGAGACATTAACTGAGTTAAAGAACCATCAACACTATGATCTATGCTTTGATAAATACCTGCTGGCAACTAAGTTGACCTTTTCCTGTATGCTTCTTTGTTATACTTCAGTGAAGTTGACCATGCAGTGACAGCACTAGAATAGTTGCCCACTTACATTGTCATTTGATAAGCACCAACATAGTTGACCGTTTCCTGTATGTTTCTTCATTATACATCGGTGAACTACACATAGCAGAACGTCCGTATGACATCTAAATACGATGTTGCTAAAGGATCTGACAGTAAGCCTTGTGGCTTATAGACGTCATCTCCTGGCATATCAAGACCAGATTTACATATGAAGCCTTTATGGGATGGAGGAACAAAAGTTTGCTCAAATGGTTTAGGTCACATGACCAAGTTGGCTGCCATAGTAAAAACCCTTCAAAAATCTTCTTCCCAGAAACCAAATGGCTCCATAAATGCTCAGCACTCGGGTGAGCAATTCAGGACCATTGGTCCTCTGGTTTTAAATTTTAGAATGAGTATGATAAGGAGTTGAGGTGACTTGACTTGATAGATTTTGTAAGGTAACCAGGCACTAAAAGCACATAGGGGCTACCCCGGAGTTGAGGTGTCCAAATACCTAGTGTTAAATATACACCACAACCTCTTTATAACACTATCAATGGGGTCCAAAGCAGAAACCATTTTACTAAAACAACCGTGTTATATCCAAACAAAAATGTGTAGATTATATAGAAAATTGACCATTCATGGTCATTTTTATGCCCCCGGAATCTAAGAGATTCGGGGGCATATAGTTTTTGGTCTGTCTGTCTGTTTGTCTGTCTACAAAAACCTTAACATTGGCCATAACTTTTGAATGGAAATAGATAGAGCTTTCATATTTCACATGTGTATACCTTATCACAAGACCTTTCCAGTGGTACCGGTACCATAATTTTTGATCTCGTGACCTTGAACTTGACCTTTGACCTATTTTTTTCAAAATTTATCCGTTTGTCTACAAAAACCTTAACATTCGCCATAACTTTTGAATGGTAATAGATAGAGCTTTAATATTTCACATGTGTATACCTTATCACAAGACCTTTCCAGTGGTACCATAATTTTTGATCTCGTGACCTTGAACTTGACCTTTGACCTATTTTTTTTTCAAAATTTTTAAAAACATTAACATTGGCCATAACTTTCGATTGGTAAGTGATAGGGCTTTCATATTTCATATGTGCATTCATTGTCACAAGACCTTTCTAGTGGTACCATAATATTTGACCTTGTGACCTTGACCGTGATGTTTGACCTACTTTTTAAAAACTTTAACCTCGGCCATAACTTTTGATTGGTAACTGGTAGGGCTTTCATATTTTACATGTGCACTCCTTGTCACAAGACCTTTCTAGTGGTACCATAATTTTTGACCTCGTGACCTTGACCTTGACATTTGACCTACTTTTATAAACTTTAACATTGGCCATAACTTTTGATTGGTAAGTAGAAGGGCTTTCATATTTCACACGTGCACTCCTTGTCACAAGACTTTTCTAGTGGTACCATAATTTTTGTCCATCCAGACACCCCCCCCCCCCCCCCCCCCCCCCCCTCAAGGTCACTGTGGCTATTTTTAGAAAAACTTTGTCATCGCTCTAGCGCCAACATTTCTTTACTGATTTTATAACTTCACACAAATGTTCATTATGACAATATCTCGTGTGAGTTCGACTTTCAAGGTCATGACCTCAAGGTCAAGGTCACTGTGGCTATTTTTAGAAAAACTTTGTCATCGCTCTAGCGCCTACATTTCTTGGCCATACCTTTTGATTGCTTAGTGATACTGCTTTCATATTTAACATGCGCTGTTCGGGGGCATCAGTGTTTCACAACACATCTTGTTTCTATATAATCTACACATTTTTGGGATCCATCTTGAAACCGTGTTATATCCAAACCGTGTTATAATGAACCGTGTTATAACGAGGTTGTGGTGCAGTAGCATTTTGTTGACAGTCTGTGTAATGTTTTATTCAGTAAATTTCGCTTAACCTGGCAACCCTTTAGATTATGGCCGGCTAATTGGAGCTGAAAAGATAATTGATTCTTGCACACCAGACAAGGAAATCCATGATTTTACCCTGGGATAGAAATTTATGTTCTGACCCTGGTGTTCCGACCCCAAATCGAATATAATCCCGTGTTCGATAAATGCACTGGTTGATTACAACCTCATGCGCGACGTCGTCATGCGTGACGTCACTAAACATTCCTGTTGTGTCATCACAAAATGGCGGAAGTCGGTAACCGAAGTGACAGCAGCATTAAAAATTCGCAATAGAAATGGAAGGTATGCAAGAAAAAGAATCCTATATGGGTGTGAGGGGTGGATAGAAAAATCTGTCCCTCGGGATCACTGTCCGGCATCATTCGGCAAGCCTCGTGTTGCCGGACAGTGTCCCTCGGGACGGATTTTTCCATCCACCCCTCACACCCATATAAGATTCTCATATTATCGGTCCTGTCTTTGTGATAATTGATTAGTAATCACTGAAGATTTGGTCATAATTTTACCTGTTGATTATTATTATTGTCTGGCTTTCTGTCTGAGCATGCCCCCTACCATATGTTGTACTTAACATATGCATTTTAACAGACAGGCCTGAGCAAACAGTATAGACCCAGATGAGACGCCAGATTTTGTGGCGTCATCGGGGTCTGCACTGTTTGCCACTCTTCCAGCTTCTTTAGGCACAACTTTGGGTAGGAAATTGCACTTATCAAATAATTACAAGCAAATTAGTAATGATAATCATTGGTGTGGAATTTTTCAATCGATTAATCAACTATCCAATTTATGGTGCCAACCTTACGATACCTATGCAGATAGTGTAGAGCTTAATGAGATGGCTCATAGTAATCTGTCTCATCAGGATCTACACTGTTTGCTATTCTGTCAGTGCGTTTGGCTCAAGCCTCTTTTGACAGCAAAGCACATTTCCAATTTCAAAAATGGAAAATTGCACTTTAGAAACTTGGGTGTAGGTGTTTGATCGGGGTTTTCATACAACCTGTTCAGATAACAGACCTGGAACTTTTTTTCCATTACTTTTGAAACTCAAATGTTCGAGTCTATGTACCTTTGAACACATTTATGATTCCAGAATTCTGGCTCTTGAGAAGTTGGGTGCAGTGTTTAACCAGGTGTCCCACCCGCTGCAGTATACACCAAGAAAATTTGTCATCCACAATGAAACAAGTCACCTCATCACCATAGAAACAGACCACAATGCTTACACAGACACCTCAAAAGGACAGAGGAAACAGACATTGGCAGATGTGAGTAGATCTCTTTTAGGGGAGTAGATAATATTTACAGGCAAAATGGTGTGCGTCATACTGTCCAATGCATATAAGCCTTATTGTTTCATAGGGCAGCAGGGCTTGAGATGTCATTTCATCTCCATGTCGGGTAAAAGTCCCATAAAGCAGGGTCTCTAAAATAACCTAAATAGTGCTGGTGGGGACGGTTATCCTCAGTTCAAACAATTTCAAACAACCTATACAGTGAAATTGTGCCATTAAGTCCACCATAAATTAAGACTTATTATGCTTTAAAAGCTTATTTAGTAGGTTTAAGTGATTGTTTCCTTGTGTTTTCGTGTCCTTTGTATTGCTTCTCTTTGTTTTCTGCATACCATGTCTTCTGGTCAGTGACCATCTATGGGACTGTTCAAAAGTGGTCCAGTCTCTGTGTGAAATTAGTTGTTGGTGGGACTACATACATTCTTATCTGGAGCAATGTTCTGTGTCTATCATAAGACATTTTGTAACATAGTCCCAGATAAAAGGGGGTATCCAATATTATTTTTCTTATTTCTGCACAAAAACATGTTGTGGGTTCTCAATAGAAGCGCCTCAATGGTGAATACCCATAACATAAGTTTTTGTGCAGAAATGAGAAAAATATCTATTTTTCAGATGGAAAAATGCCTTACCTGGAGCTTTGTTAAATGTAGAAAGATTCATGACAACATTTTCATTGCAGGCAATGATAGAAGATGCCCAAGAAGAAGAGAGAGAACTGGCTGCTGAAATGGCGGCAGCTTTCCTCAACGAAGATCTCCCCGAGTCCGTGTTTGGAGCTCCAAAAGCCAGTGCTGGCATGTGGGCTTCTATGATCAGAATTGTTAATCCTATCACTGGAGCTACACTTGATAATATACAGTTGGAACAGAATGAGGCAGCTCACTGGTGAGTAACTTAGTAACACAAAGTATAGTCAAATTGCTATATTAAGACCACCTTTGGGACTGTTCAAAAGTGGTCTTTAAGACCACTTTTGAACAGTCCCAAAGGTGGTCACTGACCTGAAGACACAGTATGCAACAAACACAAAGAAAAAATAACTGTAACATACTAAAGCTTTTTAACCTTTACCCTGCTGAATTAATTTTTTTATCGATACTCCGTCCCACTGAATTGTTTTTATCAAATACTACCATTTTCAGCAACTTTTAACACGCAAAAACCCGTATTTTTCTTGATTTCTCCACCATTCAAAGCATATGGAAAAGGAAAGTAGCCTACTGTCACTCAGCTGACTGAGTCGAAAAATCGTTTAAAACACCCTTTCAGAGCGTATTTTGGGCTCGATTAGATCAAGTTCGTCAAAAAGTAGTGATTTCCTCAAAAAAATTGCATCCTTACCCAGAAAACCCGAAGAAAATCCATCCAAAACATCGAAACGGCAAGTTTTTTTTTTCATCGATGCCCGGATGTTATTTGATACTGAAATGCCAAACCACACCGAAAAACGAGAGTTCCTCCTTTTCTATGAGTCGCACCAAGCACACCAGTCAATTTCGGCGCACGATTGCGCCTACAGCGTGGCGCCATTACATTTTCACGGGCGCACGAATGCGCCTACAGCATGCTAAAGGTTAAAGCATAATAAGTCTTAATTTTTGGTGGTCTTAACCCATTTAGTACCAGAAACCCCCAAATGGGTACCCTGGCAAACAGTGCAGGCCCAGCACAGACGCCGCAGAATGCGGCGTCTGATCAGGGCCTCCAGTTTGCTAAAAGTTCAGGCATTTTCCAAATAAATTTTGATGAAAACACAATCTGACACCCCTAAATTTTTAAATGGACCCCTGCTTTATATAAGGAGGAAGATTCCATTTGGTACAAAAAGGGTTAATAGAGGAATTTTACTGTATTCAGACACACCAACTCCCTACCAGATTTGTTCTAACATGTGATTTAGCCTGAATAGCAGGATGAACACCGCAGACCCTGATGAGATGCAACATTCTGTGGAATGAAAAATACAAAACAGAGAAATAAAAGCTTTTTTTTCCCTGTTCCTTTACATGCTGCAAGGACGGGAAGCTTCGTCCAACTGTAAGGTAGTAGCAGTTGGGCACCCTGGTGACGTTAGCTACATGACAACTAACTGCTGATCAAAAGTTCATGGACTATGAACTGTTATTTTGACAGTTTCAAACATGTCAAGGGTCTTTCAAGAAAGCATGTTGCCCCCCCCCCCCCCCCCCCCCCACCCATTGGGGCTTGGTGAAATAGATTTGGCTGCAAGATGCTTCCATGCAGAGCTGAAACCTACCACACATGAGTAATTGTAAGCTGCTTAGGTCAAAGTCTGCCAGGACAATGTGATGCAAATCAGACCGTCCCTGCTCAGTATTGGTTTCATTGGGTGGCAGGGATTGATCCTTTAATCTCAATGTCTGGTAAGAGTCCCACAAAATTGGAAGCAGCATCTCCAAAATGACCTAAATAGTGTTGAGGGGTGCATTAAGCGTTAAGTCAAACAAAATCAAGAAAGGACAAACGTATGTGTGGGAGTGGGGAAACAGTAACCATACAGTAGGCCTGAAATATCTCTTCTTAAACCCTTTTTGTACCAAATGGAATCTTCCTCCTTATATATAGCAGGAGTCCATTTCAAAATTTAGGGGTGTCAAGTTGTGTTTTCATCAAAATTTACTTGGAAAATGCCTGAACTTTCAGCAAACAGTGAAGTCCCTGATCAGACGCCGCGTTCTGCGGCGTCTGATGTGGGCCTGCACTGTTTGCCAGGGTACCCGTTTTTATCCCCCGACCGAATAGGTTCGGGGGATATAGCGATCAGCCTGGCGTCCGTCCGTAGACGCAACCTTGTGATGGCCATAACTCCTATACCCTTTGAGATTCATTGATGGTTCTTGGCACAATTGTTCACAAGGCCGAGACGGCGTGTCATGCGCAAGAACAGAACTCTGGATGCCATACTTTTTTAGTTATCTCCCCTTTTAATAAAATAGAATGACTGCTTTGTGATGGCCATAACTCCAATACCCTTTGAGATATATTGATGGTACCTGGCACAGTTGTTCACAAGGCTGAGACGGCGTGTCATGCACAAGAACCACAACTCTGGTTGCCACGGTTTTGGAGTTATCTCCCCTTCCAATAAAATAGAGTGACAACCTTGTGATGGCCATAACTCCTATACCCTTTGAGATTCATTGATGGTTCTTGGCACAATTGTTCACAAGGCTGAGGCGGCGTGTCATGCGCAAGAACCAGAACTCTTGATGCCATACTTTTTTAGTTTTTAGTTATCTCCCCTTTTAATAAAATAGAATGACTACTTTGTGATGGCCATAACTCCAATACCCTTTGAGATATATTGATGGTACCTGGCACAGTTGTTCACAAGGCTGAGACTGTGTGTCATGCACAAGAACCACAACTCTGGTTGCCATGGTTTTGGAGTTATCTCCCCTTCCAATAAAATAGAGTGACAACCTTGTGATGGCCATAATTCCAAGACTTTAAGATATATTGATGATACCTGGCACAGTTGTTCACAAGGCCGAGACAGTGTGTCATGCACAAGAACCACAACTCTGGGTGCCGTCTTTGTTTAGTTATCTCCCCTTCCAATAATATAGAATCACTACCTTGTGATGGCCACATCTCCAACACTCTTTGAGATATATTGATGATACTTGGTACAGTTGTACATGAGGTTAAGCAGGTGTGTCACGTGCAAGAACCACAACTCTGTGATGGCCATAACTCCAATACCCTTTGAGATATATTGATGGTACTTGGCACAATTGTATACAACGTTGAGATGGCGCTTCATGCCTAAGAACCACAACTCTGGGTGCTATGATATTTGAGTTATCTCCCCTTCCAGTATAACAGTATGACAACCTTGTGACCACCGTACCTCCAATACCCTTTGAGACATATTGGTGGTACTTGATGCAGATGTACATGAGGTTAAGCAGGTGTGTCACACTCAAGAATTACAACTCTGGGTGCTCTGGTTTTTTAGTTATCTCCCCTGGCAATATAACCTTGTGATGGCCATAACTCCAACTCCTTTTGAGATATATTGAAGGAACTTGGCACAATTGTATACAAGGTACAGAAGGGATGTCATGTGCAAGAACCACAACTGTTGTTGCTGTGGTATTTGAGTTATCTACCCTTCCAATATAACAGTATGACCAGCTTGTGATCACTATATCCCCAATACCTTTTGAGACATATTGATGGTACGTTGTGCAGAAATACATGAGCTTAAGCAGGCATGTCATGCGCAAGAACCACATTTCTGAGTGCCCTGGTTTTTTAGTTATCTCCCCTGACAGTATAATCTTGCGATGGCCATAACTGCAATACTTTTGTGATATGTGGTTTAATTCTGGTGCACTTTCTATTGGTGAACAATCTTCTGAAGGCCATATTGGCTTTTGGTCGGGGGATTTGCCATCTCTTCCGATGGCTATTTTTGGGTTTCTGGTACTAAATCTTTTTAATAATTTCAGTATATCAATTGTGAAGTTCTCTAATTCTCCTGATGATACCCATGTTATTGTTGGCGTAGTAAAAGATCTCACCTTAAACCCAAGAAGTATTGGAGCTGGTTTCCTGTACACATATAAACTTATAAATGATGGTGAAGGCTTAGAGTTTGTTCATAAGACAGTGGTGGATGAGATGCCGGGAGCCATTGCCCCTTTCCAAGGGAGAGCACTTATAGGAGTTGGGAAACATTTAAGAATCTATGACCTTGGGAAGAAAAAGCTGTTGAGAAAATGTGAAAATAAGGTAAGGCATCTGTTGTTGTAGGTGTGACTAGTACAGATGACAGTATTTGTGTAGCTGTTTTATCAGATTATTTATAGATAACCGCCAGGTAAATATTATAAGAATAAAAAGAAAGATAGAGAATGAAACAAAGACATAAAAGAAAATGAAGGTGAATGTATTTGGTTCGCTTAAGAAACTGTCATGTAATGCATAATTAGTCTAAATATGCATATGGCACAGTGGAAGATGCGTGTCAGTCATTCCCACTCAATAGGCTAATATTGATTAATTAGTGAGACAGCATGAAGACCTGGTACCAGAAAAACTATCTTCCTTGAGCCTGTACTTGCCCATCACTAAATTTCTTAGCAAAGAGCACAAATCAAGAGGAGCAGCTAGCTTGCATCATCAGGGGAGACAACAACTTCAGAATAGTTTTTGTCTCCTTATCAAAGGGGGTCTACTCCTGAGAAGCAAATTCTTTCCTTAATAATAGCTTTTTCAAAAGGGCTAAGTTTAAAGGTAGAACAGAAGGACCCATGGTCTAGTGGTTTATGAGCTTTGACTTATTCATAAGCTGGCTAAAACCCTTGCAAGGGTCACATGTGAGATGCCAAGTTCTGCAATAGAAGGTCGGAGGTTTTTTTTTTCTTCTCTGAGTAGTCCACTTTTTTCCCAACCATTGATTAAATGATCAGCTCTATATAATTCAAATACTGTTAAGGGAAATGTATACACCTTCAGGGGAGTAAACCTCCTACAAAGGGATTTTTTGTCTCCCATGTCTAAAAGGGTCAACTGTTAAAAGAAAGAATTTGCTCCTAAGGAGCAAATTCTTTCCTTTATGAGTTGACCCATTTTCCCGTGGGACAGAGTTTATTGGAAAGTGAACAGGAAATCCTAAAAGTTGTCTCCCTTTTAAAAATGGTGGAAAGTTATGCCAGGTGTATCCATTTCCCTTAAAAGGGCTGGTAGACATAAAGAAAAAGTAGAGCACTGGTGTTAAAAGTTGTCTCCCTTGAAAATGGTGCTTAGTATGTTGTGTCTCAATTTCCAATCAACTTGTTTCAGCATGTTCCAAACTTTGTGGTTGGAATTCAAACAATGGGTAACAGAGTGGTGGTTGCTGACATTCAGGAGAGTTTTCACTTTGTGCGGTATAAGAGAGCGGAGAACCAGCTGATCGTGTTTGCTGATGACACGAACCCTCGCTGGATCACGGCCATGTGTTTACTAGACTATGACACTGTAGCAGGAGCTGATAAATTTGGAAACATCACTGTGGTGAGTAAGGCGGACATAATTAATCTGATAATCGATTAATTGATTGATACACTCCACTAAAATGATTGTCACCGTTTGATTATAATCGATTATTGATAAGTATAATTTACTTCCGAATATTGTGTCTTAAAATAGCTGGATGGATGGCAAACAGTGCAGACCCAGATGAGACACCATGTTCTTCGGCGTCTCATCTAGGCCTACACTGTTTGCTCAGGCCTGATTGTCCGAAAACATACAGTAAAGTATAACATATGGTGAGGGTCATGTTCAGGCAGAAAGCCAGCAAGGTAAAGTTATGATAAAAGCTTCAGTGATTACTAATCGATTATCAATCGCAATAGCATCACTAATAAATGATTATCTTTTCAACTATGATTAGCCAGCCCTAGTGGTGAGTAATCAACTGTAGGACATTTGTTACATAAATGTATTTGAATATAGTTGCTAACAATTGGATTTTGTCGCTGGGGCAGCCAACTGATAATGGCTTACATTTGGACCAGGCCTGCTATCCTAACAGCAGTAAGGGTAGAGGGTGAATGTTGTCATTTCTTTTTCTACACTTCCATTCATTTTCCTCTTTCTCCTGTCACTTACTTCCATCTCCTTTACTATTAACTGCCAGCATTTTTCTTTAATTGCCAGCAGGATATAAAAGGATTATTTTGGGCCATATGTCCAAAGACATTATAGTATATGATGTCCAAAGACATTATAGTATATGACAACTTCTTTATAACATTGTTCATTGCAACTCTTTTATTGATGTAACAGTATAACAGTTTAAAGAACATCCAAAAAATCTATAGATTATATAGAAAAATGACCATGGTCATTTTTCTATACATTTTTGCTTGGGTATAACATACAATGTAGTTGTAGCTGGCCTCGGTAGATCAGTCAGCTGTATGTCTGACTGGTGACCAGGACGCAGGTTCCATACCTGCGGGGTAGGCAACTTTCTTTCGTGGAGATTGATCATGAAATCTTTCCTTCTGTCATTCTCTTCCGCTGATTGAAGAAGGGCAGTTGTCATTTTCGGGTGAAAGAATTTGCACTGTACTGGTTAACTGCTTACGTATAAGCCTGCCCAGAAAAAGTGTGGATAGGTATACTGACTAGCTAAAAAATGACCTAAATAGTATTGACTGTGCCGTTAAACTTCAATACAAACATGATCGTTTAAAAACACAGGATCTGCTCTTTACCCCAACAACAGTGCAGGGATTTTCCTACATTTCATAATCAGGGTCCAGGGGCCGCTGGGTATGGGAAAGTAGCTCGCTAATATTTAAAGTTGGGAATTTAGATCGGCTATAACTTTGTCAATTTTGGTTTGATTTTCATCAAAATGTAGCACAAAATCAGAAATTGGGAAATTTGTTGTAAAATTTGGGAATATCTGTCTCTAAATTGGGAAAAATAGGGGCCGATTACCAGACCCAGATTTGCACTAGGAAAATCCCTGCAGTGTTATGAAGCGGCTGTGTCATGGTTAGAATTACTAAAGCATATGCAGGAAAAAATCGAGCACCATAAGAATCATGGGAAGCTGATGAAGGGCACGTCATTAATCTTCCTATTTTGTTTTCAGACTCGTCTGCCGTCTGATGTTTCTGATGATGTAGATGAAGATCCTACTGGAAATAAGGCATTGTGGGATAGAGGATGTTTGAATGGTGCCTCACAGAAGGTAAATATGTGCTTGATGTTGAATAAAAAAGTACAAATATACCTTAGTTATTCTTCAGAAAGAGAAATGTATTGAGATGCATCTTGACTGACATTGGAACAAAAATACCTCTTGATAAGTATAGTGGCATAAGTATATGCAGTTGTAGTATCTTTGAATTGCAGGATACATAATTATGATTAAAGGCTACAGCCATAGCAAAATTATTTCACCTAAAGGATAAAGTTACTTAGAATAGTTGTCATTAGAACCTGTTAACTGTTAAAAATAACCATTGGAGATCGTTGGGTGAGACAAAGGTGTGTCTTTGACCATGGAGAGTTCAACTGATATTAGCCTAAGTTTGGACAGGTCTGCTGCCCTAACAACATTTACGGGACGGTAGTGTTTTTATTCTTTTTCTCCACTTCCATTTATTCTTTGTCTTCATTTTCCTCCATCACTGTTAAGTCTCTTCTCCTTCTGCTCTACCTCTCTTGGCTAGATGACGTGACATTTTACAACAGAAAAATAAGGATTTATTATTAGTTGCATGTTCACAAGAAATATGTCAAAAGTCATTTCATCATACATGTATACTGAAAACAGATGTTTACAATAACAGATTTATCCATCTTCTCCACAGGCTGATGTAGTGATCAACTTTCACATTGGTGAAGTAATTACTTCCCTTCAGAAGGCCACATTGATCCCAGGTGGCTCAGAGTCTTTAGTGTACACCACCCTGTCTGGGGGTATAGGAATGTTAGTACCCTTCACCTCTCATGAGGATCAGGATTTCTTCCAACATCTGGAGATGTACATGAGGTCAGAGTTTCCACCATTATGCGGCAGAGATCATCTCTCCTACAGATCATACTATTTCCCTGTCAAGGTAATGATTGTTTTACGCTCTTACATACTAGGTATTTTTTATACAGATGACATTTTGAAATATTTTCTTATTTTTCCTAAAAAACAGAATTTGACATTTCATACAAATTGTCCTTTTTTATGAGATGTCAGATCCTGTTTTCTGGAAAAAAAAAAATGTAAGAAAAAATCAATTCGTCTTCTGAATTAGCCTAAAAGTGGTTAACTTTTTTGTACCAAATGGAATCCTCCTTTTTATATATAACAGGAGTCCATTTCAAAATTTAGGGGTGTCGGGTTGTGTTTTCTTGAAAATCTGCTTGGAAAATAACTGAACTTTTTGCAAACAGTGGAGGCCCTGATCAGACGCCGCGTTCTGTGGCATCTGATCTGGGCCTGTACTGTTTGTCAAGGTACCCTTTATGGGTTACTGGTACTGAATTGAAACTTAGATGCCAATCACAACTTTTTTCGACTGCTTTGTTGTTTGCTGCTTGCTTTGACAGTCTTGCTCACATAGAGTGTGGCCTCCACTCAGACTGTCCACATTGTTTACCTGTATGCAAATGTATGTTTGAAAATTTAGCAAAAAGATGCAGCATGATTTTGTGCCTTAAAACAGCTGGATGAGTGGCACACAATGTAGATTGTTTGAATTGAGGTTTAACATCTCCAACACTATTTAGGTCATTTTTGAGATGTCTCACAATGTATAAACTAATGTTAGGCCACATTCTTTGTTTGGTATCCAACCGTCATCTACACTGTTGCTAAGGCTGTCTTCTCAGATGAATAAATAAATATTGTACAGACTGTTTACTGCAGGTTTTCTGCAATTTATTCAACCCTGTAGGCAAACACAGATTCCTACACAAACTGTAGATCTAGAGCTGACTTATTATGAGCGGTCTCATCAAGATATCCACTGTTTGCCATGCAATTCCAATAATGATTATTGTTCCACCTGTTATTAGCATGGTGCGATATAGGCATTCAATTTTCCATCCGTCAATCAGTTCTGCAGTCAGTCAACATTTGCGACAACCCAAGTTTTCACCCAAATGGCCAAGTTAACTGCAGGTGCAACACAGCCTTTGTCTGAATTCTGGTGATTTAAGATCTCGTAATAGGTTTTGTTGTGTGCCAGCTGGTTAAGACAAGATTTTTTCAGACCGTATCAGGCCTCAGTAGCTCATTCTGATGCATGTCTGATGTAACTGGGAGGTTGCTGGTGTCAGCAACATTCTTTCATGGAGATTATGTCTACTCAGTACCTGTTAGCCACTTACATATTAGTCTGCCCAGGAAGTGTGGTAACATAAACTGAGAGGCTTTATTTGACATAAATATTGCTGATTGGGCTGCAAAACTCCAAAACAAACAAACCAGTAAAAAATATCAGACTGTTTGAACCAGGGATTATTTTGGGCAGGGCCATGGGGCCATAGTCCCATCAGTTTTGAAAATGGCCCCTTGTTTTGGAAATGAGGGGCCATTTTTACCTGGGGGGAGATAGGGAGTAGCCATTCGGAAGCTAGTTTTTTCTGCTTTCTAGCTCACCTGTCACATAGTGACAAGGTGAGCTTTTGGGATCACTTTTTGTCCGTCGTGCGTCCGTCCGTGCGTGCGTGGGTCCGTAAACTTTTTCTTCAAACGACATCTCCTCCTCAACCACTGATCAGATTTTGACCAAACTTCATAGGAATGATCCTTAGGTGGTCCCCTTTCAAAGTTGTTCAAATGGTTCCGGTCCGTTGCACATATAGGTCACAGGAGCCAAAAATAGATTTTTTTCATCGAAAACTAAATAAAATATTCTTCTGAAACCGCAAGGCCCAGGACATTGATATTTGATATGAAGCTTCATCTAGTGGACCACTACCAAGATTGTTCAAATTATTGTGCTGGGGCTGAAAATGCCCCCGCACCATGGCCCTTTGGTTTTACATGGGCTTATATAGGGAAAATCTTTAAAAATCTTCTCTGAAACCGCAAGGCCCAGGTCTTTGATATTTGGTATGAAGCTTCATCTAGTGGACCCCTACCAAGATTGTTCAAATTATAGTGCTGGAGCTAAAAATGCCCCCGCACCGGGGCCCTTTGGTTTTACATAGGCTTTTATAGGGAAAATCTTTAAAAATCTTCTTCTATGAAAGCACTAGGCCCAGGTCTTTGATATTTGGTATGAAGCTTCATCTAGTGGACCTCTACCAAGATTGTTCAAATTATAGTGCTGGGGCCAAAAATGCCCCCGCCCCAGGGCCCTTTGGTTTTACATAGGCTTTTATAGGGAAAATCTTTAAAAATCTTCTTTTCTTTAACTGCAAGGCCCATGTCTTTGATATGTGGTATGAAGCTTCATTTTGTGGACCTCTACCAAGATTGTTCAAATTATAGCCCTGGGGCCAAAAATGCCCCTGCTCCGGGGCCCTTTGGTTTTACATAGACTTATTTAGGGAAAATCTTGTTTTACATAGACTTCTTTATGCAGGGTAAACCTTTAAAATCTTCTTCTCTGAAACCACAAAGCCCAGGTCTTTCATATTCGATATGAAGCTTCATCGTGTGGACCTCTACCAAGTTTGTTCAAATTATAGCCCTGGGGCCAAAATTGACCCCGCCCGGGGCCCACTTATTATACATTGGATCAGGTGAGCGAACCAGGGCCCTCTGGGCCCTCTTGTTAGTCAAAATGGCCCCATCGGCATTTTCACCAGAATTATCCCTGTGTTTCTTACATTTGTCATGATCCTATTTCAGAATGTGATAGATGGTGATCTGTGTGAAGCCTTCAATTCAATGGATGTTGCTAAACAGAAGAGTGTGTCAGAGGAACTGGACAGAACTCCTAGTGAAGTGTCTAAGAAACTTGAAGATATCAGAACAAGATATGCTTTCTAGACCATGTTTCTGATCATGTTGTGATAGAAAATGGAAAGTTAACCCATAGCCTGCTGAACACCACAACCCCTACCTTTACAAACAGTGTAGATCCAGATCAGATGGCTTCTGAGAAGCCATCTGATCAGGACCTGCACTGTTTGTCATTCAGTGTGTGAATTTGAATGAGAACATTGTCATGTAATCTGATTGGTGGATAGTCAGAAGTGGGTGTGGCTAATTAAAGTATTCAGCAGGATAAGGGTTAAATCAAAGAATAGGGCCTGGTTGTTCAAAATTCAGTCATTAACCCATTATATATTGGAAGACTCTCCCATTGCTATATGTTGGACAAGTCCATTCATCATATAAGGCCTATTTTTATGTTTGCAAATACTGTAGGCCCTTATCAGACACCACATTCTGCGGCGTGTGATCTTGGCCTGAACTGTTTACCAAGGTACCCCTTACGGGGTTTCCCCCATACAATGGGTTAATTTACATTATTTTAAAACTTAAATTTTTCAGTATCACTAAAATATTTTGCTGAAAAACTGAGTTTCAGATTTGCTAAATTAATACATGCATTTCGACCTCAAACTAACAATGCTTTGAACAGTTTGACCCAGGTATTTAATTTTCTGGTGGTATTAATATTATTGGATAATAAGAAAAGAATAGAAAAAAAAACAGGAGAGGCTGTAGCTGATTGGTTCGAACATGATGCTTTGATGTTGAAGGACACATCCAGGAAGCTAGAAGAAATTTGACCCTGTTTCATATGCTTTTGCCAAATAAAGAAAAGGGACAGGAGATGATTTTTAAAGACAATAATTGTATTTTGCATTGCGATAACACATCCATGTGACTAAGTGCATTCTTCCTGATCTTCAAAACAGACATTCTTCTGATGCAAATATTTGATACTTTCTTATAGGCCAAACATAAGTTGTGGCCATTTTTCATTATAATGGGTATACATGTTTTTAATCCATCATTAAGCCATTTTACATCAAAATTTTATGCACTGTCAGAAATGATTGCAGAGGTGCACAGACTTATTTCAGTACAGTTTGCTTCTGTTGTAGAGATGTTTTCTTTTCACAAGGCTGATGTATACTTGATCGTAGACAAAAATAAAATACAGAAGAATTCTGCTATTAAGACTAGCTAAAATTAAGACAAATTCTGCTTTTTAAAGGCATATTTATATAATTTCAACTATTCTTTCTCTGTGTTTTCTACACCCAGAGTCCTCTAGAACGGGACCACCTTTGGGACTGTTCAAAAGTGGTCTTAAGACTACTTTTGAACTGTCCCAAAGGTGGTCTTAATATAGGAGTTGTACTGTATATAAGATTTGTCTTAAAGTTCCAAATCAAAGTTTCTGAGGAAATTGGTATGAATTCATATAATTACAAATCTGTTGAGTTGTGTTTACATCATTAATCATATGTAAAAATCTCATTAGCTCAGACATAACTCATTTTGTATATATTTTAATATTCTGCAGTCTGTCCTACATTATATTAAATTATGTGAATAAATGTGAAACATTTCTAAACTGTTTTTTCTTTCTTCCATTATACAATTATTCATACACCCCTACCTCTTTATTATTTATAACACTATTGCAGAAGCAGTATTGCTTAAACAACCATGTAAAACCCAAACAAAAATATATAGAACGAATGTTCATGGTAATTTTTAATATAATATACTTTTATTGGATCCATCATTAAACCATATTATATCCGCAATATTATAAAGAACGATGCTATAAAGAGGTGGTGGTGTAATGACACTTGCCAATTTTCCTCGGGGAAAGTGGCAACTTAAAGTGTTTTCTACATCCAGTGTCCTATAGAAAGAGACCACCTTTGAGACTTCAAAGGTGGTCTCAGAGATCACTTGAACAGTCCCAAAAGTGGCCAAAATAAAGAAATTTTACTGTGAAGAAGAAAGCACTGATTTAGTCTGAAGCAACAGCAATACCCTTGAATTGTCTCAGTTTTTGAAAGGAAGTCCAGTTTGGACATGGGGGAAGAGGCTGATTATATTTATCAGATGCATATACAGTTTTGTACCATGATACGGGCGATTCGCATGTGACTGTGTGAAATGCCGTTTAAGGCAAAAATCAGTCCAACAAAGCTTATCAAATTGCCTGTGAAATACTAGGCTGCATCATGCAATGTTATGTTCAGTTCTGACATATCAAATGTTGAAATTTTATGATGTCGTGGACATTGACTTTTGACCAGATTCTGGGCTGCCTGTCATATATGTCCCACCTTGTCCAGTCAGACCTTGAAAACTGGATCATGGTCTTCAAAATCTATTAAGTTCACTGGAAATTGGATCATTTTCAAAGATGTGTGAACAAACTAAATTCGTGAAATTTAAAGTTTAGATTTTATTATACCCCCGCAAACGAAGTTTGAAGGGGGGTATATAGGAGTCAGCTTGTCGTCTGTCGTCGTCGGTCCGTTACAAAAAACTTTAACATTGCTCATAACTTCCTTATTCTTTGACCGATTTCTTTAATATTCACACACCACACACCTTGCCACTAGTACTTACAAACCTGACCTTGACCTTTACGTTGTAAAAATTTGTCGGTACAAAAAAACTTTAACATTGCACATAACTTCCTCATTCTTTGACCGATTTCTTTAATATTCACACACCACACACCTTGCTACTAGTACTTAAGATTGATATACACAAACCTGACCTTGACCTTCACGTTGACAGACATGTTAAGTTTTGAAAATAAAAATGAGGGAGACAGCGCGTTCGAGGTGCGAAGTCTTGGTGGCAAGCTCTCAGGATAGGCTCGAAAATGGTGCATTCTGAGAGCTTTTTGAACATTTTTTGTTTATTCTCTACACTCCTGTTCATAGATAAATATTTTAAAATCATTTCATTGAGACGCTGCCTACAAACTAAAACCTAGCCATACCAGTGCCCCCATCCCCACCATCCAGCCCCAGGTGTATAATGCTTCAGTACAAGAGCATATCTTATCATTTATGCCCAGATAGGTCACAACAAAAGTAGCCCAATTGATTCTTTATTCCAAGGACCATCCAATAACCAAAATTTCAGAAGTGTAACTCCGAAAGTTTAGAAGATATGGCAAAGTCATACTTTTTTACCTTTGACCTTGGGGTCAGGTTGAGGTCAAGGTCAACACAAAAGTAGCCCAATTGATTCTATATTCCAAGGGTCATCCAATAAGCAAAGTTTCAGAAGTGTAGCTCCAATAGTTTAGAAGATATGGCAAAATAATACCTTTTGACCTTTGACCTTGGGGTCATGTTGAGGTCGAAGTCACACCAAAAGTAGCCAAATATATTCTATATTCCAAGGGCCATTCAATAAGCAAAGTTTCAGAATTGTAACTCCAATAGTTTAGGAGATATGGCAAAGTCATACTTTATGACCTTGGGGTCATGTTGATGTCAAGGTCCTGCTAAAAGTAGTCCAATTCATTCTATAATCCAAGGGCCATCCAATAACCAAAGTGTCAGAAGTGTAACTCCAATAGTTTAGAAGATAATGCAAAATAATGCTTTTTTACTTTTGATCTTGGGGTCATGTTGAGGTCAAGGTCATCCTAAAAGTAGCCCAATTTATTCTATATTCCAAGGGCCATCCAATAAGCAAAGTTTTAGAAGTGTAATTCCAATAGTTTAGGAGATATGACAAAGTCATACTTTTTTACCTTTGACCTTGGGGTCCTGTTGAGGTCAAGGTCATGCCAAGCGTAGCCCAATTCATTCTATATTCCCAGGGCCATCAATTAACCAAAAAAGTTGCAAAGAACATTCTAGCTGATAAAGTTTCAGAAGTGTAACTCCTGTAGTTTAGAAGTTATGCCAAAGTCATACTTTTTGACCTTTGACCTTGGGGTTATGTTGAGGTCCACCAATAGTATTCCAATTTTTCTATATTCCAACGGCCATCCAATAACCAAAATTTCAGAAGTGCAACTCCGATAGTATAGAAGACATGGCAAAGTCATACTTTTTACCTTTGACCTTGGGGACAGGTTGAGGTCAAGGTCAAAACAAAAGTAGCCCAATTGATTCTATATTCCAAGGGTCATCCAATAACCGAAGTTTCAGAAGTGTAGCTCCAATAGTTTAGAAGATATGGCAAAATAATCCTTTTTGACCTTTGACCTTGGGGTTATGTTGAGGTCGAGGTCACACCAAAAGTAGCCCAATATAGTCTTTGTTCCAAGGGCAATCCAATAAGTAAAGTTTCTGAAGTGTAACTCCAAAAGTTAAGGAGATATGGCAAAGGCGTACTTTTTGACCTTTGACCTTGGGGTCATGTTGAGGTCAAGGTCATGCCAAAAGTAGCACAGTTCATTCTATATTCCAAGTGCCATCCAATAAGCAAAGCTTCAGAAGTGTAACTCCAATAGTTTAGGAGATATGGCAAAGTCGTACTTTTTACCTTTGACCTTGGGTTCATGTTGAGGTCAAGGTCACGCCAAAAGTAGCCCAGTGCCATCTACATCCCATGTACTATCCACAGGCAAAGTTTGAAAAGTGTACCTTAATCGGTTTCAGAGGAGATCCATTCCATAGAAATGTGACAGACGTACGCACACAGACATACATACATACAGACCCACTGACTGACAGACACTCGACTCTGACACGAAAATAATATACCCGATTATTCTTCGCAAACGCGGGTATAATAATCCAAAATTTCGATCAAGTCTCAAGCACAACAACTTTATTCCCCCCCGACTTTTAAGTGCGCAAATACGGTAGATAATACTGTAGTTGCCACGGTCAATAACGGTACTTTTTCAAGTTCAAATTAATAACAGCTAGTCCAATTAACAATTAAAGATACTGATAGTTATATAAACTTGACACGCATGATTAACACAAGCTGCAGCCGATATACATGCACTCAAAAGATCAAAAGTGTCAGGTTAGCGAGAAAAGAGATTAAGAATGCAGATTAGTTTATAATTTAATGATCCAGCCACAAGACGAGGACCTCTCCATCCACAACTTTCACACCCGCTCATTAAGTAAGTCCAAGGCGAACATCAATGATCTCTACCAGCAAAATCACCATGAAATCCACCGTCCACAAACAGCAGCTACCGTTTTTCTGTACGCGCTCTGAAAATGACGCCATCCCACCCCAGCAAGCCCGCACATGTTTAATGTTTAATCGTTGTATTTTATTTTAATGGGGCGTATTTCTTTCATGAAAATGTTTGCAACCGGTAAGAGGTGGATAGGGAACGTGCCTTCCACAATTCCCGACTTATCCCGGGAAGCTCTGTGTCAATCACCAACAACAGCATACAGATGTGTTTACACACATTAAAGCGTTCGGCTTTTCCCGCCAAGCATCTGCTATTTTGGCGGCAAAACATAACCATGCACGAGACAGTAGAAAAGTCTGTTTTTATTATGCATAAATCTACCGTTAGATGTTGCTAAACATCTTAGGAGCGATTACATCATTTTCACACTGATTGTGGATTAAATTTTATGATTGGGGGATAAATGCAAATTAGAGCCATTTTCACACCTTATCACACAGAAGATTGTAAGCTTATTGAGACTACCTGAGCCTTTTGTTTACAGTGAAAGAGTAGAATAGACTGATCCGTGACAAATAGGGTTGGCGTTAACAAGTCCGTTAACTAACATGGTCCGTTGGTTGAAGGAAATTAACCGTTATGATTTACTTTCATTTTTGCAAACACTTCAAGAAACGACTGTTTTCATTTGTAAATGCCCATCTGCAGGTGTGGAACCGTGTTTTAATCCCCAATAATACTGGACAGTTCATTAATTATTATCAGTTTTACTCACGGATTAACTCGGATTTTTCCGCTGGTTTGCACACACGATAATACAAGCACAGCTTTTCAAAAATTTGCCCAAAAACGACATTTTCATTTTTCGGGAGTTTTATCCTGAATTTCGTGAGGCGTGAGGAAAGCTATTTTTTCGGGAGTCTCCCGCGATTTTCGGGAGACTTAACATGTCTGCGTTGACCTTCCTCAAGGTCAAATACTTGTAAAAATTTGTAAAAACTTATATCTCTGTGACTCTTACTTGGAGTTACTATCTGACAACGCATGCGGGGGTATAATTGGCGCCCGTTAGGCGGCAGCTCTAGTTTTTCTTTGTCTGATTATGTTGTGAACCTCATTGAAGGATTAGAAAATTGTCGGACATATTGTATTATTTTTCAGCATACCGTAATCTCCTTCAGTATCTATACACTTTTTAAGGGCCTCAATACTCATTTTTCTTGGCTGTTCACTGCATATATAACATCATCATCAGACTGAAAGTAGGTGCCTGAAATAGCAGTTTTCAGTTTTGGAAATAGATGAAAATGTGATGGATTGAGATCAGGTGAATAAGGTGGATGCTAGATATAAAAAGCCACAATTGTGAATGGCAGCCATAGCAATGACAGACTTGTGTACAGGAGCATTGTCCTGATGGAACAATACACATTCTTATTGTGCTTTCCGCAGCACTTAAATTTAATATTTTCCCGTAACTGCATCAGAAGTGAAGCATAGATCGTGCCATTGATTTATTGTCCCTTTTTGTCGCGCCTGCAGGCGCCCGGTTTTCCGTTCGTCTGTCCGTTTGTCAAGGCGTCAACATTTGCGACCACCCTAGCGTTCACCCTCATGGTCAAGTTCATTTCTCAAGAACTATAAGAGCTTCATTAATGATACTTGGTACAAACTTGTGTCTGGGGATGGCAACTTACATGCAAGCATCCATATTTGACCTTGACCTACATTTCATGGTTCACTGACTTTGTAAAATGTTGCGTTCACCCTATTGGTTAAGTTCATTTCTCAAGAATTATAAGAGCTTCATTAATGATACTTAGTACAAGCTTGCATTTAAGAAAGGAAACTTTTATGCAAACATCTATGTTTGACCTTGACTACCTTCATATCATGGTTGGGCGACTTTGCGCCCCCACAGGCGCGACATTGCCTTCGGCGGAATTCTTGTGGAGATAATCTATCGGCAGAATACCATCTGCATCCCAGGAAACCGAGACCATAACCTTCCCAGCTGATGGAACAGTCTTTGCCTTTTTTGGCAGGGGTGAGCCAGGGTGCTTCCATTGTTTTGATTGTTCTTTGGCCTCTGGAGTAAAATGATGGACCCATGGTTCATCCATAGTTACAAATCTCTGAAGAATTGGCAGGATCCTCCTCAAAAAGGTTAAGATTAGCACATGATAAAAAATGTGCGCCTGGTGTGCTTCTGATCAACTGTCAGAAGTATTGGTAACCATCAGGCCGAAAGCTTTCTCATAGCAAGATTCTCTGTCAGAATGGAATGTATCCTTTCCTGTGAAATGCCAACTCTACTGGCTATATATCTTTCTGTGACTTGTCTGTCAGTCATAACAATATCATGGACTTTATTGACCATTTCTGGGGGTGCATCCAGGACGGGGGTCATCCTTAAGTATCTGTTTGCCGCATTTAAATTCCGCCACCCACCTTTTCACTGTATCATATGAAAGGGCATCTTTCCCTAGTGTTGCTGGATATCCTCAGGTGTTAAACCGTTTTATCAAATATTGGATCACTGCTCTTTCACTGATTTTGTCCATTATGCAAAAGCTGCTTGTCTTGTTTAAAGTAGAATGCTACCTCGTCAATACAAACCGACCAAATAAGACCAGTCCTTGAGTACACGGCCCTATGTAGTCGGGGAATAGTAGGACTTCCTTCAATACAAGGCTTGCAACATACCAATCAGCCCTTGTGTAACACCAAAGCTTATTATTAGTGTTCTCAGATGCAACCATGAGATAGCAATCTTCCTAAAAATGCAGAACATACCCGACAAAAAAATTCAAGGTTTTGTTGTTTTGGGAGTTAAGGGCCAGTCAACACTATTTAGGTCATATCAACCAGTCTGCTTACCTATCAATGGCTGGCTCATATGTAAGGTTAACCAGTACAGTGGGCATTCTTTCGCCAGAAACTGACACTTGCCCTTCTTTAATCAGTGGGAGAGAAATGACCACAGAATCAAGCTCCATGAAAGAATGTTGTGAACCCAGCTGATAAAGGTGGAGTGCAAAACCAAATCAAAATACTCCTCCAGCAGCAGCAGCCTGAATCTATATTTTCTTAGGCATTAGCAAGGTAATAATTAACACCAACCCTTGTGGGTCATTGTCGTCTCCGAGAGAAAGGGAGAACAGATCTAGAGATGAACGTCAGGGACAAGAGAGAAAGAGGAAAACAAAGTTTAGAAACAGAAATTCTACCCATACCTGCTGCAAAGACTAGGCCATGCCCACATGTAAGCCAGTATCAATTAGATGCCCTGGTGATGCATGGCACACAGCACATTCATCCAACCCAACCACCCCATTTTATGGGATGTGTTAAACAAGTGGACCATCTTGGTCCTATATCGCTCTCCTGAGCTAACAGATTCAAAGTTTCAGGAGGTGCCAACCTTTACTGAAGGATTTATGGGAGGACAAGGTGATGACATGGTAAGCATTTTCTGCAAATCAAGTAGAATGTAACTAGGATAAATAGGCTGACCTTAACGGTTTTCAAACTCATTCAAGCTTTTATCCCTGACTTGCTTATATGTAACTTTCAAGAAGATCCGATATAAACTGAAGGGGCTATGGTGATGACAAGGTCAAAAATCAAAGCACTGAGAGTACTGGTGGGTCGATCGTCTCTAGTGTAGGTTGGGGAAAATAGTCCTGAGCTGAGAATCGAACTGTTCGTTAAATTTTTAGCAAGCACAATAGAGCTGATCAGACATCGCGTTATGTGGCGTCTGATTATGTAGATTGTTTTCCAATGCCCAAGTGTACGAACACAGTCCACCCGCCCATCGGGGCTTGAATAAATAGATGGGCTGCATGATCCAGTAACATTGGAAGTAACGTCTCCAAATGACCTATACAGTGTTGACGGGGACGTTAAACCTTAAATCAAACAAACTGGCAAAGTCCAGAATTTTCTTCTTACGCTGCGCTCTGACATCTTAGGGTAGTACTTGGATTTTGTTCAACAGAGTGGGGAGGGTGCAAACCCAGCCCCCTTCCATCTTTTGGAAATTATTTCAGATTCATAGTTTTTCACCCTCTGCAAAATACTTGAAATTGCATCTTCAACCCGCCCCTTTTCAGAGTCTGCGTACGGCCCTGAATCCTGTTCAAAACTGTTGTTGCATACATATGGCGAACAGTGCCGACCTGATCAGAAGCAATGTACTCTATATCAGGTCTTGGTCTTCGCTGTATGTCTCACAACGGTACCACCTATGGCCACTCATTTTTGCACTTAAGCATTTCAGGGTTCTAAAATTAAGTTCTTAGCAGGAGTGTGAAAAGTCTATTTTTACTCAATTTGGTATATATTTGTTTAACAGTTTTATAAATACATGTAGAATGTTCCGAAAGACGTTGCGTGACATCGTGGCCTTGTTTAAGATATTGTTTTTCTATCATTATGTGAGGAACCTGGCATTCTTATACTATTTCGTTTAACCCTCAAATGCCACTATTTAAGCAAACAGTGAAGTTCCTGTGAAACCTGCTGCTCAGATGTCACATTCTGCGGCGTCTGATCCGGGTATTATCCAGCAAACGATTCCTGTTAAGACTTGCAGGTAGCTGTTGTTGCATCGATAAAAATAGCGCAACGTTTCAAGTTCTATTAATAAAACATAATATTGGTTTTCCCAAATCAGTGATGGCCACGTGGACAACTGCATTAATTCTGTTCGGCCATTTAGTAAATTTGGGTCGATCGTAAACCGACCCAATAAGCATTTTCAGCAAAGTAGGGGACATAACTTCGAAAGTAATCGACCGACATCACTAGTTTTCAAACTCATCTGAGCTTTTAACCCTGACTTGTATGTAAGTTTCAGGAATATCTGATCAAAACTGAAGGGGCTATGGTGATGACAAGATCAAAAATAGCCATTTTCAGCAAGCAAGGGGACATAACTATGATAAATCGGCCGACTTGGCCGATTTTCAAACTCATCAGAGATTTTATCCCCAGCAACCTTACAAGTTTCAGAAAGATCTGATCAAAACTGAAGGCGCTACAGTGATGACAAGCATTTTCCCATTGTAAGTGGTTGCCATTGCAACCAATGTTTTTGTTTGATTTCGGAAAAAAGCTTGTCATCAGTGCTCCACCAGAGGCATGCTGCAGTTGAGAAATGGTTGAGATCAGCCTGCAGAGCGGCCCACGTCCATCAGGGCTTGAAGAAATAGATGGGCTGCATGATCCTTTCATGCAGAGCTGAAACAGACCGCACACAAGTACTGGTAAACTGCTTAGAGGATCAAAGCTTGCCCAGGCTAAGCGGTGCGAGTCAGTCCGTCCATGCTTATAAACCCTATTGGTTTCATTGGGCAACAGGGCTTGAGGTGTCACTTCATCTCAATGTTGGGTAAAAGTCCCACAAAATTGGAAGCAACATCTCCAAAATGACCTTCACAGTGTTGAAGGGGACATTAAACCTCAAATCAAACAAACAAATCAGACTGCAGAGATATAACTGGTCAAAGGTGTGGATGGACAACGGACGACCCACTGTATGTACTCCAGCCACCTTACATATAAGTTTCAGAAAGATCCTATCAAAACTGGAGGGGCTACGGTGATGATAAGGTCAAAAATAGGCATTTTCAGCAATCAAAGGGACATAACTATGATAAATGGGCCAACTTGGCCGGTTTTCGAACTCATCTGAGTTTTTTATCCCAAGCCACCTTGCATATAAGTTTTAGAGTGAGTGAGTGAGTGTTTGAGTTTTACGTCCCACCAACAGCTAAGGTCATATGGAGACGGGACCTCGGTTTAAAGACTCATCCGAAAGTCTGGAGAAGCCCGGGATCGATCCTGCGACCCCTGGTTTACATATAAGTTTTAGAAAGATCCCATCTAAACTGAAGGGGCTACGGTAATGACAAGGTCAAAAATAGGCATTTTAGCAATCAAGGGGACGTAACTCTATAATTAATGGGCCGACCTTGCCAGTTTTTAGCTCACCTGTCACGTAGTGACGAGGTGAGCTTTTGGGATCACTTTTTGTCCGTCGTCCGTGCGTCCGTCCGTCCGTAAACAATTTCAAATAAGTATATCTCCAATACCCTACGGCCAATCTTGATCAAATTTCATGTGAATCATCATCAGGTAGGGGGAAAGGCTGCATAAGGTTTTTGGGCTGATCAGATTGGAATTATGGTTGCCATGGCAACATATAGCTCCCATAGACTTATAATGGGAAAACATTTAAAAATCTTCTTCTCTGAAACCACATGGCCCAGAGCTGAGATATTAAGCATGTAGCAAGGGCAAGAGGTCAACTACATAATTCCTGCCAATCATGCCCCTCGGTGCCAAATGGGCCACGCCCTAAGGCCCCTTCGCTCCCATAGACTAATAATGGAAAAAAAAGCTTCAAAAATCTTCTTCTCTGAAACCACAGGGTCCAGAGCTTAGATATTTAGCATGTAGCAATGGCAGGTGGTCACCTACATAATTCCTGCCAATCATGCCCCTGGGTTCCAAATGGGCCACGCCCCGGGGCCCCTTCGCTCCTATAGACTCATAATGGAAAAAAAGCTTCAAAAATCTTCTTCTCTGAAACCACAGGGCCCAGAGCTTATATATTTAGCATTTAGTAACAGCAAGTGGTCACCTACATATTTCCTGCCAATCATGCCCCTGGTATCCAAACGGACCACGCCCCGGGGCCCATTAGCTCCTATAGACTCATAATGGAAAAAAGCTTCAAAAATCTTTATCTCTGAAACCATAGGGCCCAGAGCTTAGATATTTGGCGTGTAGGAAGGGCAAGTGGTCAACTACATAATTCCTGCCAATCATGCCCCTGGGTTCCAAATGGTCCACGCCCCGGGGCCCCTTCGCTCCCATAGACTCATAATGGAAAAAAGCTTCAAAAACCTTCTTCTCTGAAACCACAGGGCCCAGAGCTTAGATATTTAGCATGTAGCAATGGCAAGTGGAAACCTATATAATTCCTGCCAATCATGCCCCTGGGTTCCAAATGGTCCACACCCCTGGGCCCCTTAGCTCCTATATACTCATAATGGAAAAAAAGGTTCAAAAATCTTCTTCTCTGAAACCACATGGCCCAGAGCTTAGATATTAAGCATGTAGCAAGGGCAAGAGGTCAACTACATAATTCCTGCCAATCATGCCCCTCGGTGCCAAATGGGCCACGCCCTAAGGCCCCTTCGCTCCCATAGACTAATAATGGAAAAAAAAGCTTCAAAAATCTTCTTCTCTGAAACCACAGGGCCCAGAGCTTATATATTTAGCATGTAGCAATGGCAGGTGGTCACCTACATAATTCCTGCCAATCATGCCCCTGGGTTCCAAATGGGCCACCCCCCGGGGCCCCTTCGCTCCTATAGACTCATAATGGAAAAAAACCTTCAAAAATCTTCTTCTCTGAAACCACAGGGCCCAGAGCTTATATATTTAGCATGTAGTAACAGCAAGTGGTCACCTACATAATTCCTGCCAATCATGCCCCTGGTATCCAAACGGACCACGCCCCGGGGCCCATTAGCTCCTATAGACTCATAATGGAAAAAAGCTTCAAAAATCTTCTTCTCTGAAACCATAGGGCCCAGAGCTTAGATATTTGGCGTGTAGGAAGGGCAAGTGGTCAACTACATAATTCCTGCCAATCATGCCCCTGGGTTCCAAATGGTCCACGCCCCGGGGCCCCTTCGCTCCCATAGACTCATAATGGAAAAAAGCTTCAAAAACCTTCTTCTCTGAAACCACAGGGCCCAGAGCTTAGATATTTAGCATGTAGCAATGGCAAGTGGAAACCTATATAATTCCTGCCAATCATGCCCCTGGGTTCCAAATGGTCCACACCCCTGGGCCCCTTAGCTCCTATATACTCATAATGGAAAAAAAGGTTCAAAAATCTTCTTCTCTGAAACCACAGGGCCCAGAGCTTAGATATTTAGCATGTAGCAACGGCAAGTGGTCACCAACATAATTCCTGCCAATCATGCCCCTGGGTTCCAAATGGGCCACGCCCCGGGGCCCCTTAGCTCCTATAGATTCATAATGAAAAACAAAAAACTTCAAAAATCTTCTTCTCTGAATCCACAGAGCCCAGAGCTTAGAAATTTAGCATGTAGCAATGGCAAGTGGTCACCTACATAATTCCTGCCAATCATGCTCCTGGGGTCCAAACAGGCCATGCCCTGGGGCCCCTTAGCTCCTTTAGACTCATAATGGAAAAAAGCTTCAAAAATCTTCTCTGAAACCACAGGGCCCAGAGCTTAGGTAATTAGCATGTAGCAACGGCAAGTGGTCACTTACATAATTCCTGCCAATCATGCTCCTGGGGTCCAAATTGGCCACGCCCGCGGGCCCCTTAGCTCCCATTGACTCGTAATAGAAAAAGCTTCAGAAATTTTCTCCTCTGAAACCACAGGGCCCAGAGCTTAGATATTTAGCATGTAGCAACAGCAAGTGGTCACCTACATAATTCCTGCCAATCATGCCCCTGTGGTCAAAACGAGCCACGCCCCGGGGCCCCTTAGCTCCTATAGACTCATAATGGAAAAAATGCTTCAAAAATCTTTTTCTCTGAAACCACAGGGCCCAGAGCTTAGATATTTAGCATGTGGCAATGACAAGTGGTCACCTGTATAAATCCTGCCAATCATGCCCCTGGTGTCCAAATGGGCCACACCCTGGGACCCCCTTAGCTCCCATAGACTCAAAATGGAGAAAAGCCTAAAAAATCTTCTCTGAAACCATAGGGCCCAGAGCTTAGATATTTACCATGTAGCAACGGCAAGTGATCACCTACATATTTCCTGCTAATCATGCCCCTGGGGTCCAAATGGACCACGCCCCGGTGCCCCTTAGCTCCCATAGACTCTAAATGGAAGAAAGCTTAAAAAATCTTCTCAGAAACTGTGAAGCACAGGACTTAGATATTTAGTCCAAATTGGCCAAATCCTGTGGCCCCTTAACTCCAACAAACTTATAATGGAAAAAAGCTTCAAACATCTTCTTTGAAACCATGAAATACAGACCTTAGATATTTAGTATATAGCAACACAAAATGGTCATGTACATAAATCCTGCCAACCATGCCCTTTGGGTCAAAATTGGCCAAGCCCCAGGGCTCATTAGCTTCTATAGACTTATACTGGAAAAAAAAATTAAAAAAAAAATCTTCTTTTCCAAAACCATAAGGCACAGATTTTGTTTGATTTGAGGTTTTACATCCCTGTCAACACTGTATAGGTCATTTTGGAGATGTCTCTTCCAATTTTGTGGGACTTTTTACCCAACATTGAGATGAAATTACATCTCAAGCCCTGTCGCCCAATGAAACCAATAGGGTTTATAGGCATGGACACCGCTTTGCCTGAGCTTAGATATTTAGTATGTAGCAATGTCAAGTGGTCTCCTACACTAATGATTTTCTGGTACACAGGTGAGCGATATAGGGCCATTGGGCCCTCTTGTTGAACTCATCCGAGCTTTCATCCCCAGTCTACTTATATATGTTTCAGAAAGATCCGATCAAAATCTGAAGGTGCTATGATGACGACAAGCATTTTCCCATTGTAAGTCTATGGGACCTTGTGGTTGCCATAGCAACCAAAGTTTTCATTCGAAAAAAAGCTAATGTCATCAATGCCTCACCAGAGGCATGCTACAGATAAGAAATGATTGAGATCAGCTTGCAGGCTGCAGAGATATAGCTGGTCAAGTGTGGACGGACGACGGAGGTACTACCATCCTATAAGCTCCCCTGGAGCCTTCGGCCCAGGTGAGCTAAAAATCTGAACCTCACATCGGACCCCCACCCATCGGAGCTTGAAGAAATAGATGGGCTGCATGATGATTCCACGCAGAGCTGAAACCAGCCGCACATGAGTACTGGTAAACCGCTTAGTGGTCTAAGCCTGCCCAGGCAATGTTGTGCGAGTCGTACTGTCACTACATATTAACCCTTTTGATTTGTTTGGAACGGCAGGGATTGAGATGTCATTTCATCAGAATGTCGGGTAAAAGTCGCACAAAATTGGAAGCAACGTCTCCAAAATGACCCAATGTGATGCTGGGGATGTAAAACCTCAATTCAAACAAACAAAAAAGAACCCATTTTATACTGTATGGACTTTTTCCCTTTTAACCCATTGCATGCGGGGAAACCCTTGAAGGAGTATCTTGGTAAAGAGTGCAGGCCCAAATCAGACACCGCAAAATGCGGCGTCTGATCAGGGCCTGCACTATTTGCTAACAGAATTTTCCAACAAAAATAGAATAAAAACGAAAAAATCGGCCTAACACCCCTTGTATGACAAATGTACTTGTTCAACATATAGCAATGGAAGAGTCTACCAGCATCCAATGGGTCAAGTGGTCAATTTCTGAATTTGATGGGGTCTGGTTAATTTTAGAAAATTGCTTAACTTTCCGCATCAGATGCCACATTCTGCTGCATCTGGGCTTGCTCTGTTTGCCAGTGACCCGTTTTGGGGTTTTCCATATAAAATTGGTTGTCATTTCATGATGGAAATCTTCAAAAATAACAAACTAGAAAGACCCACAATATTTTTATTTCTGCTTCACAAAAATAGCTTGTAATAATAACATAAGTAACAATTCACATGATAGAACATTCAGCAACAGAATGTGTACTATTTGTTTCATAGCATTCACAAAGTATAACTGCATGGGTCCCAACATGGGGAAAGTGTGTGTTTAAGCATGTGCTACCAATGAAGACAAGCCTGCAGTTTGATCAGTCTTCCCTGTGTGTTATATGAAGTACATCAAACCAAATCTTGCAGACTAATCAGATGGTACAGTTTAACTTCAATAACTATACCTTTGGGACCATGAAAATATTTTAACCCTTTTAGTACCAAATGGAGATTGCCACCTCAAGGTACTTTTTAACAAGCACCCACAACCTGTGCATGTACAATAACCCTTTTTGTACCAAATGGAATCTTCCTCCTTATATATAGCAGGAGTTCATTTCAAAATTTAGGGGTGTCAGGTTGTGTTTTTATCAAAATTGATTTGGAAAATGACTGAACTTTAAGCAAACAGTGGAGGCCCTGATCAGACGCTGCGTTCTGCGGCGTCTGATCTGGGCCTGCACTGTTTGCCAGGGTACCTGTGGGTTAAACAGGGCTAACTACTGAGGGTTACTCAATGCCAGGTCTTGAGAAAAAAATTTGGATGACTTCACTCATTAAATGAAGGAATGTGTGTTCTCATTAGAATCATCACATTGAGGTGATTCTAACATCCCTTTTCAAGATCAGGGGTGATCAAAAATCATCCTACCTAGCCCAGGACAAGTAAATTTCTTACTGAGCGTCTTGGCATTGAGGACCTGGACCTCATCCTGAAAGAGAGAAGACTTCGCTGGTATGGACATGTGGAACGCTCCAACGGTGCAATCAAGACTGCCTGTGACATACAGGTAAGTGGAAAGCGGGGGCCAGGAAGGCCCAAGATGACCTGGAAGCAGCTAACAGAAAGAGATTGCAGAGAATGGAAGCTCTCTGCTATCGATCCTCATGATAGACAAGCCTGGAGATCTGGTGTAAGATCTGCCATGCGTGCAGCAAGCCAGCTACCTGGAAGGGGGCCCACTTATGTGGACGTTGCCCCTGTACCTGCACGTTAATCAAAAATCCGTTGATGATGATGATGACTGGGACAAATAAATATTTTTTGGAAATGTATACAAATGATTTTCAAGGAAAATGTAGTTTGGACGAGGCTCTGGATAATTTTTTTATCAACCCTGAAGATAAAATTAGAAAAACCTCTGTAAATTGTCATAATTATGTATATTGATATCTGGTCCTATAAGAAAAGTTCGCCAGGCACTTCAGACTGAGTTCAAGTGAGCCATGGAAAATGAGTCATCCGCATTTGAGTTATCGAAATTTCACTGATCTGATACACCAGCTGATGAGCACATGTCAGATCACACACTTTCACTTGTCATGGCTCTTAATTGAGTTGTCATGTTAACCACTGTCCTGCTGGATAGATTAAAATTTGTCACACCCATTTCTCACCATGAACCAATCAAATTATTTGATAAAATGTATTCCCAAGGCAGTGTACATCCTGATCAGATGGCTTCTTTAGATGCCATCCGATTTGGATCTACACTGCAAAGGCAGGTATTATCCAGTTCAGCAGGACAAGGGTTAAAAGCAGAGACATAGTTCCAGGAATAAGCCAAGTTATTCCTAATTACCCTCATTAACTGAATCTAACAATCTGATAAACAGCGTGAACAAAAATTTCTAATTTAACAAACATGGATATATCTCTTGTAAAATGTCTATTAGTAAAAAGCACCAAAAGATGTGACGTAGAGCACTTCAAAGAATTATCTAGGAATAACATTTCAAAGGCTTCCGTGTATTTCACTGTACATGCTTTAGCATTTATGTAACATGAAAAAACTGGTCAACAATGTGCATGGGCTGGTTTGTAAAATTCAACATTTGATCAATCTACCACTAATACGGGTGGCCCCCGCCCATTGGGGCATGGAGAAAAAGATTGGGCTGCATGGTGCTTCCATGCAGAGCTGAAACAGACCACAATGAGTACTGCATGTAACCCTATTGGTTTGTTTGGGCTTGAGATGTCATTTCATCTCCGTGTCCGTAAAAGTCCCACAAAATTGGAAGCAACGTCTCTGAAATGACCTAAATAGTGTTGAGGGGGTGTAAAACCCCAATTCAAACAAACAAAACTTATTCTGATATCAGAATCTGATTGGATGATCAATTACAGATCCCCCCATCCATATACATATGTAAACATCTTCATAGTTTATGTCTTGTCATTACGAAAACACACCAACACAAATACATTGCCATCTTATCACTGAAAAAAATGAAGATTTGAAGATGAAAAATTACGATATTCTTATTTCTGCTCAAAATATAGATTTGGGGTACTCATTAGAACCGCCTCATCGAGGCGGTTCTAACGAGTACCCACAATCCATATTTTAGAGCAGAAATAAGAAAAATAAGTTTTACCCCTGCAAACCCCAGTTTTACTATATAAAAGTGAGGTTCGAGGGGGTCAAAATTATATAGGCGTGTTTTCGTAATGGATGTATTTTCTGGGCAGTGATCTGTTCATTTGATATCTTATAAACAATAAATCATGTTTAACCCTTGTACTGTGAATAAATTAATTAAACCACACCCATTTCTATCAACCAATCAAATTATGTGGTAGCATTTATTAATTCTGAATGACAGTTTAGAGCCTGATCAGGTCACTTTTGAATAATCCCTCTGATCTGGATTTACACAGTTTGAAAAGGTACAAGGGTAAAAAAAGTGCTTGGTAGCAGCATTTCATATTTCCAATAATGACTTTCAAAAGTTTTTACTGATAGGTCAAAAGTTAAATGTTCATCTCTATCCAAAACAGTATCACCTGTGCCTGGTCTAAGCCATTTAACCCATTCCATAGTACATGCTGACACAGATACCTATGCAAACACTGTAGATCCAGCTGAGATGGCTCCAGATAATTCATCTCATCAGGATCTACACTGTGACATTCTTGTAATGACTGTGACAAAAAAAAAACTACCATATTTACCATACGTGTTCGGACAAACAAGCTTTAGCAAACAGTGCAGACCCAGATGAGACGCCGCAGAATGCGGCATCTCATCAGGGTCTACACTGTTTGCCAATCATCCCGCTATTCTTAGACACAAAATAGGGTAGTAAATTATACTTGTTAAAACTTTAGTAATGTGAGGAATTGAGGTATCCGAATATTTAGGATGAATAGGTTATTTACAAAATAGGATGTGTCCAAACTCAAAGGAAGTGTCCATTTCAGAAACACAGGGATTAAATTCTGGAACTTTCATAATCTATATCCGAATCAAAGTTTATTTATAGCATCATGTTTTTTTAGAAAATGGCTGAACAGTGGAGGCCATGTCCAGATTCCACATTCTATGGAGTCTTATTTGGACCTCCACTGTTTGCCAGTCTCAGGTTGGGGTTTCCCCATATTAGAATGGGATAATAGTTACAGAAAATCTGGAATGTAAACAATCATTCAATACAAGTTAATAGTCTATGCAAATAAATACATGAAATATAAGCAGAAACAAATTTTACAGAAAAAAAATCTTTCATTATAAAACAAGGGCAGCATAGCTCATCTGTAGATGACTGTGTATTAAGAGACATATGCTGTCCTTTGACAGTACTTGTTCTTGTAAACCTTGCTTAACCCTTCAAGCCCTACTGTGAGTTCTGGAGCAAATGACAGTCTATTTTTTCACAGAAAAAAATGTCATTTCATGTGAGAACATATGTACAGATTAACCCTTATCTTGCTGAATATTAATTTAAGCCACACCCATTTCTGTCTATCAACCAATCAAACTACTTGATGTAATTTATTGCTACAAATTCATAAGGTGAGTGCCAAACAGTGTAGATCCTGATCAGATGGCTTCTTCAGAAGCCATCTGATCCGGATCTACACTGTTTGCAAAGATAGGTGTTGTCGTGAACAACAAGATAAGGGTTAAAGGTAAGCATTTAACTACTTAAACTGGAAAGCCGGTGCCAGAATAACTGCAATGTTCTTTTGCACTGTTAATCCATTCTGAACTGAATAGAATAAAATCTTCCTCGCTATATAAATTATGAGCCACATGACGGGAAAACCCGTTTTATGACATTTGCCAACAACAAAGGTGCAGATCAGACCGCACTAATGCACAGTCTGATCAGCACCTTTGTGTTTGCTGCTTGGTTTGATTGTTTGATTTGAGGTTTAACGTCCCCGTTAACACTGTAATGGTCATTTTGGAGAAGTTGCTTCCAATTTTGTGGGACTTTTACCCGACATTGAGATGAAATGACATCTCAAGCCTTGTCGCCCAATGAAACCAAAAGGGTTTATTAGCATGGACGGTCCACCTCGCACCGCGTTTCCTGGATAGGCTTAGATCCTCTAAGCGGTTTACCAGTACTAGTGTGTGGGCTGGATTCAGCTCCGCGCATCATGCAGCCCATATATTTCTTCAAGCCCCTATAGGCGGGGGCCGCTACACTGCTTGGACAGTTCAATATGTCTGGTTTCTATATCTTAAATGTCAAGACTGTTGCCTGTCTGTAACTCAGCAGGCTGGTCTGTGACTTACCTGGTCAAAAATAGGTTTTCTCATGACATGGTTAATATGGTAGGGTGCAAATCAATACAAGAAACTAGCAGAAGAAAACAAACTGTACAAAAAAAAAATATCCCTTAAAAATTCATCATAAAACAAGGGTCATTTCAAAACTTACGGGTGTCATGTTGAGCTATTTGTGGAAATTTATTTAGAAAAGTGCATTGCAAACAGTGGAGGCCCTGATCAGATGCCACATTCTGTGGCATCTGATCTGGTCCTGCACTGTTTGCCAATGCCCCGTTTTGGGGTTTCTCATCTAAAAGGGATAAAATCACAAATGATCACTAGGTGTAATTCATCACAAAGATACAGGTAAATTCTCAACTGATAAGCATTTCACTTCAACATAATGGATTAACAACTAAAGGTAAATAACAACAAACATTCATAGCAAAATAAATAAAGCACCGAGCTCACAAGCACAGGCATCCATCAGCAGTTTTCGATTTCACTGTGTGGTTGTAAGGGGAGGTAAAGGTAACTGCCTGGAGTGGTGACCTCCCCTGAAAGTGAATTAACCCTTAAAGCATCAATCACAATATGAGCAGACTCAAATATTTTTATTTCATAAAGATAAAACAAGAAAATAAGGCAGGAAATTCACAAATTACCTGAAAATTACAAAATAGAATATTAACTGCTGAAATTTTACCTGATGCTTTAAGGGGAATGGGAACACCTTCAGGGGAGGCAACTCCTGCAAAATTATTTTTATATCCCATGTCAAAAGGGGTCAATGCTTAAAGGAAAGAATTTGCTCCATTCTTTCCTATAAGAGTAGACCCCTTTTTCAGTGGGACAGGGCTTATAGAAAAGTGAACAGGAAGTTCCTAAAGTTGTCAGAATCAGAATTGTTAGTGCTGACATGTCAAATGACATTCATACACCAGGACCTGTGATGTGGGAAGTTAGTCTCTAGCTCTCACCAAAGAGGTAAACTTAGCTACACAATCCTCAGCACCTTGTCTTCCTTTGAAAAATGGCAGAAAAATCTGAGAGGTGTTCCCATTCCCCTAAAGAGGAATTAATGTACCTACTCACATCATGGGATAACTCTGAATGTAAGAATTTGTTCCCTTCAAGTTACTCCCCTTCTAGAAGGGTTTCAAATACACACGGACCTCGTTATAGCAAGATTCGTTACAGCACGAATTCGGATATAACAAGGTTTTGGTTTGGACCCCAAATTTTCCCCAACCAACATTTATAAATATTATCCAAGGATTGTATCGGGTTTTAAGCACAACAAATTTATTTTCCTCTCACTTTTGACTGCGGTAATATGGTAGCTAACACGGTTTATAACGGTACTTTTTGATATTTATTGCAGGCCTCCAGGAGAGTTGAATATACAGTATATAAGCTTGTTTAGCTTGACACGCATGATAAACATTAACTGCCATTGGCACAATCAAAAGTGTTGGCTTAGTGAGATAAAGAGATTAAAGAATTCAGTTACGCAACCGGAAAAAAAATATTTATCATGCTCTGTTAAGGATCACTGATCAGCAGAAATTTTAAACATCGATGCAGACGATGTGATCGGTCAACTGCAATAAAACTCATTTTCTAGAGCCGCATGTAAAAGAAAGTCAAATTTATTCCAGCTTAACCCTTTACCACTCAGAAAATTATCCAATACAGCATCTTAACAGAACACTGATATAGGTAAATCAATAATCAATAGTCCATATATGGCTGATAGGCCTGACAGTCTTATCTGAACAGAGATATTGGCATTTTTGTGTGATTTTCACCCTTATGTTACAAAAATGATTATTTTAGTATTTTCTGTACATTTGACAATATTTATGTAAATGTAAAGAATCTAGGAAATTAAATTTTCTTTCCAATGGTACTAAATTTATTATAGTTTCTCTTTGCGTTTTGAAGATATGAAGTGTCAAAGTAAGCAAAATATTTTCTTTAGCAAAAATTTCTGTTTTGGGTTGGTCAGAGAAAGTATTTTTAACCACCATAGCCCCAGAAAAGAGGGGGTATCCACGTATTATTTTTCTTATTTCCGCACAAAAACGTATTTGTAGGTAATCATTAGGGCATGTCACTGAGGGTCTTCCAACAAGTTTCCATAACATACTTTTTATGCAGAAATAAGATCATGTTCCTAAGTCTGTGAAATGAACATCTATCTGAACCCGGTATACATTATTTTACTTATTTCTGCACCAAGACCAAGGTTGTGGGTACTCGTTAGAACTGCCTCAATCGGCACCCACGACCTATGTTCTGAGTATAAATAAGAAGAATATAAAAGTTTTCAATGGAAAAGTAGCCATTTTGGAGAAATTAAAGAATGTGCTATGACACATGGGTGTGTTTTGTTTATGAAAAAATCAGTACTTTTGCATAAGATTAAAATAACTATTACAGCCTATCTATCCTTTTTTGAACCCCCATCCCCAACTTTACCTCTTTTTTTTAAAATAAATGTATCAACCACCCCATAGCCAGCTCACCCCAAAGAGCCGTCTCTGTATTTTTTTGTTTTTTTATAAATAAGATTTGTTTGTTTGATTAGAGGTATAACATCCCCATCAACACTGTTTAGGACATTTTGGAGATATTGCTTCCAATTTGGTGGGACTTTTACCCAACACTGAGGTGCAATGACATCTGATGCGCATGGTCATTGTACAGCGTCTGGTCTGGGTCTGTGCCATCGCATGTGCTGTCTACAACCCTGTAGACCCTGATCAGATGCCTTATAATATTTGTCTGGGCTCTGATCCCGATCTGCACTGTTTGCACCTTTGTGTTCTGTCTATTGTCATACAGACTAACGGGTGGATGACGTCAGGTTGATAGCTACTGGTCTGGGTCTGTGCCGTCTACAATCCTGTAGACCCTGATCGGACGCCTTATAATAATTTTCTGGGCTCTGATCCCGAACTGCGCTGTTTGCACCTTTGTGTTCTGTCTATAGTTATACACACAGCGTGTGGATGATGCCAGGCTGATCGCTATATCCCCCGAACATGTTCAGACTAGGGATAAAAAACACCACCGTCGGCAATGAGTCCCTGATCAGACGCCGCATTACCTTTGTGCAGCGTCTTGTCCAGGTCTGCGCCGACCCATATGCCGTCTACAAAACTGTAGACCCTCATCAGATGCTGTTTAATAATTGTTAAAGTCTGATTCGAATCTGCATTGCTTGCATCTGTCTGTTGTGTCTACAGACGGACGGACATGTGAACGGACGCCAGACTCAATTTTGTTTGCGGACGGACGGACGGACGCCAGGCTGATTGTTATATCCCCCAACCTATTTGGTAAGGGGATAAAAATAAAACGCACCGGCGGTGGTCAGACCATGATCAGACGTCGCATGGTCTGTGTTGTCGCATATGCCATCTTCAAACCTGTAGACCCTATCCAGACGCCTTATAATCATTGTATGGCGTCTGATTCAAATCTGCACTGTTTGCACCTTTGTGTTCTGTCTATTGTTATACAGACGGTTGAGTGGATGACACCAGGCTGATCGCTATATCCCCCGAACATGTTCAGACTAGGGATAAAAACACCACCGTCGGCAATTAGTCCCTGATCAGACGCCGCATTATCGTTGTGTAGCGTCTTGTCCGGGTCTACGCCGACCCATATGCCGTCTACAAACCTGTAGACCCTCATCAGACGCCGTTTAATAATTGTACAGGTCTGATTCTTATCTGCATTGCTTGCATCTGTCTGTTGTGTCTACGGACGAACGGACGGACATGTGAACGGACGCCAGACTCATAATTTTGTTTGCGGACGGACGGACGGACGCCAGGCTGATAGTTATATCCCCAAACCTATTTGGTCAGGGGATAAAAATAAAACGCACCGGCGGCGGTCAGACCATGATCAGACGCCGCATGATCATTGTACAGCGTCTGGTCGGGTCTGTGCCGTCGTATATTCCGTCTACAAACTTGTAGACCCTATCCAGACGCCGTATAATAATTGTATGGCGTCTGATTCAAATCTGCACTGTTTGCACCTTTGTGTTCTGTCTTTTTTTATACAGACGGTTGGGTGAATGACGCCACGCTGATCGCTATATCCCCCGAACCTGTTCAGACTAGGGTTAAAAAAAAACACCACCGTTGGCGATAAGACCCTGATCAGACGCCGCGTCGTTGCCCAACGTCTTGTCCGGGTCTGCGCCGTCTCAGATACCGTCTACATACATGTAGACCATCATCAGACGCCGTTTAATAATTGTACATCTGATCCGGATCTGCATTGTTTTCATATGTCTATTGCGTCTACGGGCGGACGTTTGAACGGACGCCAGGCTCCGAACCTGTTCAGACTAGGGATAAAAAACACCACCGTCGCCGATAAGACCCTGATCAGACGCCGCATAACCGTTGCGCAGCGTCTTGTCACTCATAATTTTGTGTCTACGAACGGGCGAATGAATGGACGCCAGGCTCCGAACCTGTTTAGACTAGGGATAAAAAACACCACCGTCGCCGATAAGACCCTGATCAGACGCCGCATAACCGTTGCGCAGCGTCTTGTCCGGGTCTGCACCGTCTCAGATGCCTTCTACAAACATGCTGACCCTCATCAGACGCCGTTCAATAATAGAACGGCGTCTGATCCGAGTATGCATTGTTTGCATCTCTCTGTTGTGTCTACGGACGGACGGACATTTGGACGGTCGCTATATCCTCCAAACCTATTCGGTCGCGGAAAATAAAATAAAATGAACCGTCGGCGGTTGGAGCTGAATCAGACGTCGCGGCAATAATTGTGGAGGGTCTGATCCGGGTGCCGTAGCATTATAAGGTCCAAAAACCTGAAGACCCTGATCAGGTGCCGCTTAATAATTGCATCTGTTTGTCTGTTAACGTGTCGGCGGTGAGACCCTGATCAGACGTCGCATATTATTTTTTTTAGAAATTAATATTCATTAAAGGGGCTGAAACTATTGACCAATGAAAGGCCTTCTACCCATCTGTGGGTTTTATTGCCCTTCGGATGACCACCTGGGTACACTTTTGGGTACTGTTACGTAATTTATTGCGGCTCAAAGCTCGGCACGCTCCGGGGATGGCATCCGCTGTATAAACATTCCTAGGGTATCATAATCCCCAATTAACTAATTATCTTGAACAATAAATCCCTTGAATCTAACTGATTATACAGCGCTAATTGTCTTTACCTAAATCATGCAAATCATGCGCGACCGACACACAAATATTGCGTCATTCAGTAACTCAACCCATTAATTTTCCATTACGGTCAGGCAAGGTCATCGTGATTCAGTAGAAGAAACCCCTGGTGTGTTTGGTTGTAAATTACACAAAAACTTTGTATAGAAATATATTTGTTTTTTTCGCAAATATTGTTGGCAAAAGACCAAACTTAACATTAATAAACATCCGGCGTTTTTATATTTAGGAAAAAGGTAAAAATAACGCGATTGATTTTGAGACACGGGCAAACACGTATTTGTTCAAATGGCGACACATGGAGATATACGTATCTGTACGTTAATCGATAAAGTCGTAAATATACGGGTCTGAGTGGTAATGGATCGAGTCGGGAAAATACGTATCTGAGTGGTAAAGGGTTAAGAGCAAATGATAAAACATATTCAAGATCAATTTTCTCGGTAAAAAAAAAATCATTCAAAGACCATGTGCGCCATTAAAAATCGTTTCAAATGGCTAAAATATTAAGGGTAAGACATTTCAAGGGAAGTAATTTAAATTTCTTGTAAGCGTTGATCATTGTCCGGTTCCAAACCCTAACCCAGTAATTTCACCATTGAAATGTATTAACGGTACTCTATGTACCGTTTCGGACGCTCAGTTACAACAAAGTTAGCTGGGAACCAGCTATCAAAATGGCGTCATACTCGCTGTCATATCGGACGATTTCTGGATATAAAACATGGTTTATCAGCTGGTTTCGATTAAAGTGACTTGTTTGACTTGATGGGCCATGGTATTTACTGCCATTGATTAGTTCTAAACACATTTAATCGGGAAATACGGCCTTTAACCGGACCGCACATCATCTTGTTTGGGAAACTATTGATCACCATTGTGTCAATGGTTGATCTGTGACAAATATGGTCAGCGTTTATAACACGATTCGGTTAACTAACACGGTCCTTTGGTTGGACCCGGAGTTCCGTGTTATAATGAGGTTTAGGTGTACTATATAAGCAGCTCCATGACCACATAAGTTGTTTCCCTTTAAAAATCGTAGCAAATTCAGGCATTATTTTTACTCATGGTCATATTCACACTGGATGACACTGGATGCTAATTAATCTGATCTAGTCGATCATGATCACATGAGGTGTCAGTGCCATATTTTCCACCATTTTTACAAGGGGAGAACTTTTGGAAGTCCTGTCCAACATCCTATAAACCAAGATCAACTTCCCTACAGCTGGTATTAAGGGAATGTGTGGTGGCCATAAAAAGTCTCCCTACCTAACATCATAGTGTAGATTACATTTTCTTGGTCTTTGCAATCATTGATTCCACTGTGGAATTTTAAAAATATTTGAGGGTCACTGATGAGGCCTAATTGGCCAAAACAAGCTAGTCTGGCCCAGAAATATCTGTATATGCTACAATTTTCAGTTCTATTGCGTATTCCATGCTTCCTAGGGGCAAGAATATGTTGATACTTAGTGTGAACATGGTTTGATCTACATGTAAATCAACTTCATCCAAAACGAGAGAAAACCCTGAGAAATGGCAGTATCTCTCGGTCTCCTGAAACGAGTGTATCATATTTTCAGTGACCAACAAAGCTGATCAGACTGCAAATAACCATCTGATCTGAGGTTGATGGGTGCTATCGGAAGTCAATTCTTACAGTAACACAGCTTAAATTAACAAAACTCACTCATCATGAAATATTTACAGAATAACTCTTATAATGACAAAATAGTGCTCAAGCACACAAATACATATTGTACAGCTGAAAAAATAAATCTGTGTTCAAAACGGAACATTCTGAATATTTTATACATTGGCAAATCTATTTACATCCATATATATACACAAAGCCTGGTAAACACACTGGTGTAAGAACATTGATTTAATGTTGCCCTATAGAAGCCTCCGTGGTCTTGATAACTGACTTCAGGGCACAGTTGTTCAAACCATTTTTGCTTAACAAGCTCATTTGTGGGGCCTGATACCCCTTATACGACAAATGGACTTGTAGAGACATATGGACATATAGCAATGGATGAGTCCATTAGTGACATTGGGTTAATGATATTTTTACTAACTGAACAATGGGGTCGAGATCATTACATCTTCCACTGTTATGGAATAGTCACTCTCGGACCATGTATAAGAAAAAAACTAGAATCTGCTTGAGAAAGAAGTGGTTTTTACATTTCACATCATGGCATGTGAGCTCAACATTAGTAAGGTAGAGATTAGTATAGACACTGTTGATTGGATCAAAATAAAAAAAGTGTTGTTAAACAATATTACATCTGAACAAAAATGTATAGATTATATAGAAAAATGACCATTTATGGTCATTTTTCTATATAATCTATACATTTTAGGAATCCATCTTGAAACCGTTTTTTTTTCCAAAACCATGTTATAATGAACAGTGTTATAATGAGGCTGTGGTGTATTTTGGGGATTCTTCTTTAAACTGTGTTAAAATATGTTCAAATGAACAGTGTTATAAAGAGGCTTATGAGTACTTGAAAATTCATTCAAACAAGGGATCAAAATTAACACAAACAAACTCAGATAGGTGTTGTCTTAAATCAATGTCCTTACAGCAGTGTGTGTGTCTTTTTAACATAATATCCACTGTGCCGGAGTGGCAAATGAGTAACAAAAATTGTATTAATGTAAGTTCTATTGGGGTCCCAGGTCTGGGTATTGTGCTCTGCACATTTCCCATGGAACACATAAATATAACACCCATGCATGCACACAAACATGCACACACACGCAAACTAACATACTTCTTATACAGACAGACTTAATTGTGATATGCATTTAAACAAAATAAATTACATCTATTTCATACAATTGGTTTGCTCAAACAATAACTTAGACCCAGTTGTGCAAAGCCTTATTAGGCCCAGTTGTGCAAAGCATTACTTAACAAAAATCTTAGTGGTCCAAACTCTTCTCGCAAGTATAATTTCAAATAAGGAGGTAATTTTGCTGAAAATCAGTATCTTTGCAGCTGAAGTTTTAGTCATTTTTTTTTCAGCAAAAATACTGCTATTAGGTATTTTGTTTGCCAGCTGAAGCTTCTGTCATTTTTTTCAGCAAAAATACTGCTATTAGGTATTTGGTTTACCAGCTGAAGCTTCTGTCATTTTTTCAGTAAAAATACATGTACTGCTATAAGGTATTTTGTTTACCAGAATAGCTAACATTTTGACCACTAACGAACTCGTTATGCAAATGATGCTTTGAACAACAGGTCCAACATCTCTAGCTTTGAAAACAACAGGGCTCTGATAAACATAGCCTCTTTTTAACACAAATGTTTGCATCCAAAGCAGAAACAATGTTAGTAAGACAGCCATGTTCTTGCCAAACAAAAATGTAGAGATTATATAGGAAAATGACCATAAATGATCATTTTTCTAAAATAATCTGAACATTTTTGGTATCCATTTTGAAACAATGTTTATTCCAAATTTGTTATAATGGATGGTGCTGTGGAAGATTATTGTACAAAATGTCCTTTACTGGCATTCAAGATTTAAAATGATTTTCAGAAAGGACCACCTAGAAAAGGTGGTCCCTAACTAGGGAACACTGTGCGGAAAAAAAGTGCACCCTTCAAAATAAGCTTTTTAAAACAGAATTAGTCTTAATTTTAGGTGGACTCAACGGAATTTTACTGTTTATTCCTTTTTTTTTTTAAGAAAACAGTATAGATTCAGATCAGATAGCTTCTTGATCTCGATTTATACTATTTTCCATTCTGCTTCTGAATCCATGGTAACAATTGAAATCATGCATCACAAATGGCTGAAAATCAGGCAGGAGTTTAACCCTTATCTTGCTGATCACGACAACCGCTATCTTTGCAAACAGTGTAGATCCAGATCAGATGGCTTCTGAAGAAGCCATCTGATCAGGATCTACACTGTTTGGCATTCAGTTTATGAATTTGTAGCAATAAATTACATAAAGTAATTTGATTGGTTGATAGACAGAAATGGGTGTGGCTTAAATGAATATTCAGCAAGATAAGGGTTAACATAAATGAAATATTCAGCATAGTGAGATGATGGTATCTTTCACGGGCCAGTTGTTCAAAACAAACAAGGAAAAATACCAAAGTATTAATATTGTACATATTAGAACAGTAAACAATTTGTCCACTAATGAGCTTGTTAAGCTAACAAGTAACGATGCTTTGAATAACTGGACCAGGGTCTCTAATGATGACTTTTCTGACAAAATTTTTCTATTTTATATAATTATTGTACATGCACAGGTTGTGGGTGACTGTTAATAATTACCTTGAAGTGGTAGTCTTTATGAAAGAATGTTGCCAGACCAAGCTGAGATCTCCAGCTGGGACCTCCTGATCACCAGTCTAGCAAGTATCTGACTGAGCCACCGAGGATAGCTTCCGCATATTCGAAGAAAAATAAATATGTTTAAACAAAAACATAGTGAAAACCTGATAACATGATGAAGATCAATCAAAATACATAACAACCACATTATGATAAACCATGGCTTATGAGACATATAACCAGCTGACATAAAAAACCGGAGTCATCCACACAGTAGAGAAAATTCTTTCCTTCAAGAACAGTCCCTATGACCTGGTATAATGTTTTATATTTTAAAAGTGATTCCTCTTTATTGCAAATTTTTATCATTATTTCTGTTCAGAGTCTTTGCTGTTCTGATCTCAGTTTATTTACAATTGGTGTAGGTGTCTCAATGATTAAACAAACAACAACAACAGTTTTTCCTCCTTGTGGCTAATTTCAAGACTGTAACATTACTCATACATTATAGTTATTAATCATGAAATATTTTCTCAGACAAGGATACACAATCAGTGCTGTCACAGATCACAGTATCTTTACTGAATCATAGCTCAGGATAAAGTGCAGAAATGAGGATAATTATAGGATAATTTTTCTTATTTCTTTTATAAACGTATGTTGTGGATACTTATTAGAATCGCCTCTATGAGGCAAGCACACATGACATATGCTTTAATTATGATAATTAAGACTTTATTTCAACAGTGTAACACAAATAGTACAAAGCTAATCTCCCTTGCAATCCTCTAATGTTTACAGAAATATTTACAAGTTACAATTAAAGGAAAAATAAGAAAATTTATCCCCAAATTATCCTTAATACTACGGGGCAAATTCTATCCACTTAGAATCTGAGAAAATTTCTTTCATCATCCTCTTGGAATGCTCTTCTTGGAAAATTATCCCCAAATTGCCCTCAACCCTCCTCCACACCTGGAGGTATGTTTTCAGAAAATTGGCCCTCTACAACTAAACATCATCAAAGTTGTTGGTAAACCAGAGTCTAGGTGTAAATCTTATGACATAATTACTTCTCAATCTGTAAATTTTTCTTGCCTGTCTTGTAAGTCATCAGAGTAAACAAACTCCAAAAGTCTGATTTCTTCAATAACTTCAATCACCCGGGATATAGATAATACTTGGTTCATGTCATTTGATATCAAGTTTAACAGGGTAGGCTTTGAGAATTCTTGTAGAATCGCTAGGCTTGCCGAGCGATTTTACATGCATTCTCGAAGCCGAGCCTGATAATCTTGATATCGAATGACACAAATCTGGTATTCTATTTATCAGTTAATCCCCTTGTACACGCCAACAGTTTTGCCATTTTTTTTCTGAAGTCCAGTTCATAGAAGTGCAATATCAAGTGCTTGATAAAGCTCACTTGTCCTGAGATAGCATATCTTTATCAGGTCAGTATGTTACAATGAAATTAATACAGGGGATAACTGATAAAAAGATGCAACAGATGCACTATCTTGTGTAGGTAAGAGGAATGGATAAGATACATCTCATATGAGCCAGCGCATGACAAAATCTGCAAGAAGGTTTGAGCAACCAGCAAAGACTCAGATCAGCCTGCACATTTGCTCAGTCTGATCAGAGTCTTCGCTGATCCCATGTACCTACTATAGGCTAATATCTATGCAAAATGACATAAGGTAGTGGATAGGTGCGCAGGTTGATTTGAGTCTTTGCTAGTCACACCGGTCTTGTTGTAGGTTTTGTCATGTGCCGGCTCATAGATCTTCTGCCATTTCTACAAGACAGACAACCTTCAGTCTTTCAGTCTGCTTTCCAATAAGTCCCTCTAGAAAAGGGGTCTATAAGAATTTGCTCCTTAGGGGCATATTCTCTCTTCTTAACCCATTTTGTACCGGAAACCCCAAAACGGGTACCTTGGCAAACAGTGCAGGCCCAGATCAAACACCGCAGAATGTGGCGTCTGATCAGGGCCTACACTATTTGCAAAAAGTTCAGCCATTTTCCAAACAAATTTTGAAGAAAACTAGAATTGTCAGAGGATCTGACTATAGCCCCGCTATAGCCCTGTCAGAGGAGAAAGACTCATGAATTAAAGGTAAAGACTTGTGAGAGGGTTAAATCCCGAACAAGGTACCTACGCCTTATAGACTTTTCGCGTTATTAGATCTGAAAAACAGTCTAAGTTAAAAAATAGGTTTTGGATAATGAAAAAAGCACATGCACATCTTCAGACTTATATGAAAACACCTGTTAAATTTCAAAAGGATTGACTAGAACTGTAAGAGGAGTTGCGATCACAAGGTAGCAACTCCCTATACATTTTAACATTAGTAGATCTCAAAAATTGTCTAAGTTAAAAAAGGTGAAATAAGTGAAAAAAATTATTTAAGGATGATGAAAAAAGGAATATGCACATCTTCAGACCTATATGAAAACACCTGTAAAGTTTCAAAAGGATTGACCTAGAACTGTAAGAGGAGTTGTGGTCACAAGGTAGCTACTCCCTATACATTTTAACATTAGTAGATCTCAAAAATTGTCTAAGTTAAAAAAGGTGAAATAAATGAAAAAAATTATTTAAGGATAATGAAAAAAGAATATGCATATCTTCAGACCTATATGAAAACACCTGTAAAGTTTCAAAAGGATTGACCTAGAACTGTAAGAGGAGTTGCGGTAACAAGGTAGCTACTCCCTATACATTTTAACATTAGTAGATCTCAAAAATTGTCTAAGTTAAAAAAGGTGAAATAAGTGAAAAAAATTATTTAAGGATAATGAAAAAAGAATATGCATATCTTCAGACCTATATGAAAACACCTGTAAAGTTTCAAAAGGATTGACCAAGAACTGTAAGAGGAGTTGCGGTAACAAGGTAGCTACTCCCTATACATTTTAACATTAGTAGATCTCAAAAATAGTCTAAGTTAAAAAAGGTGAAATAAGTGAAAAAAATTATTTAAGGATAATGAAAAAAGAATATGCACATCTTCAGACCTATATGAAAACACCTGTAAAGTTTCAAAAGGATTGACCTAGAACTGTTAGAGGAGTTGCAGTAACAAGGTACCCACTAATTAGTAGATCTCAAAAATTGTCTAAGTTAAAAAAGGTGAAATAAGTGAAAAAAATTATTTAAGGATAATGAAAAAAGAATATGCATATCTTCAGACCTATATGAAAACACCTGTAAAGTTTCAAAAGGATTGACCTAGAACTGTAAGAGGAGTTGCGGTAACAAGGTAGCTACTCCCTATACATTTTAACATTAGTAGATCTCAAAAATTGTCTAAGTTAAAAAAGGTGAAATAAGTGAAAAAAAATTATTTAAGGATAATGAAAAAAGAATATGCATATCTTCAGACCTATATGAAAACACCTGTAAAGTTTCAAAAGGATTGACCTAGAACTGTAAGAGGAGTTGCGGTAACAAGGTAGCTACTCCCTATACATTTTAACATTAGTAGATCTCAAAAATTGTCTAAGTTAAAAAAGGTGAAATAAGTGAAAAAAATTATTTAAGGATAATGAAAAAAGAATATGCACATCTTCAGACCTATATGAAAACACCTGTAAAGTTTCAAAAGGATTGACCTAGAACTGTAAGAGGAGTTGCGGTAACAAGGTACCCACTATCAAATATTACAGACAGACAGAAAGACAGACAGACAGACGGAATTCCGGACAGATTACAGACAGACGGAATTCCGGACAAGCCAAATCCAATATAGCCCCCACTTTTTCAAAGCGGAGCTATAACAACCTGACACCCCTAAATTTCGAAATGGACTCCTGCTATATATAAGGAAGAAGATTCCATTTTGTACAAAAAGGGTTAAAGTAGACCTCTTTTGACAAGGATGGCAAAACTAATTCTGCAAGTGTCGTCTTCCTGCATGTATATCATCATATTTTACCATTTACCATATGTATTTGGACAGACAGGCCTGAGTAAACAGTGTAGACCCAAATGAGATGCCACAGAGTGTGACATCTCAATTATCACTTATCTAGCTGTTTTAAGACACAAAGTCTGGTACTAAACAGTACTTGCTCAAATTTTAGAACAAATATTATAAGGTGCCAAAAAATTTCAGGTAAATATGGTATCTCATAAATAATAAATCTTGCTTTTATTCTGACACCATGTTGACTAGAGATCATTTCACAGGAAAACTGTTGAGGTGCTGCCGTGAAGAAACCCACGCAGAAAATACATCCCTGAAAATAAATAAAACAGAAAAATTCTACAGTATTCACCCCCAAAAAGGCCATCCAAAGTTCTCACCAGATCTGCCCCAAAACTTTAACAGCCTATCCCCCACCCCAATGATGGTGCATGTGAAATTTGATCAATACTGGCCAACTGGCCTTGGAAATATTCTTGTTTGAAGGTATGAACTAATGGATGGATGGTCAATGATTTCTTGCTATACTATAAGCTCACCTTGTGAGCTTCAGCTCAGGTGAGCCAAAAATACTCCAATGAAATGTTATTATCATTTTGTGAAAGAAGTATTCCCCATTTGAATATTAGTCTGGTGAAGCATGGGTCAATTGAAAATTAAGATATTGAAATGTTAGTGCATGTATACTTGGATAGATACCCAAACAACTCCAAGGGTAGACTCACCCACTTACATCACTCAACCTAGAGAGAAATTAGTGTCCTGTCAAGAAGACTTGTCACAATACAAGAGTAGCTTATCTCATTGCATGTTTCTATTAAACAAATTTATCAAAACCTTGACCTTGAGCTCAAGATCATGCTCAAGGATTGGGGTATGTTTTGGAAGATTTGAGATCTTAGAAACTTTTATGCAGAACTTAGTATTTTGTGGATGCTGAGGCTGACATAGAAAACACTACCACTTCATGTACTGTGAAATTCAGCTATTAAGGCCAGTTAAAATTAAGACTTGATTCTTCTTTGTTTATTTGTTTGTTTTAGTGTAGGTTTTAAGTCCCCTGTCAACACTATTTAGAACATTTTGGAGACGTTGCTTCTGATTTTGTGTTGCTTCTACCCAACATCGAGACATAATGACATCTCAAGCCTTAGCCCACAAAGAAACTACCAGTCTGATTTGCACCACTTTTCCTGAGCAGACTTAGACCATGAAAGCGATTTACAAGTACTCAAGTTTGGTAGGTTTCAGCTCAGAGTGGAAGCAGCATGCAGCTAAATCTATTTCTCCAAGGCCCGATGGGTGGGATGATAATCCCTCTTTTAAAATGTATTTAAAGATTTCCATATTTCATGGCTTTTGTTTCCTACACCAAGTAAAAGACCATCTTTGGGACTGTTCAAAAGTGGTCTTTAAGACCACTTCTGAACAGTCCCAAAGGTGGTCTTAAAATAGGACTTTTACTGTATCTTCATACATTCATACGAGCAAGCTAACACGCTACTAACCTGCAGTGTGAGACGACACATTCATTACTGCAATACTCATTGTCCCAGCCCGTGTTGTCTATAGCTCTGTTTGTACACCCATTTCTTATACACATCCCGGCAAATACTCGACCAGTTGGTATCTAAAAGTCAAAATAACATTCTGAATGCCGAGTCCCATCGAGAGATCAACTTTCTTTCAGGGCCCAGTTGTTCAAAGCTAACAACTTTGTTAGTTAACGTATCATTAAATCTTTGATCATTAACTCAGTTTGTACCGAAACTCCAAAACAGGATAAGGCAAACAGTGCAGGCCCAGATCAGATGCTGCTTAGTGCAGCGTCTGATCTGGGCCTCCACTGTTTGCAGAAAGTTCAGCCATTTTCCAAATAAACTGTGAAGAAAACACAACCTGACACTCCTAAAATTTGAAACAGACTCCTGTAGTATGTAAGGAAGGTGCTTCCATTTGGTACAAAATGGGTTAAACATTGTAAATATACCTATATTTTTGCTCAGTATTTGCAAAAGCTGCTATCATTTTTATTTTTAGCAAAGATAACACTACAACATATATTGTACTTTAAACAGTTAACAATTTCACCACTAACAAGCTCTTTAATTAGCTAATGATGCTTTGAACAGCTGTTTTTATTTTTTCTTGTTTGCATTGGAGTTTAATGGCCCAGTCAACACTATTTAGGTCATTTTGAGCCGGTCAGTTTACCTATCCACACTTTTCCTGGGCAGGCTTATATGTAAGCAGTTAACCAGTACAGTGCACATTCTTTCTCCAGAAACTGACAACTGCCCTTCTTGAATCAGCGGAAGGGAGAGAATGACTGCAGAAACTAGAAATGGGTCCATAGGACACAGATGCCCCCGCCTGAAAATATGTCTATGTTCGTATTCATCCATAGAAAGTTATTGGCCGTGTTTAAGTTTTGGACCCTTTTTTCACGTCTGACCTCTAAGTATGACCTTGACCTTGTAGGTAAGGACCTTGGTTTTGTGTGAGGCAGATTGTCTCATGATGGCCAACATTTCTGCAAAATAATTTTAAAATCTATCCAGAGATAAGAAAGTTATTGACTGCGTTTAAGTTTCGGACCATTTTGTTTAACCTTTGACCTCTAAGTATGACCTTGACCTTGGAGGTACGGATCTGGGTTTGCACGTGACACATCGTCTCATGATGATTAACATTTCTTCAAAGTAATTTCAAAATCCATCCAGAAATAAGTAAGTTATTGACTGTGTTTAAGTTTCGGACCCTTTTTTTGACCTTTGACCTCTAAGTATGACCTTGACCTTGGAGGTACGAACCTGGGTTTTGCACATGACACATCGTCTCATGATGGTTAACATTTCTGCCAAGTAATTTTAAAATCCATCAAGAAATAAGGAAGGAAGTTATTGACTGCGTTTAAGTTTCGGACGCACGGACAGACGAACGCACAGACGGACGGACAGGGGCAACGCTATATGCCCTTTCCACCATTCTTCGAATGGCGGGGGCATAAAAATTTCATGATCAATCGCCAAGAAAGAATGTTGCCGACCCCAGCAGGTATCAAACACGCGTCCTCCTGATCACCAGTCAGACGCGCATCCGACTGAGCTACCGAGGCCGGCCTGAACAGCTGGGTAATTGAGACATAAACTGGCTTGACTAGCAAGAAACTCGGAATTCTATTTTGTTTAAGCTAGAAGTACTGTACAATCCATGCAGAGAACACCAAGATGCCTATCAGAATGAGCAGATGGACAGGCTGATCAGCACCATTTGTAGCTCATAAATGGCCAAAGCAGGTTGGCTATCATTTATTGTTTTTTATAAATATTACCTATACCCAGAGCTAACCCATAAGATGCCAATCTCGACAATGTCGTCTGCTTTGTCATCTGCCAATTACTTTAAAAGTCATTTGCAAACAGTGTGAACCCAGATCCTCTAGGAGCAGTCTGATCTGGAACCACTCTGTTTGCCTATATGAAAAAATATTTCTGAAAAGTTTACAAGAAGATTCAGCAGACATTTCCAGATGCAGTTTTTCTCGGCAACTTAAGCTCAGAACCAACTGATCTTAAAACTCAGTTTATGGAATACTGTAATGTTTCAGCAATGGCTCAAACAAACAGTGAACCCAATTCAGACTGCTCCCTGAAAGAACATGTCTGATGTTGGCCTTTGGTTCATCTCATTCTTCCCGAAACATAAAGCAGAAAATGCAGTGTATATGTTCAGCGCAAAGTAAGAATAGGTGCAATTCTAGAATTGTCCTGCGCAAAGTAGGAATTCCTACTTTGTTGCGCAATTCTAGAATTGTACCGGTACAATTCTAGAATTGCGCAAGGGATGCGAATGTTATATGAAACGGGTAAATCTCTACGCAAAGTCGGAATATTTTGGACAAAGTGAGAACCGAATGTTTCATTCGTATGGACAAAGTGGGAATATTTGGGACAAAGTGAGAATCGAATTTTCATCTGTGGGAATAGCCTTTATCATCTGTATAGTCTGGGTAACATTACTTTGATGGTTTTGTAAGTAGAAAATTATTTGCGATTGTAGGAGCTGAATGTTTTGTATTTCGGGGTACTTATCATTTTTTAACAGTGAACAGTAATGTGCCTAAAATGTGGGAAACCTTGATATTTTCCTTTCCTTTTCCAGACATTGATGTTTCGCGCATAAAGTTCATAGTGCAGGCTGTATGATAAACACTGTACACCCTGATCAGAATGCATGCTCATCTGAGTGTACACTGTTTGCTCACGTACTTGGTTGTCCCAGTTTTTAGAATCATTACGATTTATAAGATGATGTGTTTGTATTTTGTGGTTCCTTTCTGAGTCTGAGGTCACCCACAAGAACAGCAGAGACTCGCTAATATAATTTTAATTTCATATGTTCTTTCATATGTTCGTTCATCATGTGCTCACAGTTTTGTTTTAACACCATAGTAAAAGTAAATTGAGCATGTCTGTTTTTTGTTTTTTTTATACAACCCATTGCCGCAACAACTTCTTTCAACTTGACTGAAATGTGTTTGCATTACCGATATCTTGCTGTCGTAAGTAAAAATACTGATTTTTACTGATGGAGTTGGAACATTTCATAAGCAGCAGCAGTGAAAATAAAAAATAATAATGATAACGGCAAAAATAAAATGCATTTCAAAACAAATTCAAGAGTACCCATCCATCAAGAAATCATTACCAACACTGGAATAATGAGCATCTGCCTATGATATCAGCGGCGTCACGCATAAAAGGTACTTAGCGTATATCCGTAAATTGGTCACATAAATGCACATGCGCAAAGTCCCACTGAGGCCTGATATTTGATTCTTTGTCTGAACCTTTCTCTAGTCCCATATATTCTTCATGCATACAGCGAAGGCTCTAAGGACCTTTCATGCGTGATGCCGCTCATATTCTTTTAAGAAAATTAAAATGGTATGTCCATAAGATAGAAGCGAAGATTGGACTAGATTTATAGAGTGATTTTTACCACCAGGGATCAGTTTCCATATGAATGTGATAAAATTCAGTAATAATATTTTACTATTCTCACTTTGTCCCGATTCCCACTTTGCGCAGAGGCAATTCCGATACTGTAATTGCGCAAATTAGGAATTCTCACTTTGTCCCGATTCCGACTTTGCGCAGAGTCAATTCCGGAATTGTATTGCGCAAGGTAGGAATTATAACTTTGCGCAACAAAGTGAGAATTCTTACTTTGCACAGGACAATTCTAGAATTGTACCGATTCTTACTTTGCGCTTACCCCCGGGGGTAAAGATATCCCGGGATATCTTTACCCCCACCCTGGATATCTTCACCCCCGGGGGTAAAGATATCCCGGCTGGGATATCTTTACCCCCGGGGGTAAAGCTAAACTGGCTAGGATATCTTTACCCCCACCCCAACTTTTGGGTATAAACTATTTTCTTAATGCCCAATTTCTTTTTATATGTAAGAGAAGCAAGATAGTGGACTCAATGTTTCACTTTAACATTTTTTCGTTTCAATCATGACTCGGACTAATAGGACTACCCTTAGTAAAAAATATGACCATATTATGGAGGCAAATGATTATTTAATAACTTCTTTGTGTATATTTTCTTATTCAAAATGTTGCTTATGAAAATCTTTCATAATCTTGCATAATCCCCGTCAGTCGTGAAATGGGTGGTGGTGGTGAGTGGAAAGGCGGGGGTAAAGATATCCCGGCTGGGATATCTTTACCCCCGGGGATAAAGCTAAACTGGCCAGGATATCTTTACCCCCACCCCAACTTTTGGGTATAAACTATTTTCTAAATGCCCAATTTCTTCTTATATGTAAGAGAAGCAAGATAGTGGACTCGAAGTTTCACTTGAACATTTTTTGTTTCAGCTGTGACTCGGACTTATAGAACTACCCTTAGAAAGAAATATGACCATATTATAGAGGCAAATTATTATTTAATAACTTCTTTGTGTATATTTTCTTATTCAAAATGTCCCTTATGACAATCTTTCATAATCTTGCATTATCCCCGTCAGTTGTGAAATGGGTGGTGGTGGTGAGTGGAAAGGCAGGGGTAAAGATATCCCGGCCGGGTTATCTTTACCCCCGGGGGTAAAGCTAAACTGGCCAGGATATCTGTACCCCCACCCCAACTTTTGGGTATAAACTATTTTCTTAATGCCCAATTTCTTCTTATATGTAAGAGAAGCAAGATAGTGGACTCCATGTTTCACTTGAACATTTTTTGTTTCAATCATGACTCAGACTATTAGAACTACCCTTGGTAAGAAATACGACCATATTATAGAGGCAAATGATTATTTAATAACTTCTTTTTGTATAGTTTCTTATTCAAAATGCCCTTATGACAATCTTTTATAAACTTGCATTATCCCTGTCAGTTGTGAAATGGGTTGTGGTGGTGAGTGCAAAGGCGGGGGTAAAGATTTCCCGGCCGGGATATCTTTACCCCCGGGGGTAAAGCTAAACTGGCCAGGATATCTTTACCCCCACCCCAACTTTGCGGTATAAACTATTTTCTTAATGCCCAATTTCTTCTTATATGTAAGAGAAGCAAAAAAGTGGACTCGATGTTTCACTTGAACATTTTTCGTTTCAATCATGACTCGGACAAATAGAACTACCCTTAGTAAGAAATATGACCATCTTATATAGGCAAATGATTATTTAATAACTTCTTTGTGTATATTTTCTTATTCAAAATGTTGCTTATGACAATCTTTCATAATCTTTAATTATCCCTGTCAGTTGTGAAATGGGTGGTGGGGGTGAGTGGAAAGGCGGGGGTAAAGATATCCCGGCTGGGATATCTTTACCCCCGGGGGTAAAGCTAAACTGGCCAGGATATCTTTACCCCCACCCCAACTTTTGGGTATAAACTATTTTCTAAATGCCCAATTTCTTCTTATATGTAAGAGAAGCAAGATAGAGGACTCGATAATTCACTTTAACATTTTTCGTTTCAGTCATGACTCAGACTAATAGAACTACCCTTAGGAAGAAATATGACCACATTATATAGGCAAATGATTATTTAATAACTTCTTTTTGTATAGTTTCTTATTCAAAATGTCCCTTATGACAATCTTTCATAATCTTGCATTATCCCTGTCAGTGGTGGTGGGGAGTGGAAAGGCGGGGGTAAAGATATCCCGGCTGGGATATCTTTACCCCCGGGGGTAAAGCTAAACTGGCCAGGATATCTTTACCCCCACCCCAACTTTTGGGTATAAACTATTTTCTAAATGCCCAATTTCTTCTTATATGTAAGAGAAGCCAGATAGTGGACTCAATATTTCATTTTAACATTTTCCGTTTCAATCGTGACTCAGACTATTCGAACTACCCTTAGTAAGGAATATGACCATATTATAAGGGCGAATGATTATTTAATAACTTCTTTTTGTATATTTTCTTATTCAAAATGTCCCTTATGACAATCTTTCATAATCTTGCATTATCCCTGTCAGTGGTGGTGGTGAGTGGAAAGGCGTGGGTAAAGATATCCCGGCTGGGATATCTTTACCCCCGGGGGTAAAGCTAAACTGGCCAGGATATCTTTACCCCCACCCCAACTTTTGGGTATAAACTATTTTCTAAATGCCCAATTTCTTCTTATATGTAAAAGTGAGTGAGTGATTTAGTTTTACATCCCACCAACAGCTAAGGTCATACGGAGACGGGACCTCGATTTCAAGACTCATCCGAAAGTCTGATTATATGTAAAAGAAGCAAGATAGTGGACTCGATGTTTCACTTTAACATTTTTCATTTCAATCGTGACTTGGACTATTAGAACTACCCTTAGTAAGAAATATGACCATATTATAGAGGCGAATGATTATTTAAGAACTTCTTTTTGTATATTTTCTTATTCAAGATGTCCCTTATGACAATCTTTCATAATCTTGCATTATCCCTGTCAGTTGTGAAATGGGTGTCGGGGGTAAGTGGAAAGGCGGGGGTAAAGATATCCCGGCTGGGATATCTTTACCCCCGGGGGTAAAGCTAAACTGGCCAGGATATCTTTACCCCCACCCCAACTTTTGGGTATAAACCATTTTCTAAATGCCCAATTTCTTCTTATATGTAAGAGAAGCCAGGTAGTGGACTCGATGTTTCACTTTAACATTTTCCGTTTCAATCGTGACTCAGACTATTCGAACTACCCTTAGTAAGAAATATGACCATATTATAGAGGCGAACGATTATTTAATAACTTCTTTTTGTATATTTTCTTATTCAAAATGTCCCTTATGACAATCTTTCATAATCTTGTATTATCCCTGTCAGTTGTGAAATGGGTGGTGGGGGTGAGTGGAAAGGCGGGGGTAAAGATATCCTGGCTGGGATATCTTTACCCCAGGGGGTACAGCCAAACTGGCCAGGATATCTGTACCCCCACCCCAACTTTTGGGCATTTTTTTATTTTTTATTTTTTTTTTTTTTGGTTTTGGTTTTACGGCCCTTTCAAGATTATTTCACTCATATCGAGCCGATCGTTAATCAGAGGTGGGCGAAAACCGGAGTACCCGGAGAAAAACCACCTGACCTTCCGTTGCAGAACTTGGCGTCTCACACGTGGCCTGAGCGAGGCTCGAACCTACGGCGGTGAGAGACCTAATGAGTAAGAGTCAGCGCTCTTATCCACTAGGCCACGGAGGCCCGTTAAACTTTTGGGTATAAACTAATTCTTAATGCCCAATTTCTTCTTATATGTAAGTGAAGCAAAAAAAAAAAAACAAGCATAATTAAACCGTACAGCTTGCAAGAATATTTTTTTTTTCACATCTTATACCATTGCTCATGGGTGGGGGTGAAGATTTCCTGGCTGGGATAGGGTGACCCCCCCCCCCCCTCCCACCACCCCAAAAAAATCAAGACTTTGGAAAACCCAGACAAGCACACTTCTCAACAATGGAAGGTACTACTGATGTCCAATGGTCTATGGTTGACATAACATTACCACAAGCTAGCTTGCATGAATCAGGACATTACCACAAGCTAGCTTGCATGAATCAGGATTTCACACCTCTACCATTGCTCATGGGTGGGGGTAAAGAAATCCCAGCTGGGATACCTTCACCCAGGGGGCAAAATATCCTGGCTGGGGTAGCTTGACCCCCACCCTTCCAGCATTTTGAAAAACACAAACAAGTTCACTTATACCATATAGTGTGCATTAATCAGTTTTTCACAAATTGTACCATTGCGCATAGGTGGGGGTGAAGATAGTGTGACCCCACCCCACCCCAAATCCAGACTTTGGAAGACCCAAACAAGCACACTTCTTAATAATGAAGGTATTACTGATGTCCAATGGTCTATGGTTGACATAACATCACCACAAGCTAGCTTGCATGAATCGGGATTTCACATCTCTACCATTGCTCATGGGTGGGGGTAAAGATATCCCAGCCGGGATATCTTCACCCCCGGGGGCAAAATATCCTGGCTGGGTTACCTTCACCCCCACACTTCCATCATTTCGAAAAACCAAAACAAGTACACTTATACCCTATAGCTTGCATAAATCAGTGTTTCACAAATTCTACCATTGTTTATGCGTGGGGGTTTTGTTCAAACATCGCTTTTTGCAGCATCTGATCTGACCCCACACTGTTTGCAATTTTGGGTTTCCCATCGGAAATGGGGTAAATGTATGGTTCAGCATGAACTTAGGGCAATTAAAGAGCAGACAAAAGAACTGTATCTGGAGTTCTATTCAACAACAATATAGAGTCGACCCCCGCCCATCGGCCCTTGAAGATAGATGGGCTGCATGATGCTTCCACATCGAGCAGAAACAAACAGCACACAAGTATTGGGTAACCGCTTAGAGGCTCTAAGCCTGCCCAGGCAAAGCAGTGCAAGTCTGACCATCCATGTTTACAAACCTACTTGGTTTCATTGGGCGACAGGGCTTGAGATGTCATTACATATAAGAAGAAATTGGGTATTAAGAAAATAGTTTATACCCAAAATTTTGGGTGGGGGTAAAGATATCCTGGCCAGTTTAGCTTTACCCCTGGGGGTAAAGATATCCCAGCCGGGATATCTTTACCCCCGCCTTTCCACTCACCCCCACCACCCATTTCACAACTGACAGGGATAATGCAAGATTATGAAAGATTGTCATAAGGGACATTTTGAATAAGAAAATATACAAAAAGAAGTTATTAAATAATCATTCGCCTCTGTAATATGGTCATATTTCTTACAAAGGGTAGTTCGAATAGTCTGAGTCACCATTGAAACGGAAAATGTTAAAGTGAAACATCGATTCCACTATCTGGCTTCTCTTACATATAAGAAGAAATTGGGCATTAAGAAAATGGTTTATACCCAAAAGTTGGGGTGGGGGTAAAGATATCCTGGCCAGTTTAGCTTTACCCCCGGGGGTAAAGATTTCCCAGCTGGGATATCTTTACCCCCGCCTTTCCACTTACCCCCGACACCCATTTCACAACTGACAGGGATAATGCAAGATTATGAAAGATTGTCATAAGGGACATCTTGAATAAGAAAATATACAAAAAGAAGTTCTTAAATAATCATTCGCCTCTATAATATGGTCATATTTCTTACTAAGGGTAGTTCTAATAGTCCGAGTCACGATTGAAACAAAAAATGTTAAAGTGAAACATAGAGTCCACTATCTTGCATCTTTTACATATAATCAGACTTTCGGATGAGTCTTGAAATCGAGGTCCCGTCTCTGTATGACCTTAGCTGTTTGTGGGACGTAAAACTAAATCACTCACTTTTACATATAAGAAGAAATTGGGCATTTAGAAAATAGTTTATACCCAAAAGTTGGGGTGGGGGTAATGATATCCTGGCCAGTTTAGCTTTACCCCCGGGGGTAAAGATATCCCAGCCGGGATATCTTTACCCCCGCCTTTCCACTCACCCCCACCACCCATTTCACAACTGACAGGGATAATGCAAGATTATGAAAGATTGTCATAAGGGACATTTTGAATAAGAAACTATACAAAAAAAACAAAGTGAAACATCGAGACCACTATCTGGCTTCTCTTACATATAAGAAGAAATTGGGCATTTAGAAAATAGTTTATACCCAAAAGTTGGGGTGGGGGTAAAGATATCCTGGCCAGTTTAGCTTTACCCCCGGGGGTAAAGATATCCCAGCCGGGATATCTTTACCCCCGCCTTTCCACTCACCACCACCACTGACAGGGATAATGCAAGATTATGAAAGATTGTCATAAGGGACATTTTGAATAAGAAAATATACAAAAAGAAGTTATTAAATAATCATTCGCCTCTATAATATGGTCATATTCCTTACTAAGGGTAGTTCGAATAGTCTGAGTCACGATTGAAACGAAAAATGTTTAAGTGAAATATTGAGTCCACTATCTGGCTTCTCTTACATATAAGAAGAAATTGGGCATTTAGAAAATAGTTTATACCCAAAAGTTGGGGTGGGGGTAAAGATATCCTGGCCAGTTTAGCTTTACCCCCGGGGGTAAAGATATCCCAGCCGGGATATCTTTACCCCCGCCTTTGCACTCACCACCACCACTGACAGGGATAATGCAAGATTATGAAAGATTGTCATAAGGGACATTTTGAAAAAGAAACTATACAAAAAGAAGTAATTAAAAAATCATTTGCCTCTATAATGTGGTCATATTTCTTCCTAAGGGTAGTTCTATTAGTCTGAGTCATGACTGAAACGAAAAATGTTAAAGTGAAACATCGAGTCTTCTATCTTGCTTCTCTTACATATAAGAAGAAATTGGGCATTTAGAAAATAGTTTATACCCAAAAGTTGGGGTGGGGGTAAAGATATCCTGGCCAGTTTAGCTTTACCCCCGGGGGTAAAGATATCCCAGCCGGGATATCTTTACCCCCCCCTTTCCACTTACCCCCGACACCCATTTCACAACTGACAGGGATAATGCAAGATTATGAAAGATTGTCATAAGGGACATTTTTAATAAGAAAATATACAAAAAGAAGTTCTTAAATAATCATTTGCCTCTATAATATGGTCATATTTCTTACTAAGGGTAGTTCTAATAGTCAGAGTCCTGATTGAAACGAAAAATGTTAAAGTGAAACATCGAGTCCACTATCTTGCTTCTTTTACATATAAGAAGAAATTGGGTATTAAGAAAATAGTTTATACCCAAAAGTTGGGGTGGGGGTAAAGATATCCTGGCCAGTTTAGCTTTACCCCCGGGGGTAAAGATATCCTGGCCAGTTTAGCTTTACCCCCGGGGGTGAAGATATCCAGGGTGGGGGAAAAGATATCCTAGGATATCCTTACCCCCGGGGGTAAAGCTACCCCTGAGTAGCTTTACCCCCGGGGGTAAAGCTACCCAGGGGTCAAGATAAACTGGGACACCGGATAAGATGCCACAGAATGCAGTGTCTGATAAGAACCCTTTAATGTTTGCAAAAAGTTCAGAATCTAAATTTTGAATGTTTGAAAGATTCTATTCTGCCAAAAATGGGCTAACCCTTCATACACTATGGGAAAGTCTAGAGCAGATTTTTTTTTTTTTTTTTTTTTTACTCCGTTTTCAGAGAAAAAAGGGGTTGACGTTACATGTGACTATTCACATGTAATGTCAAGTCTTATTTTTCTCTGAAAAACCAGTAATGTGTCAATACAACACAGGGGCCCACCTCACACCCCACCCCACAAAAAAATCATACTACAGCAACAGCTGTTACTGGACATCAAAGCTCACCTGGAATGGGGTCCTGGAGATCATAGGCATAGATGGGGGTATCGGCATATGCTGATGGCAGGGTTGTGAAAACACTTTGGTAAAGACTGTCTGCTAGTCGTGACAAAAACTGATGAACACAGGAAAGGCTATATTTTGATAATTTCGGATGGTAATACATATGACTGTAACTTACAGTAGGTTGTAACTGTTGTTCCACTGCTGGCTCATCAAGCATCGTCTGATCACCACCGATCGAATTATATCTGTCCATGTTGGCTGTCAAGGGAGATGGCTGGTGCCCATTGTTAAATGTGAATGCTCCTGGATGCTGTGGACTAGGAATATGCTGAGGACTAGTAGCGTGCTGTGGACTAGCCATGTGCTGTGGACTAGCTGCCATGTGCTGTGGACTCTGAATGTGGTGCGGACTGGCAATATGCTGTGGACTTGGCATATGCTGTGGACTGACCATGTGTTGTGGGCTGGGGATGTGGTGTGGACTGGCAGCATGTACCGGACTGGTTACATGATGGGGACTGACATGTGGACTGGGCATATGGTGAGGACTGATGTTCTGAGCTGGACTGCCCATGTGTTGTGGACTGACATTGTTGAATCCAAAAACGTCCATAGGGGGCTGAGACATCATCTGTTGTGGAGGGGGCGCCATTGGAGAATGTCTTGGAGGGGAATTTCCTGGCTCATCAGATGGGGCCTGAAAAAAAAAAGAATACTATAAATAATTTTGACTTCAGACACCATAAAATAATCCTAATGAAACCTCCCAACAACACTGGACACCAGTACATAGCAAACAATGTAGCAAACTGTGTTTAGCAGAGCAAACAGTGTAGACCTAGATCAGACTGCTCATGCAGGAGCAGTCTGATCTTGGTCTACACTGCCATTCTACCAGCACATCTTCACAATGGTGTTGTCCTGTGCTAGCTAGTTTTTGAACAACTACAGTGACTGATTGAAGTATTCCAAATTTTGAATGCCAATATTTTGATGATTGACCTCCGGTTTCTATGTATATACTGACTGCAGTATTTCTCAGAATTTTTTTATAGAATATTAACTTCCAATTTTTCAAAGATCGCCTTCCGGGTGTTTTTTATTGCTGTTGTTTGTTTGTGTGTGTTTTTTTGTTGTTGTTATTTTTTTGTTTTCTCTCTCTCTCTGTATAGTGTGTGTGTGTGCGTTAGTGTGTGTTTTTCTTTGTATATTTATTTTTTGATAATCTACCCCCGCCCATAGGGGCTTGAAGAAATAGATGGGCTGCATGATGCTTCCACGCAGAGCTGAAACCGTCCACACACTAGTACTGGTAAACCACTTAGAGGATCTAAGCCTGTCAAGGAACCGGGATGCAAGGCTGACCGTCCATGCTTATAAACCCTATTGGTTTCATTGGGCGGCAGGGCTTGAGATGTCATTTCATCTCAATGTCGGGTAAAAGTCCCACAAAACTGGAAGCAATTTCTCCAAAATGACCTGTACTGTGTTGACGGGGAGGTTAAACCTCAAATCAAACAAACAATATTTTTGAATAATATCCTCCATCAGAGTTAAGGTTTAGTTTAAACAACCAACATATTACATTTATACAATTTACAAATGAACAATTTCAAGGATGGGAACAAAAGCTAAAAGCTTGTAGAGTTCTTTTTCTTGGTTAAGGTTTGACATATCAGTTAACAATTTCAGGTATTAGTCAAAATCATTTTGTGCAAGGTGAGAATTTGCTTCAAAATTTATGAGATACCTACCCAGCCTGACACAACTGACCAGACTTAAAGATCAAATGATTGATTGTTGGGTGTTTAACTGACCAGAGGTAAAGATCAACTGATTGATTGTTTGGCGTTTAACTGGCCAGAGTTAAAGATCAAATGATTGATTGTTTGGGGTTTAACTGAGCAGAGTTAAAGATCAAATGATCAATTTTTTGGGGTTTAACTGACCAGAGGTAAAGATCAAATGATTAATTGTTTGGGGTTTAACTGACCAGAGGTAAAGATCCAATGATCGATTGTTTGGGGTTTAACTAATCAAAGGTAAAGATCAAATGATCGATTGTTGGGTGTTTAAATGACGAGAGGTAAAGATCAAATGATCGACAGTTTCGGGTTCAACTTACCAGAGTTAAAGATCAAATGATTGATTGTTTGGGGTTTAACTGACCAGAGCAGTCTGGTCTGGGTGGAGGAGCAGTCTGATCTGGGTCAACACTGTTTGCCTAAATGCAAAAATATTTTTATAAAGTTTGCAAGAAGATTCAGCAGACGAGATAAGCAGAATGACATTTTCAGATGTAGTTTTATTCTGCATTTTCAAAATCCCAGGCTTCTCCAGACTTTCGGATGAGTCTTTAAACCAAGGTCCCATCTCCGTATGAACTTAGCTGATGGTGTGATGTAAAACTCAAACACTCACTCACTCACTCGGCATTTTAAGGGTTCATTCAAATTCACTGTTGAGTCTTTGTTTTGTTTGTTTGATTTGAGGTTTAACGTCCCCGTCAACACTGTAAAGGTCATTTTTGAGACGTTGCTGCCAATTTTGTTGATTTCAGGATTTTACCCGACAATGAGATGACATGACATCTCAAGCCCTGCCGCCCAATGAAACCAATAGGGTTTATAAGCATGGACGGGCCAACTTGCACCGCATTGGCTGGGCAGGCTTAGATCCTCTAAGCGGTAAACCAGTACTCGTGTGCAGGTCGGTTTCAGCTCTGCGTGGAAGCATCATGCAGCCCATTTATTTCTTCAAGCCCTAATGGACGGGGGCCGCACTCTTGAGTCACTAGGAAACTATCTCCATAGCTCCAGATTTCCATATACAGCAAAATTCCGCTTTTAAGATCACCTAAAATGAAGACCACCTAAAATAAAGATTAAATTGGCTTTTAAAAGCTTATTAAGAAGGTTTCATTAATTTACTAAATGCAGTGTCTCCTAAAAAGAGACCATCTTTGGGACTGCTCAAAAGTGATCTTAAAGACCACTTCTGAACAGTCCTAAAGGTGGTATTAATACAGGAACTTTTCTGTGTTTAGGATAATTAGGGATCATGTTTGTCTTATTTTGCAGGGAAACAGACTTAGCATTTTGCTTTAGGCCCACAGACTGCCATAAATCCAAATTTTACTTTTATAGGCATTTTTATTACAACCTTAGGCGCCCTCGCAAAAATTTAGGCGCCTTGGGCGACTGGATGCCTGTTAGTCTGTATCCCTGTTTTATCTTGGAAAGGCTCAGAGGGCCCTTGTTATAAAGACAAGTATTTGCTCCCTTATTTTTTGCCATTAAAGAGAATTTTCCATTATAAAGAATCCCAATAAGATGTAGAAAAATATGTATTAAAAGGTTTTTTTTCTCTTCAATTACTCAAAGAAACAAATGTTGTGGACATTTTGTTAGAATCACCTCACCAAGGCGATTCTAACAAATTTCTACAACATTTGTTTTTGGAGCAAAAAATACACTATTCTCACATAATCTCCATTAGCTCCCTCCGAGCTTAGGAATCGTTCCATTGAAATTGTCATTGTAAAGAGTTTTTCGTTGTATCAAATGTCGGTATAAAGAGGGTTATATGTATGTTGTATGTACACATTAGAATCACCTCAATGTGGCCTCATCACCATCCACTCCTTCAAGAAGGGCATTTGTCAGTTTTTGATGAGACTGTACACTGTAACCTCTTATATTATATATGTAAGCCCGGCCAGGAAAAGTGTAGATACGACCAGCTCAACTGCCTACATGAAGCAATGTTAACCATTATGTTGCTGAATATTCACTTAAACCACACCCATTTCTGTCTATCAACCAATATAATTACTTGATGTAATTTATTGCTACAAATTCATAAACTAAATGCCAAAGAGTGCAGATCCTGATCAGATGCATCTTCTTCAGAAGCCATCTGATCTGGATCTACACTGTTCGCAAAGATATGGGTTGTCTTGAACAGCAAGATTAGGGTTAATGGGTACGCACAACATACCCTTTTTTATGGCAGTTAGTTTGAATTGAGGTTTAACGTCCCTGTGAACACTATTTAGGTCATTCTGGAGATGTTGATTCCAATTTTGTGGGACTTTTACCTGACATTGACATGAAATGACATCTCAAGCCCTACCACCCAAGGAAACCAAAGGGGCTTATATGCACTGGATGTTCAGACTCGCACAACTTTGCCTGGGCAGGCTTAGTGTTTCCGAGCAGTTTACCAGTACTCATGTGCTGTCAGTTTTAGGTCTGCATGGAAGCACCATGCAGCCCAATCTATTTCTCCAAGTCCTGATGGGTGGGGGTTCTTGTTTTATGGAAGACCTAAACATTATCCACAATATATATCCTTATCTGGCACCATATTTACTTAGTGGCGCAAACTTCACTCACCTCAAATAAACTTTAACATTCCCATATGTGTTTGATCCATTAAAGTTTGACTGAAGACAAAATCTTAGGCCCTGCCTTCAGTTTTTAAGCCCAGATGGCCCTGAAATAATCATGCCTTCAGTTTATAAGCCCAGATGGTCATGAAATAATCATTAGTTGCTTTTTCCATTAGTCTTTTGGCATGTGGTTTGTAAATTGAAATTTGGAAACCCCTTCTGTTGTATAATCAAAGGACCAAGGGAAGCTGTGCAGCAAATTATAGTCTTTTTCTGAGTAAGTCAGTCTTGATATTTCATGTGAATTGTCTGCCAAGCAGACAATTCACATGACAGACAATTCACATGAAATGTCAAGCTTAATTTTCACTGAAAAAAAGGAAGAAAAAATAAATGAAAAACTTCTCCAATGGAGATAATTTGTGTTTTCAGGTTTAAATGGTTCTTTCTATATTTGGCTCAGGCTTTTTACAGAAAAAAATATTGAAATTTTAATGTAATTAATGGGTATGGCTCCCTTTTCATAAAGTAGTAATCTATCAGTTTAATCTTTCACAAGCCACAATCGAGTAATCATTACTTGTTAACATGAAAGGCAGCTCTGTAACACGACAGGCTATAATTTCGAATCTTTTACGATTTTTGATAAAATCTGCCACAAAGATGTCCCGATGACAAGCAATATGATGTACTGATTTTAAATTACCATAAACTCTCTTTTTTTAGACCAATTATTGCTTGTTTTAATGTTTTTGATTAGTTCTATAGGTGAAAACCAATCAGTAGCCAATTTTGTGTGATATTAAGGTGTAGTGATACACTTTCAAGAGAACTTTGGTTTGTTTGGAGTTGAAATGGCCCAGTCAACACCTTTTTAGGTCAAGTCAAGCTAGTCAGTTCACCAAACCCATAAGCAGTCATCCAATAAAGTGCGCATTCTTTCGTCAGAAACTGACACCAGCCCTTCTTGACTAAGTGGAATGGGTAGAATGACCATGGAAAACATGATCAATATCTCTATAAAATAATGTTAACCCTTATCTTGCTGTTGACGACAACCCCTATCTATGCAAACAGTGTAGATCCAGATCAGAAGCCATCTGATCAGGATCTACACTGTTTGGCATTCAGTTTATGAATTTGTAGCAATAAATTACATCAAGCAATTTGATTGGTTGATAGACAGAATTTGGTGTGACTTAAATGAATATTCAGCAAGATAAGGGTTAAATGACCCGTGCAAGATTGAACCCATGACCTCCTGATCACTGGTCAGATGAATATCAGACTGAGCCATCGGGCTGAAACTACTGTCATAGTGAAATTCCGCTATTAAAACCACCTAAACTTTGAAGTAGTTCTACTTTAAAAAGCTTATTTAGAAGGGGGCAGTTATTCTTTCTTTGTGTTCCCTTCACACAATGTTCTCTGGCTAGGGACCACCTTTAGGACTGTTCAAAAGTGGTCTTAAAGACCACTTTTGAACAGTCCCAAAGGTGGTCTTAATATAGGAATTTTACTGTATTTTCAAAATTTGTTTTGCCTCCCACTTCTAAAAGGAAAGAATTTGTTCTGAAAAAGCCTTTTTTTTTACTTTTGAAAGAAAGCCCCTTTCTGACGGGATTTGGTGCACATATAAATAAGGAAGTGGCTATAGCTGTTTCCCTTCCAAAATGTCAGAACATGTCAAGTGTATCTTTCTACCTTAACTCTGAAATTCTGATAAAGCTTATCAGTATGGAATCTCTGAAACTGATCTTTTTAAACACTGCAACTGCACCTTTTTTCAAAAAAAAGTTTTTGATGAACATGCGCCTCTTTGTATAGGCTCAACTATTTCTGTATTTATAGTGGTGCAAATTTGCATTAAACATCTAATTACACTGGAACCTCATATAACATTGTTTGTTATAACACGGTTATGGATATAAGGATCCCAAAAATGTATAGATTATATAGAAAAATGACCATAAACATTTGTTACATTTGTTTTGCATGATTTCAATTTTAACCTTTATTCAGAAGCAGAATGTAAAACACTAAGGAGCTGGATCAGCTGGCTGATCTATACTGTTTTCCAAAATGGATGTATCTGGATCCAGCATGATACAGTAAACGGAATGTATCAGGGTACAGTACACCTGGTATTAATTTGATGTGGCCGGCATGGAGTAATAACTGTGAAGTTCAGAATAGGCATGGCATTCATTCATGTGCATAAAGAAAATTATTTACAACTAGACAAAAGTGCCCAGTGGGGCACGTATACCCCCGGCCAGTGCCATCACCTCAGCTGAAACAAGAACTACAAAGGGAAATAACTCTAAAAGGCCTGACCCTTTGGCCCTTATTTTCTTTCCCACAATACAGCTAGTCATACTGATCATGTTTGCAAAATTTCAAGTTTCTATGTACAGTAGTTATTGAGAAATCTTTGACACAAAATAAAAATATACACTATTAAACAGCAAGAACTACAAAGGGAAATAACTCTAAAAGGCCTGACACCTTGGCCCTTATTTTCTTTCCCACAATACAAGTAGTCATACTGATCATGTTTGCAAAATTTCAAGTTTCTATGTGAAGCAGTTCCTGAGATATCTTTGACACAAAATAATTGTTTACGGACACACAGACAGACAGACAGACAGACAGACGGAAAAGACAAAAACTATATACCCCCATTGCATACTTCGTATGCCGGGGGTATAAACAAATGTAGATCAAGTAGTAATTTTTTTACTCATGTCAAAGGGGCTCTTCTTCAAGGAAAGAATGGAGCAATTCCTTCAGAGCAGCCCCAACTTTGGGAAGCGATTCTTCAGAGCAGCCCCCACTTTGGATGCAACTCTTCAGAGCAGCCCCCACTTTGGAAGCAACTCTTCAGAGCAGCCCCCACTTTAGAAGCAACTCTTCAGAGCAGCCCCCATTTTGGAAGCAACTCTTCAGAGCAGCCCCCACTTTTGAAGCAACTCTTCAGGGCAGCCCCCAACTTGGAAGCAACTCTTCAGAGCAGCCCCCACTTTGGATGCAACTCTTCAGCGCAGCCCCCAACTTTGAAGCAACTCTTCAGAGCAGCCCCCACTTTGGAAGCAACTTTCAGAGCAGCCCCCACTTTGGAAGCAACTCTTCAGTGCAGCCCCCAACTTGGAAGCAACTCTTCAGAGCAGCCTCCACTTTGGAAGCAACTCTTCAGAGCAGCCCCCAACTTGGAAGCAATTCTTCAGAGCAGCCCCAACTTTGGAAGCAACCCTTCAGAGCACCCCCAACTTGGAAGCAACTTTTCAGAGCAGCCCCCAGCTTGGAAGCAACTCTTCAGAGCAGCCCCCACTTTGGAAGCAACTCTTCAGAGCAGCCCCCAACTTGGAAGCAACTCTTCAGAGCAGCCCCCAAATTGGAAGCAACTCTTCAGAGCAGCCCCCAACTTGGAAGCAACTCTTCAGAGCAGCCCCCACTTTGGAAGCAACTCTTCAGAGCAGCCCCCAACTTGGAAGCAACTCTTCAGAGGAGCCCCAACTTTGGAAGCAACTCTTCAGAGCAGCCCCCAATAATACTGATATATACGTCTAACAATATGGCCAGAATTCATCAATGAGTTCAGAAGGTAAAGTACAAACAGGGCAAATATGGCAATCTTTGCATACATTTGACCAAGGCTTTGGTTGGCTGCAATGATACAATGTCCCAAGTTTGACTACTACTCACACATTCATTCAGGAGGAAGAGTGCAGACAAGCTACATTTGTCCTAAACTTGAAAGTTTTGAAAGCATGTGATCTTGAAAATTAGGGTACTTTAGTATGAGTTTAAATCCCAATGTTTATGGTCATTATTCGACTCAAGTTACACTTCATCTGTTTTTCATTTAATGTATTTAAACTCTATTATGATAATTTTGCACAACTGGTGCAGAAAAGTAGTTCTTAAGATGTTTTTTTTTCTGCAGCTAGCATGGTGGCAACCTATTGTTAAGGACTCTCTGCATCTGAACCACAGGAAAATCAACAAACTGACTACTGAAAACAGGAACAATACAGATTTGCCTGTGTATGCAAAGTCGGATGGTCAGCTTCACAGACTTGCTAGGATTTTTAGACTGTTTATGCAAACAGTGAAATCATGATCAGCCTGCATGTCAGTGCAGGCTGATCAGGATTTTCACTGTTTGCCCAAGATCTTTTCTGGGGCCTTTATTTCCGTGTCTTGCTCTCCTTTATCAACAGCAGGGTGCAAGTAAGGGACTATTTATTTCCTCAATAAAACCTCATAATTAGCTGTAGCAGTTGACAAAGAGTCGATTTTCGCCCAGCCTCTCACCTGTTGTTTGCTACAGCTGTCTTTTAATATCCTTACAATCTAATTACTCAGCCGTGACAACCAATTACTACATCAGAAATGGGGCTTGGGCACAACACAATGAACCCTAAATACACAGCTGATAGGGACAAGGAAATTTCTGTTTCTGATCAAGGTCTTCACTGATCACATCACTGCCATGAACAGAAAATGTGGGTCTTGATCAGGCGGTATAGGTGTAAAATTAACGGTCATTACGCAAACACGCCTATACAAATACATTGCCACCTTTATCGCTGAAAAAATGAATATTTTATGATGAAAAATTGTGCTATTTTTCTTATTTCTGCTCAAAATATAGATTGTGGGCACTTGTTAGAACCGCCTCATCGAGGCTGTTCTAACGAGTACCCACAATCTATATTTTAGAGCAGAAATAAGAAAAATAAGGTATACCCCCGGAAACCCCAGTTTTACTATATAAAAGTGGGGTTCAAGGGGGTCAAAATGATAAAGGGTTCATGATGTGATGAACCTTTTTTGTGATCTCAAACGTATCTGAAAAAATAAACAGCTGAACTTCAAAAACTCAACATGAAAATTGGTTTGAGATAGTTTTTGTTTGTTTGTTTGGTTGTAGGTTTAACATCCCCGTCAACAGTGTATAGGCCATTTTGGAGAAGTTGCTTCCAACTTTGAGGGACTTTTACCCAACACTGAGATGAAATGAAATCTCATGCCCTGTCACCCAATGAAACCTTTAGGGTTTATAAGCATGGATGGTCCAACTCGCACCACTTTGACTGGCAAGGCTTAGATCCTCTAACTTACCGTATTCGGGTGTGTATTACCCGCATTTGCGTACTACCCGCACCCCCCTTTTTTGCCAAAATCTGGGGGAAAACTGTTATTCTGTTGTATTACCCGCATGGAACATTTGCTGAAATTTTGGTGGATGCGTGAGAAAAAGTAAGAATTTGGCCAGTTTTTGTAACACACAACGGAACGCGCGATCGTCTTCAAAAGGCGGGAAAATGCACGTGCGTGCGAATATCACCAGAAAGCATGTATTTTGCATTAAAATGTTGAAAAAACTTTACCTGTTCACCATTGTAATTTATTTATTAACCCACATATGCCCGTGGCCCTTTTTCGGGACATCGGCAAACAGTGTAGTCCCAGATCAGACACCTCAGTAAGACGCCGCAGACGTCACTTTTTTGGGACATCGGCAAACAGTGCAGTCCCAGATCAGACACCTCAGAAAGACGCCGCAGACGTCTGATTTGGATTTACACTGTTTGATGATTTATAACGGTTCAATTATGACACTATTGTTAATCCCTGTCATATAATTGCCACCCTGCGGTGCGTGTCGATAAGGTGTGAAAATATGGTCAAGTTATGGCTCTAATTTGCGTTTATTCCCCAATCATAAAATTTAATCCGCAATCAATGTGAAAATTATTTAATTGCTCCTAAGACGAGTTGCTACGACTATTCTTCTATCTCGTAAATGGTTATGGTTTGGCGCCAAATAGCAGACGCTTGGCGAGAAAAGTTGAACACTTTAATTTGTGTTAACACATCTGTATGCTGTTGTTGGTATTGACACGGAGCTTACGGAAAACGCTGTTTTCCACAACTGTTTTGCTATCGAGAATTTTTTTTTACCGTTTCCAAACAATTTTTATGAGAGATCCGCCCCATTAAGATAAAACAATAGACACGTGTGGGGTTGCTGGGGTCCGATGACGTCATTTACCGATCGCGTGCAGAAAAAAAAACTGTAGCGGTGGTTTGTGGGCGGCGCTTTTGATGCCGGAAAACTTTGATGTTCGCATTGAACTTGCTTGTTTATTTCGTTTAAAATCAGAGTTTTAGGAATAATACTCACAAAATCGGGCTTGCTAGTAATGGAGATTGTTATTTTACTCATGTGTAAGTAAAATTGAGTGGACAATTAAACGTTTTTTTTATGTCGGAAAACGTGAGAGGATAGAGCATAACACGAGATGCATCGTATTTTCAGGTGACAAAAGTAAAAAATAAAATGTCCAAAAATAATTCGGGCGGATTACCCGCACCCTGAACTTGAGCCTGTAATTTGTGGGAAAAAAACTGCGGGTAATACACACCCGAATACGGTAAGCAGTTTACCAGTACTTGTGTGCAGTCGGTTTCAGCTCTGCGTGGAAGCATCATGCAGCCCATCTATTCTTCAAGCCCCAATCTGCAGGGTCAGGTTCGAGACAGTGGTACAGTAGCTCGAAGTACTGAGGTTAAATCATAGGAACAGGTCATGTGGCATTATGAGAATCACTAAGGGATCTATTGCAATAATCTTCTATAAAATATAAATATAATGTTGTCTGTACTCATTAGAATCACCTCAATGAGATTCTCTGTCACCACTGAGTTTCTGAAGTGGATTCTTCCATCTCTGAATTTGGACATGTCCATTCTTGTAAATAAGGAGATTTAGTGAAAATCATTAACAGGAATGGCAAACAGTGAAGATCGAGATGGGACTTGTCTCATAAGGATCAACACCATACCTTGATACCTCCCTCATCAGGAGGAAGACTCCCTCATTTTGATGCTAATTGTTGCCCAATTTATGCTAAATTATAGTAAAATTCTGGAGTCTCCCTCATTTGAACTGAGAATTTCCCTATATATTCTTTACATCTCCCTCATCACAATTGCAAATCTCCCTCATACAGTTGATAAAAATATCACAGGTATGCATCACTGTGTACCCATCCACAAGCTAGGGTGGGAAGGTGATAACCAAACCTGAAAACCCAATCATTAACCATTACTATTCTAAATATTAAACAGTGGCACATGAGCAAACAGTGAAGACCCAGGATCAGTCTGATCTGGGTCTACACTGTTTGCCATCCTGTCCTGAAATTACAGTGATTGGAGAAGTCGCCAGTTTTAGAACAATTTGATAATAAAGAGGCCTGGGCAAGGGAAATTGAGCAGAAAAACAGGTATGTAACCAAGCAAGGGAAAGCTAGCAACTTGAGGGATCTCAAAATGTTCTGTGAGAAAAAGCCGGTCAGACTATAGAATTATAGAGCTTGACTGATTATTTGTGCATTTCTTTCATTCTGATTGGTCACATTTCTTTCTTGTCTTTTTCTCTTCTTTTTTTTTTTTTTTTTTTTTTTTAAATCTTTTCACACAGTATCGCGCACAATATCAAATTTTTATCATCAATAAATTTCCAATAAAATCCTTTAAATTTGTATTTTTATGTGATAACCAAGATGGGCTTTATGAGCACCTGTCGTGTTGGGAGGCTCGGAGATGCTCTTTAGTCCTTTTTATACGGGAAACCCAAAAACAGGATACTGGCAGACAGTGCAGGCCCAGATCAGACGCCGCTGAATGCGGCGTCTGATCTGGACCTTCACTGTTTGCAAAAATGTTGAGTCATTTGAAATCAATGACTCAACTCAACCTTGTATCCCTAAATTCTGAAATGGACTCCTGCTATATATAAGATGGGAGATTCCATTCAGAACAAACTGGGGTTAATATCTAGAAGGTTTATGACGTTTCACATTATTTTTCCTCATTTTCTTCAAAAGATATTTGTATATGACAGCTTTCAAGCAGTTTAATAGTTTTTGTAGATCCTCTTATCAAATCTTTGCCACTGAATTACAGACTTTGTCAGCAAAATCTAAATAGCAATTATAACTTGTCAACTTATGTATTATGCTAATGTTGATAAAATCTACTCAATGGTTGCTGAGAAAATATTCAGTATTATTTTTTTTATTATTATTATCACCATCACTATTATTGTTATTATTAGTAGTAGTATTATAATAATTATTATTATTTAAGAAATATATCAGGTCAAGCAGTGATTTGTTGAATTATAAATCACAACTTAGAGGTCAGTTGTAAAGTAGATCGAATCTCCTGATTTAATCTACTTTACAACTGACCTCCAAACTGTCGTTTATTACTCACTCAATAAATCACTATCAGAGCTAACCTGTTTCTTAAATAAGATCAGCTCTAGCAGTGATTTGCTGAATAATAAATCACAGATTAGAGGTCAGTTGTAAAGTAGATCAAATCTCCTGATTTGATCTACTTTACAACTAACCTCCGAACTGTCGTTTATTACTCACTCAATAAATCACTATTAGAGCTGACCTGTTTCTTAAATAAGATCAGCTCTAGCAGTGATTTGCTAAATAATAAATCACAGATTAGAGGTCAGTTGTAAAGTAGATCAAATCTCCTGATTTGATCTACTTTACAACTAACCTCCGAACTGTCGTTTATTACTCACTCAATAAATCACTATCAGAGCTGACCTGTGTCTTAAATAAGATCAGCTCTAGCAGTGATTTGCTAAATAATAAATCACAATTTAGAAGTCAGTTGTAAAGTAGATCGAATCTCTTGATTTGATCTACTTCACAAATGACCTACGAACTGTGGTTTATTACTCAACAAATCACTACCACAGCTGATCTGTTTCGTGAAGAATAATAATAATATTTACAACTGACCAACAAACAACAGTGATTTATTCTCAACAAATTATGTACTCAACAAATTCTAACACAATGAAAATCAACAATAACTGTTTCCTTCCAATTCTCCCAGCCACTGTTGGAAGATTATGGTCTGTATCACACACAGGGTTTTGTTTTGTTTGTTTGTATTGGAGTTTAACGGCCCAGTCAACACTGTTTAGGTCATTTTTGAGCCGGTCAGTTTAACTATCCACACCTTCCTGGGCAGTCTTACATGTAAGCGGTTAACCAGTACAGTACACATTCTTTCACCAGAAACTGACAGCTGCCCTTCTTGAATCAGCCGAAGAGAGAGAATGATCGCAGAAAAGATTTCATGATCAATCTCCACAAAAGAATGTTGCCAACCCAGGCAAGTATCAAACCCACTTCCTCCTGATCACCTGTCAGATGCACATCCGACTGAGCTACCGATGACGGCTTATCACACAGATTTAAGTCCATTTGTAACATAGTGTTTACGAGTTAAATTATCCCTTGTCCTAATGATTAAATTAATTTTGCCACACCCATATCTGACTATCAACCAATCAATTTACTTGAAATAATGTAGTCATTCAAATTTGAAAGTGAATGACAAACAGTGTAGATCCTAATAAAATGGCTTCTTCAGAACCCATCTGATCTGGATCTGAACTGTTTGCAAAGGTAGTGAAATTATTGAGGTTCAGCAAGACAAGGAGGTTTAATCTGCAACGTAAAAATTCTAAAAATTTGGACACCTTTAGGACTTGGTGTAATTCTCCTAAAATTTGAACAAATTTGTTTCACAATCCTACAAGGAGTCCAAAAGGTGCAGACGGAATGGCAAACAGTGTAGACCCAGATCAGACTGCTCCTGAAGATCTGGGTCTGCACTGTTTGCTTAGGCTTGTCTGTCCCAATACTTTGGATCATTAAGGTAATACCATTTCTTACCTGTGACACAAGGCTTGCCCTGTATGCTGCCAACTGTTTGAGATATTCTTTCTTTGCCACCTCTGTTCTCTTCTTGTACATCTAAATATAGAGTAGTACATATGTAATTAGCCATTCAGGATTTTTATCTAGTTTAGGTTTGATTAAAAGTTTAATGGCCCAGTTAAAACTATCATGGTCAAGTCATGCTGGTCTATTCACCTGAGCACACTTTTACTGGGCAGTCTTATAAAAACTGGTAGCCCTTCAAATGCTAATAACAACTAACAAATGGCATTTTCTAATTAATTTTCTTCTTATTTTTCAGAAAGAAGGGGCTTGACATGTCATGAGAGTCATCTACTGACAAAGTCACCAGCCCTTTTCTATTAATGATTCTACCAAATACCACAAAGGTGATCCAACCTGATACCCACAGGATGATTCCACCAAGTACCCACCAGATGATTCCACCAAATACCAGACAGATGATTTCACCAAATACCCACAAGTTGATTCCACGAGATAACCACATGATTCCACCAAACACCCACAAGTAATGCCAGCATATACCACAAGATGATTTGACCAAATACCCACAAGAATATTCCACCAAATACCTGTAAGATGATTCCACCAAATACCCACAAGATGATTCCACCAAATAACCACAAGTGATGCAACCAGATACCCACAATATGATTTCACCAAATACCTGCCAGATGATTACACCAGAATCCAACAAGATGTTTCTACCAGATAACCACCAGATGATTCTACCAGATACCCAAAGATTCCCCCAATACACACAAGATTCCACCAAATCCACCACAAGGCCATTCAACAAAATGCCCACCAGATGATTTCACAAAATACCCACAAGTGATGCAACCAGATACCCACAAGATGATTCTGCCAAATGCCCACAAGTTGATTCCATCCAATACCAACCAGATGATTCCAACAAATACCCATTACATGATGCCACCAGATACCCACAAGTGATGCCACCAAATACCCACAAGATAATTCCACCAAATACCAAAAATATGATTCCATCAAATCCCAACCAGATGATTCCAACAAATACCCATTAAATGATCCCACCAAGTACCAACAAGTGATGCCACCAGATCCCCAAAAGATGATTCCACCAAATACCCACCAGATAATTCCACCAAATACCCAAAAGATGATTCCACCAAATACCCCACAGATAATTCCACCAAATACCCAAAAGATGATTCCAACAAACACCCACTAGATGATTCTACAAATAAACAAAACCCTTAAGATGATTCCACCAAATACCCCCCAGATAATTCCACCAAATACCCAAAAGATGATTCCAACAAACACCCACTAGATGATTCTACAAATAAACAAAACCCTTAAGATGATTAACCACAAATGACTCCACCAAAAACCCACAAGTGATGCCACCATATACCCACAAGATGGCTCAACCAAGTACCCACAAGATGATTCCATCATATACCTGTATAGTAGGATAATTCTGCCAAATACCCACAAGATGATTCTACCAAATACCTAGACTAGCTACTAATCTGATAATAAAAGTCTGATCATTTTTGGGTATTTTTTTATTGGTTTAAAAATTTATCACCATCTTAGTAATGGCAAGTCTATTTGGTAGAGTCTCAAATCAAGCCAGAGAGACTAGACTAGCTAAACTTTTATACATTGTTCATATGAGGGCAAAAGATGATTTTAATTCCATATTATTCATTTTAACGCCTAGTGGCTAGGTTACCAAATACCCACAAGATGATTCTTCAAAATACTTTTACCAAATACCCACAAGATTTTTTTATTTTTATTTTGGTTTTACGGCCCTTTCAAAATTATTTCATTTATTTTGATTGTTAATGAAAGGTGGGCAAAAACCAGAGTACCCTGAGAAAACCACCTGAGCTTCCATTACAGAACTAGGCATCTCACATGTGACCCGAGCGAGGCATGAGTCACAGCAGTGAGAGACCTGATGAGTAAGAGTCAGTGCTCTTACCAAGAATAAAGCAGAGGCCCGTCAACCAACAAGATGATTCCACCAAATACCCACAAGATGATTCTTCCAAATACCCACAAGATGATTCAATCAAATACTCACAAGATATTCAACCAAATAGACACAAAATGATTCTACCCCTTACTCACAAGATAGTTCTTTTAGTTTTTCTAGGTTTTGGTTTTACAGCCCCTTCAAGATAAATTGACTTATTTCACTTATTTTGAGCTGATCAAAGGTAGTTGATAATTGGAGTACCAAGAGAAAAAATACCTAACATTCATTGCAGAACTTGGCATCTCACATGTGATCCAAGCCAAGCCATGAAGGCCCCTCACAAGATGATTCTATCATCCCACAAGATGATTCTACCACCCACAAGATGGTTTTACTAACCCACTAGACGGCTCTACCAAATATGCACAAGATGATTACCAAATACCAACAAGATGGATCTATTAAATACCTGTAAGTTGATTCCCCCAAATACCCTACCAAATATCAACAGGATGATTCCACCAAATACCCACGAGATAATTCTGCCAAGTACCCACAAGATGATTCCAAAAAATACTCACAAGATGATCCTGCTTAATACCCACAAGATGAATCTACCAAAAAAACCCATAAGATGCTTCAACCAAATACCCACAAGATGATTCCATCAAATACCCAGAAGATGATTCCATTAAATACCCACAAGATGTATTTCTAAAAAGGAAAATTATCTCTTATCATCCTTGTTACTCATCATGGGCTGCATTTAAGGCATGGGAACACCTGGCAGATTTTTTCTGTCATTTTTCAAAGAGAGACAACTTTCGGGACCTCCTGTTCACTTTTCTGTAAGCCCTGTCCCACTGAAAAAGGGGTCTACTCTAAAGGAAAGAATTTGCTCCTGAGGGAGCAAATTCTTTCAGTTAAGAGATGACCCCTATTTACATGGGAAACAAAAATAGTCTTGCAGGAGTTGCCCCCCACTCCCCCCCCCCCCCCCCCCCTCCCCATTTAATACAACTGCTCTTTTCTCACTTTATTCTGATAGTTCCAGAAAATTATGTGCCAGAACACTATCAGTCAAAATGAATAGTCATATTTTGATAACGGGCTTCAATAAATCACAGAAAAAATTGTTTTAATTCAATGTCTCCAAGGCTACCATATGAAAATTTCATGAGGAAAAATTATCTGTCAAATCAATTTAAACTTCTCATGCAAAATGCATGCAGACCAGTGCCAGAGAAAAATGAATGTACCATTTACACATTGTTTCTGTACATCAGAAACTCTGATCAGACTGTTTCAAAAGAGTGGTATGACTGGGATCTCAAAGAAACAATACTGAATCCAAATAAAATACCAATTTGTCAGAACTAAACAAAAGAGGCTAAATAAGGAAGTACATATATATTTATGTAACATTTTTCAAAGCCAAGTCAAATAAATTTGCTTAATTAACCCTTACAGTACTAAAGAAATGTTTAGAGCAGTTGGCAATTTTATCTTTTAAATTATTTTTCAGCGAAAATGAGGCCCGGTGTAACAGTTTATCTTTACCCCCTAGGTAGCTTTACCCCCGGGGGTAAAGATATCCCGGGATATCTTTACCCCCACCCTGGATATCTTCACCCCCGGGGGTAAAGATATCCCGGCTGGGATATCTTTACCCCCGGGGGTAAAGCTAAACTGGCTAGGATATCTTTACCCCCACCCCAACTTTTGTGTATAAACTATTTTTTAATGCCCAATTTCTTCTTATATGTAAGTGAAGCAAGATAGTGGACTCGATGTTTCACTTTTTTTTTAGTTTCAATCATGCCTCGGACTAATAGGACTACCCTTAGTAAGAAATATGACCATATTATAGAGGCAAATGATTATTAACTAACTTCTTTTTTGTATGTTTTCTTATTCAATATGTTGCTTATGACAATCTTTCATAATCTTGCATTATCCCTGTCAGTCGTGAAATGGGTGGTGGTGGTGAGTGGAAAGGCGGGGGTAAAGCTAAACTGGCCAGGATAGCTTTACCCCCACCCCAACTTTTGGGTATAAACTATTTTCTAAATGCCCAATTTCTTCTTATATGTAAGAGAAGCAAGATAGTGGACTTGATGTTTCGCTTGAACATTTTTCGTTTCAATTGTGACTCGGACTTATAGAACTACCCTTAGAAAGAAATATGACCCTATTATACAGGCAAATTATTATTTAATATCTTCTTTTTGTATATTTTCTTATTCAAAATGTCCCTTATGACAATCTTTCATAATCTTGCATTATCCCCGTCAGTTGTGAAATGGGTGGTGGTGGTGAGTGGAAAGGCGGGGGTAAAGATATCCTGGCCGGGATATCTTTACCCCCGGGGGTAAAGCTAAACTGGCCAGGATATCTTTACCCCCACCCCAACTTTTGGGTATAAACTATTTTCTAAATGCCCAATTTCTTCTTATATGTAAGAGAAGCAAGACAGTGGACTTGATGTTTCACCTGAACATTTTTCGTTTCAATTGTGACTCGGACTTATAGAACTACCCTTAGAAAGAAATATGACCCTATTATAGAGGCAAATTATTATTTAATACCTTCTTTTTGTATATTTTCTTATTCAAAATGTCCCTTATGACAATCTTTCATAATCTTACATTATCCCCGTCAGTTGTGAAATGGGTGGTGGTGGTGAGTGGAAAGGCGGGGGTAAAGATATCCTGGCCGGGATATCTTTGTTCCAAACTTAACCCTTAACCCTTATCTTGCTGAATATTCATTTAAGCCACACCATTTCTGTCTATCAACCAATCAAATTACTTGATGTAATTTATTGCCATCTGATCTGGATCTACACTGTTTGCAAAGATAGGGGTTGTTGTGAACAGCAAGATAAGAGTTAAACTACTTACCACAAAGTTTCAAATAAATGTAATTTTTCAGAAAGGATGTTTTATTTATAAATGCTGGACCCTGAAAGGGCATATATCGTTTAATATATACTCACCGGAAATAGAAACTATACACTCATTTTTAAATTGTCACTGGCAAAACATTTGAATGAAATTTGAATTACAATTATATAAATTATCATCAGTGGCATGTCTGACTTATTGAATAAAATGTTTAATGATAGCTACGACTTAACGGGTAAAGCCACAGATTCAAAATAAGGGTCCAAATCTTGCTGTTCAAGTTTCCATTGAGTCAAACATTTTGTGCCGCGAATGTGATTCCCATTTTTACCAGTTATCACTCATCATCTAACGTTGGGAGTATTGTTTACAAAATGAAAATTTTCCCAATGGTTGAAATGTTATCAACCTTTAAATATTGGACCAAACCACCGGAAGTGAGCGAAAAGTATGGCATTCATGATTGCGGTTTTTGTTTTAATCAATATTTAAGACACAGCTGAAGATGCTAAAACGATTGAAGGCACTTTTGAGTCGATTTTTGGCTTGAAACAATATTTTGAAAATTTCGCTGAAAAAAAGCAGTTTTTGAGATTTCAATAAAATGATTGTTTCTCGATAATTTTTAGATTTTATGTTATTTTTTTATTCCTTGCTTTTAACTTATTACCTATACTGAAAATATGTTGAAGTCAAAATTCGATAACAAACAGATTTTGTGAAAAATGCACTTTTTTACATTTTCCCAAAAAACTTTTATTTTGAACACCAGATTTTACTATTAATCGTTACAGGATTCATGTCTATAGTTAGTCAAATCCTTAATCAGTAATTTGTAACAGAATTATTCACTTGTTTTGTCAGGCGAGACAATTTAAAAGTGTATAGTTTCTATTTCCGGTCAGTATAGTTAAAAATGTACGACTTATTTCAGTTAAGAATAACTGATGACTAAAATATGAAAACAGCTTAAAAGTTATTGGTAATTATACGGTTAATAGTATACAATGAATTTTGGGACGATTGTTTGTCAATCAACCCAAAGTTACTAACTACAGAAGCCTCGTGCCTAATGTTCACCTGACTATCACTTGCCATGTACAAAATCCAGCTAACCGGCCCCGAAAACTCAGTTGGTAGTGTCCGCTCCGGGGCAACGGGAGGTATTTGGTGGCATCACTTGTGGGTATCTGGTGTATCATTTAATGGGTATTTGTTGGAATCATCTGGTTGGTATTTGATGGAATCATCTTGTGGGTATTTGGCAGATACACCTTGTAGGTATCTGGTGGCATCACTTATGGGTATGACCGGCCCCGATAGCTCAGTTGGTAGAGTGTCCGCTCCGGGGAACAGCGGTCACGGGTTGGATCCCGGGCCGCGACATACCAAAGTCGTTAAAAATGGTACTAGCTGCTCCTGGCTTGGCACTCAGATTTACGGGGTAGAGCTAGGACTGGTCGACCCAGTGTCAGGATAATGTGACTGGGTGTGGTATCATGTAATGTGTCTGGGACATGATACTTCAGTGAGGCAGCACTATAAAAGTGAGCACTGAGCTCCCTGTCGCAACCAGATACCGTCGTAATATGACTGAAAAATTGTTGAAAGCGACGTTAAACCCGAATTCACATGCACACACACAAAATCCAGCTAATGGTTATTTTTAGCCACACTTTTCTTCTAGTGACATTAGAGGGCTTTGCAAAAGGATTGGTTATCTGTAAAATCGGGGCTCAGGTACTAGGGCATTAGCAAACAGTGTTTGCATAAAATACAGAAATTTAAGGCTGAAACTAAAAATGTCAAAGTCCCCGTTTGGAGCCATTTTTTCAGCCTACACTCAGAGACAATCAACCCATGAGTTCTGTCAGTGCTTTGATTTATAACTAAAGTGGGCTGAAAAAACACACACACTCTCACACAAAAGTATAATATATACTGTGAAACTGCAGTGACTCACAACACCAATTAGCAAGGCCGAGTCAAACCCCTGCACTTGAGTCTCTAAGGAATGCTTCAAGGTACAGTCCTAGAGGAGACATAGTAAAGGATACTTCAGGGAGATTTTCTTCTTTTGTCTTGAAAATGTAGCTATGTCTTACAGAACACGGAAAGACCAGCTTAATTAGACTACTTATGCTCTTAAAAGCATATCTGTAAAGTTTTGGTTGTTCTTTTTAAAATTTTCTACACCAAGTGATCTCTAGTATTTACTAAAGGACCACCTTTACGATTATTCAAAAGTGGTTAAAGACAAGACCCAAACGTGGTCTTAATACAGTAATTTTACTACACCTATATTATTCCAATTATAACTTTCGGCCAAGAACTATCAGTAACTCTCAGTGGTCCGAACTACCACTGTCTCAAAACAAAAATTTTCACAGCCCAAAAGGTGTTTTAGCCTTTCAAGTTTGACTGTATCTTAATTGTCAACAGAATGCTAATTTTACCCGTAAGATCCACGAAAAACAGCATTTGAAGAGGTCAACTATTTGTATTCTTACAGACTTTTCAAACATTTTTGCTAACAGGCATAAAAAGTGTAGACCCTGATCCTTGAGGAGCAGTCTGATCTGGGTCCACACTGTTTGCAAAAATGACTTTTTAAAGTTACCAACAGGCGTCAAATTGTTGTGACTGGCATCTTATGGGCCAATTAAACATTTCATTCAACAAAAACAACTTACATTCTTAGTATCTGGGTCCAGACCCTCCCACATGGAAGCAACAATTTTTGAAACTTCACCAAAGCTGGCACTAGGATTCTGTCCCTTTATAGCAGCCTGAGTGTCTCGGAAGAACAGGGCGTATGCCGACACAGGCCTGGAAGATAAGGAACGTTCCATCATTGGAAAACTATGCCACAAAATATACTTTCATATTCGTTAAACCTCGAGATGCCAAACTGCATCTCAAAATGTTGTCAGTTTATGTCGTCTGCTGAATCTTTTTGCAAACATTTTAAAAATATTTCTGAATACAGGCAAACAGTGTAGACCCAGATCAGATTGTTCCTAAAGGAGCAGTAGGAGCAGTCTGATCTGGGTCCACACTGTTTGCATAAATGACTTTTAAAGTTACCAGCAGACGACAAAGCAGACGACAATTGTTGTGATTGGCATCGTTTGTTTTGCTGTTAGCCAGCGAAATAACGTAACCAGATTTTTTTCTGGACAGACTTACCATATTTAGTGAAGGTTTTCGGCCACCTCAGCTCCTTACTCTGCTTGTCCATGTTTAACCTTAACACTCTCTGGGTGAATTCAGCAGATGACAAGTTGATGATATTTCTTAATTTTCCCATGAAAACAGGTTTTGACATTCCATGCAAATTGTCTCCAATGGAGACAATTTGCATGGAATGCCAAATCCTGCTTCCTGGGAAACATTAAGACTGGGTAATATAAAGAAAATATTTTAAACTGGCATCTGCTGGAGAACAAAAAACAAAACAGCATGCAAAGTGCTAACCCTTAAGACGCTGAGAAAAACCACGTCTGAAAATGTCGTCTGCTTATGTTGTCTGCTGAATTTCCTTGCAAACATTTTTAATATTTTGTTTGCATACAGGCGAACAATGTGGACCCAGGAGCAGTCTGATCTGGGTCCACACTGTTTTCAACAATGACTTTTAAAGTAACCCGCAGACGACAAAGCAGACATTTGTCGGGATTGGCATTTTATGGGTTTAAGAGGTTTGTGTGCTACATAATATGCTATGACAGGAGTCAAACCAGCCAATAAGAACTGAGGTTAAGGTTACCCCATTTTGTATTAGACAGGAGTCCATTTTGAAATTAAGTTCGAGTTATTTCTGGAAATTCATTACTGAAAAAGGCTTGTGATAATGCATAGCCCCAGGTAAGAGGGGGTATCCACAGATTAATTTTCTTATTTCTGCACAAAAACGTATGTTGTGGGTACTCACTAGAAGTGCCTTTCCAAGATGCTTCTAATAAGTACCCACAAAATGCAGAACTAAGAAAATATCAGTACTTTTCGGATGAAAACAAAGCACCTTATCTGGAGCTAAGATAATGTATTCATTCAAATTTGCAAACAAAATGACAGTGTGGATCCTGATCTTCAGAAGCCATCTGATCTGTATCTACACTGTTTGCAAAGGTAGGGTTTTCATGTTCAGATGGGGAAAAGGTTGAGATTAATATTGTGTCCATCTATGCAAAATAGGTCAATGTGACCTAGTTTTATGATGTAGTGATATGTTAGCAATCAATTCTAGTGACTTACTTCTGCGGTTCATTTGGGTCTTTCTTCTTCCTTTTCTTGGGAACTCGGGGCTTTTTCGGTGCTGCCTTTGCGGGCTTGGGTGTTGGTGTGGGTGCTGGTAACGGTTCCTCATTGACCTGTCTCTTTGCCAGCTGTTGATAGAAGAAAAATTGTTGTTAATACTCCCAGGTTGTGGATAAAAATACCTAAATATTATAGACCCCAATCAGACTAATTCACCACGAGGAATGTGATATGATTCTTCAAGCATCATTCAGTGTCATCACCAACTGTTCAGTTAAAGCCGTATACAGAAACTTGTCCAATTTTACAGTCAACAATATTTTATTTTTTCTTATTATTTTTTACGAGAAATGATACTTAGTACAGGTATTGGGACAGACACGCCTAAGCAAACAGTGCGGACCTAGATCAGACTGCTCCTACAGGAGCAGACTGATCAGGGTGTTTGCTTAGACCCAGATCAGACTGCTCCTGCAGGTCTGTTCAGGGTCTACACTGTTTGCAATTTTGTTAGGACTTTTTAGACTGACACAAATTTGCTAATATTTTAGGAGAATTACAACAGACCCCCTTAAGGTGTCAGAATTTTTAGGATTTTTACATTAGTTGAAACAAGGTATCAACATGGGTCTGCTTCAAGAGGCAAGCACTGGCAAGCACTTGCTTGCTGGGGGGTGGGGGGCAAATTCTTTCCTCTTAAGAGTACACCCCTTCATCATGTTAACAAGTTCTGAGTAATGAATACCCCTCTAAACCCCACTTTATATAGAGAACACTGGGATTTACAGGGGTATACTTTATTTTTCTTATTTCTGCCCCAAGACATAGGTTGTGGATCCTCAAGAACTATGTTTGTTGCATTAATAGAAAATCATCAAAAATTTTCATCAGAAAAATAACCATTTTTGATATTTGAAAGAGTGAACTATGTCACTATGTTATTATATGTTTCTTAATCCTTCAGATGCAGAGAAAAACTAAATGTCCTCTGCTGATGTCGTCTGCTGAATCTTTCTGCAAACATTTTAAAAATATTTCTGCATACGGGCAGTGTGGACCCAGATCAGACTGCTCCTAGAGGAGCAGTCAGATCTGGGTCCACATTGTTTGCAAAAACTAATTTTAAAGTACTTGGCAGACAACAAAGCAGACAACAATCGTTGTGATTGGCATTTTATGGGTTAATGGGGCTGAACTTCCAGAAAAGCAAAAAGGATGTTTATCTCCCTTTAAAAAAAAAGAAAAAAGCCTGCCAAGATGTATCCACTGACCTGAACCCATTCAGTACCAGAAACCCCTAAAGGGGTCCCTTGGCAAACAGTGCAGGCCCAGATCAGACGCCGCAGAACGCGGCGTCTGATCAGGGCCTCCACTGTTTGCTAAAAGTTCACTCTTTTTCCAAATAAATTTTGATGAAAACGCAACCTGACACCCCTAAATTTTGAAATGAACTCCTGCTATATATAAGGAGGAAGATTCCATTTGGTCCAAAAAGGGTTAAAAAAGGAACAGAAACAGAGAAAAATCAGTGTTAACCAATTACACCCCAACCTCTTTATAACACTATTAATGGGGTCCAGAGGAGAAACCGTGTTAGTTAAACAACCATGTTATATCCACACAAAAATGAATAGATTATATAGAAAAATGACCATTTATGGTCATTTTTCTATATAATCTTTACATTTTTGGGATCCATCTTGAAACCGTGTTATATCCAAAACCGTGCTATAATGAACCGTGTTATAAAGAGGTTGTGGTGTATCACTTGCCATTGTGTGATAATGAAGACCTTTCAAGAGAAAATAATCCACTTTCAGAAACTTGAAGCAAGATTTCTGTAAAACTAATGTCCATACGGAAATGTTGATCTTTTTCATTAACACACATGCATACACTCTGCATCTAGTTTTTGGATTCTCTCTTCTACATGATTTTCGGATATTTTATTTATTCCTGAAAATGTGGAGCCATACTGAAAGTTAATTTTGTGTACTATGTTTTATTTATTTATTTATTTATGTTCATTTTTATCTATTTTATTTCACTGTCATGTTTTCAATAAGAAAATGAATCTGCATACAGAGGATAAGAACAAACTGATGATAAAATAGCTGGTTCAAGTCAAGGTTTTGAATTTTTGTCAAAAACAAGATGTGTTTGTGTGAAACCCTGATGCAACTTGACAGTGTCAAGTTTACAAGAACAAGTTGGCTGCTTTCAAAAAGCATCCAATAGGTTTGGTCTTGTCAGTCTACATTCTGATTTGAGCCAGCTGATATGATTATCCCACTTAATGCATTTTTTTAATAAAATTAATAAACTTTAAACGTTCCAAGGCGGTTCTTCTGTCACGGTATATTTTTTAATGGTTTGGCTGAAGTTTGGAGGCCTTCATGCGGACTGAGCAAATTATTTGTCTAAATCGCGACGGAAGTAGGGGCGAGGATTGTGGCCACGTAAAATCGATTTAAGCCCCCCAGTGGAATTCGTTTCTGCTGTCCGTTCCAAGGCGGTTCTTCTGTCGCGGTTTGTTTTTGTTATGGTTTGTCTTTGGATGTTTGTGTCGCTTATGTTATTTGATTTTGGATAGCCTATTGGCCATTTTATGGGAAAGTAACTGTCCTTTTGGCTTTCCGCTGTTAGTGTTTCCATTAGGGTCTGTTGTTTCATGTTTGTGTGTCTTTCCCTTTGGTGTCTCTGATGGGAGCTGTGGGTTGATTGTAACGATTCCTGATCATTGCCTCCACTTCTATTTTTTAATACAAAACGTGTATATAAAATTTCGAAGTCTGTGACCTTGGTATCAGGAGGGGTAGGTAGTGATGCGTATTCTGTGGTAAATTGTTTAACGCCATGGCAAGTATAAACTAAATGTAACTTACATATGGTTTACACATGAATAGCACAAAACTTAACCAAACGAAAATGTAAACCGAATTTTTCAAAGGTCATAACTCTGTTAATATTTGGTGGACAGTAATTCTCGAAACTTAAGACACATCTCCGCATCTTAGCCTTACTACATACACATTTTATGCTTGATCGGATGAAAAGAAGAAAAGAATATAGTAGGAGTTATACGGAAACGAAAAAAAAAAGTTTACGAACGGACGGACGGAAACCAACCCCATAGCTTAAAACGACCGTTTTTGTTGTTGTTGTTGTTGTTGTTTTTCAAACGGGTATATAAAAAGATTTTTCCTAAGTCATCAGGCCTTCTATAGGGCCTTGGTTATCTATTCCATTTGTTGTTAACGTCCCTGTTAACACTGTATGAGTCTTTTTTGAGATGTTGCTTCCAATCTGTCGCCCAATGAAACAAAATGGTTGAAATGCATGAACGGTCCGACTCGAGCCACTTTTCCTGGGCAGGCTTAGAATTTCTAGGCGATTTAACACTATTCATGTGCGACCGGTATCAGCTCTGCATGGAAGCATCATGCAACCCAATCTATTTCTTCAAACCCCGATGGACGGGGGCCGATCAGACCTTGGGGCAATATATTGGACTGCATGAGCTGAAACCGACCGAACTTTGAACTTAAACTAGTTATTCAAGAATTTCATAAGAAGTTTGTTTTGGCCCCTGCAGACAAAGCCGCTAACAACGTCGTCGTTGTGTGACGGCTCCACTATGTTAACACGCTTAAGCAGGAGCTTGGTGGTACTAAGGCCTATGAACTTCAGCCTTTAGCTGAAGAGAGAGTTATAGTAGATAAACATATTTGTCATTCAGCCACCAAATTTGCTGTGTGTGTTGCCGAAGGCCAAGACAAGCTTCCTACGCTATACTGGTTACCAAAACTTCATAAAAGACCTTACAAAGCACGGTTTATTGCAAATTCTAGCTCTTGCACTACCACTGAACTTTCTGAATTATTAACTTCCTGTCTTACTGCTATTAAAACGCATGTGATTAAATATTGCGATAAAGTCTTTGAAAGATCAGGAAGAAATCTGTTTTGGTCTATAAAAAATTCGAATGAGGTTTTAAAAAAATGAAATCCAGACATTTTCGTGCTTCAAGTCTGTCTACTTACGATTTTTCCACGCTTTACACTGCACTTCCTCATAATCTTATAAAAGAAAAGCTTAATGATTTAATTGAATGGGCTTTTCACAGACAAGATTCTCTCTATCTTGCATGTAATGTCAGAAATGCATTTTTCACTTCTAAAGAGCATAAGAATTATACACTTTGGTCATGTCAGAAAGTGTTTGATGCCCTCACCTTTCTACTTGACAATATTTTTATTAGATTCGGTACGTAGTTATTTAGACAAATTGTGGGCATTCCGATGGGTACGAATTGCGCACCTCTTGTGGCTGATCTATTCTTGTATTGTTATGAAAGAGACTTCATGTTGTCGCTTTCCATTGATAACCAATCTGAAATTATTGAAACTTATAGCTCCACTTCTAGATATTTAGATGATTTATTGAACATTGATAATACCTATTTCGATGGTTTGATCAGTCAGATTTACCCCCCATAACTTCAGTTAAATAAAGCAAATTCTTCTGATACCGAGGCCCCGTTTTTGGATTTACATCTATCTATGGGATGGGTTTGTTTCGTGCAAAATTTATGATAAACGCGATAACTTTGATTTTGAGATTGTAAATTTTCCTTTTTTGGATGGTGATGTTCCTCGTGCGCCATCCTATGGCGTTTATATTTCGCAATTAATTCGATTTGCTAGAGTGTGTAGTCGTGTAACTGACTTCAACACTGGTAATAAATTATTAACGGCTAAACTTCTTAATCAGGGTTATCGAAATTCGCAAAATTGCAGTATGTTTCCTCTGGCTTTCTTTGCCTGATCATTACAGGGTCACTGATGAGGCTTTATTAGCCGAAACTACGTAGTATGACCCATCTTCTCTCTTATGAATGTTTTCATTGCTCTTAAAGGAACTCATTTTTGATTTTTATTTGCCTTCACTGCAGCTGGTGTTGTGCCGTGTGGCGGCCGTAAAACGTCTCCCCGTACATCAACCATAGTGCAGTTTATATTTTACTTTTGGTCCTTTGAGATCAGCGTGAATATTCTGAGAAATCAGAAATAAAGTATTGGTTTAGACTCATATTCTAGACAGGTTTTTAATTATTTGGACCCCATTTTGATTTATATCAGTCTTTGAATCGACTGCCTATTCGAAATTCGCAAAATTGCAGTATGTTTCCTCTGGCTTTCTTTGCCGGATCATTACAGGGTCACTGATGAGGCTTTATTAGCCGAAACTACGTAGTATGACCCATCTTCTATCTTATGAATGTTTTCATTGCTCTTAAAGGAACTCATTTTTGATTTTTATTTGCCTTCACTGCAGCTGGTGTTGTGCCGTGTGGCGGCCGTAAAACGTCTCCCCGTACATCAACCATAGTGCAGTTTATATTTTACTTTTGGTCCTTTGAGATCAGCGTGAATATTCTGAGAAATCAGAAATAAAGTATTGGTTTAGACTCATATTCTAGACAGGTTTTTAATTATTTGGACCCCATTTTGATTTATATCAGTCTTTGAATCGACTGCCTATTCGAAATTCGCAAAATTGCAGTATGTTTCCTCTGGCTTTCTTTGCCGGATCATTACAGGGTCACTGATGAGGCTTTATTAGCCGAAACTACGTAGTATGACCCATCTTCTATCTTATGAATGTTTTCATTGCTCTTAAAGGAACTCATTTTTGATTTTTATTTATCGGTAACATAAACTACGCAAAGCCTTTCAAATTTTACAGAAGCCATTCTGATTTAATTTCAAAATTCAATATTGGACTTAAGTTAGGAGGCCTTCATGCGGACTGAACAAATTATTTGTCTAAATCGCGACGGAAGTAAGGGCGAGGATTGTGGCCACGTAAAATCGATTTAAGCCCCCCAGTGGAAATCTTCCACTGACCGTTCCAAGGCGGCTCTTCTGTGGCGATTTATTTATGTTGTTGTTTGTTACTTACTGTGTGTATCACTTGTGTCTTTTAATTTTGGATGGCCATATGGCCATTTTGTGGGAAAGTAACTGTCCATATGGCCTTCCTTTGTTTAGGTTTCCATTATGGTCTGGTCGCTTAATGTTTGTATTTCTTTCCCTTTGGTGTCTTTTATGGATGGAGTAAGTTAATTGTATCAATTCCTGATCTTTGTTTTACTTCTACTTTTTAAATCTCTTCTGCAACAAGGTCGGAACCCGAATTTTATGGTGACTTAGTATATAAATTCAGGAAAATATATAACCGCAATGACTTTAGCACCCAATTTCGTAAAATCATTCTTCGATATAAAAAGATTGGGTACAACATGGATATTATACGACAGACTGCATGCATGGTAGTTAACCCAATCACGGTTGGCAACTTTGCTTTCCTCTTTAATTGCACGCCGGTGGGTCAGGCCTCAGATTCTATGACGGTTCCAACGTAAAGGCATATTGAGAATTAGAGAGATCTAATTCAAGGTAATGTTGGTTGGTGCCTGATGCTCTGTCTCTGGTCGGCCCCATCGGAGCCTAACTGTTGGTTTTCTTTTGCTCCAGCATTTCAGTGGTTTCTTGCTGTCGAGTCCTCACCGTTGTCTCACCTCTGTGGTTCTTTGATTATATGTGTTCACGGAGATTTTGCACTGATGAGTTAGGAGGCCTTCATGCGGACTGAACAAATTATTTGTCTAAATCGCGACGGAAGTAAAAGCCACGTAAAATCGATTTACCCCCCAGTGGAAATCTTTCCACTGACCGGTTCTTCTGTGGCGATTTATTTATGTTGTTGTTTGTTACTTACTGTGTGTATCACTTGTGTCTTTTTATTTTGGATGGTCATATGACCATTTTGTGGGAAAGTAACTGTCCTTATGTCCTTTGAAGTATTGCTGAACCCACTAGGAAGATCTAAAAAGTGGAAGTAAAACAAAGATCAGGAATCGATACAATTAACTTACTCCACCCATCAAAGACACCAAAGGGAAAGAAATACAAACATTTAGCGACCAGACCATAATGGAAACCTAAACAAAGGAAGGCCATAAGGACAGCTACTTTGCCACAAAATGGCCATATGGCCATCCAAAATTAAAAGACACAAGTGATACACACAGTAAGTAACAAACAACAACATAAATAAACCGCCACAGAAGAACCGCCTTGGAAGCCTGCCCAGACAAAGTGCTGCGAATCAGACTGCATCTTAAACCTCGGCAGTTTCTTTGAGCGGTACCTCCGCAAAAACCTGAAATTTGCAATCCTTTTGTATATCTTTCTGGATCACAATTTAATTGTAAAAGAAACTGATTAGTAAAACGTCACGAATTGAGTGGAAATAAAGAACACCACTCTTGGCTTATCAGATACAACCAGTGCTTCAGCTGAAGTGCACGACCCGCCGAATGCTTTTAGCTTTATGAGTGTTACCATATATGGGTATGGCGGCCATTTTGGTCATGTGACCTGGACATAAAACGGTTCCCCCAATAAATGCGCCTTATCGTAAGGAGCAAAAATATATCTTATACTTTAGTACTGTATTCTGAATCGTTTGCAGGATAAAATCCAACACAAAAGCATATGTGTCAAAGTTTGACCTAGGCACAAAGAAGGTCAAGGTCAACCCAGGGTCACCATTTTAGCAATTTATGATGGGCCTACGTTCCAGATGCTATTTATCAAGTTTCGTGGAAATCTGCACAGTGGTTCTGGAGAAGACTATTTTTGAAGGGTTTTTACCAAATATTGCTTGGCGGCCATTTTGGTCATGTGACCTGGACCCCATGAGGAAATTTTGGTTTCCCCCATCCCGTAGAGGCTCCATATGAAATTTGACTTCAATCGGCCCAACGATTTCCGAGGAGAAGCAGTTCGAAAATTTTCACATTTTTCGCCTCGGCGAGGCTGTACTAAATTGAATGTAATATTTCGCAAGTTCATTGATAAGATCTCATTGATATTTATCAGTATGCCAAAAATTGTTTAAATATTCCAAGCGGTTAAGTCACTATCACCAATTTTCACAAACGGGTTACGGACGGACAGATAGACAGACCATATATGGCTTGGCGGCCATTTTGGTCATGTGTCCTGGACCCCATGAGCAATTTTTGGTTTCCCCCATCCCATAGAGGCTCCATATGAAATTTGATTTCAATCGGCCAAACGGTTTCCGAGGAGAAGCAGTTCGAAAAGTTTCGAAAAATTTCACATTTTTCGCCTCGGCGAGGCTATACTAAATGGAATGTAATATTTCGTAAGTTCATTGGTTAGATCTCATTGATATCTATCAGTATGCCAAAAATTGTTTAAATATTCCAAGCGGTTAAGTCACTATCACCAATTTTCACAAACGGGTTACGGACGGACCCAAAGAAGGTCAAGGTCAACCCAGGGTCAACATTTTAGCAATTTATGATAGGCCTACATCCCAGATGCTATTTATCAAGTTTCGTGGATATCTGCCCAGTGGTTCTGGAGAAGACTATTTTTGAAGGGTTTTTACCATATATGGCTTGGCGGCCATTTTGGTCATGTGACCTGGACCCCATGAGCAAATTTTGGTTTCCCTATCCCATAGAGGCTCCATATGAAATTTGATTTCAATCGGCCAAACGGTTTCCGAGGAGAAGCAGTTCGAAAATTTTCACATTTTTCGCCTCGGCGAGGCTATACTAAATGGAATGTAATATTTCGCAAGTTCATTGGTTAGATCTCATTGATATCTATCAGTATGCCAAAAATTGTTTAAATATTCCAAGCGGTTAAGTCACTATCACCAATTTTCACTTACGGGTTACGGACGGACAGACAGACAAACCATATATGGCTTGGCGGCCATTTCGGTCATGTGACCTTGACCCCATGAGCAAATTTTGGTTTCCCCCATCCCATAGAGGCTCCATATGAAATCTGACTTCAATAGGCCCAACGGTTTCCGAGGAGAAGCAGTTCAAAAATGTTTGAAAATTTTCACATTTTTCGCCTCGGCGAGGCTATACTAAATGGAATGTAATATTTCGTAAGTTCATCGGTTAGATCTCATTGATATCTATCAGTATGCCAAAAATTGTTTAAATATTCCAAGCGGTTAAGTCACTATCACCAATTTTCACTTACGGGTTACGGACGGACAGACAGACTGACAGACTGACAGAATGACAGACTGACAGAATGACAGAATGACACGGTGATTTTAGGGCACTCTTAGAAAAAACCGACTTCAGTCGGTTGCTTTTTCTGCGGGTCGTGCAACACTCTTAGAAAAAAACGACTTCAGTCGGTTGCTTTTTCTGCGGGTCGTGCAATAGCTCCCATCGAATGTGCCAAAAAGTCTTTTAACAACTCAGTCTCTAACTGGTGGCAGGTCACTTAATAGTCATGAAGTTTTTGAACATAAACTATTGCTATCTGTGCTGGGCTCAAGAAAATAAACAACGACCCATCAACGTTTTGACTTTGTTTCGCTCCCTAAATATTTTATATATTTGGAAGAGTTAGAATGTTCAGCCATGGCACCTACGTTAATTCTAGTAGCAAAGACATGAAATATTTTTACACACCCAGCGATCTTTTTTATGTTTGGTTTTACGATCCTTTCAAGATTATTTCACTCACATCAAGCCGATCGTTAACCAGAGGTAAGCGAAAACTGGAATATCCGATGAAAAACATCCTGACCTTCCGTTGCAGAACTTCTCATTATGTGACCTGAGCCATGCTCAAACCTACAGCGTTGAGAGACCTAATGATTAAGAGTCAGCACTCTTATCCACTAGGCCACGCAGGCCCGTTACACCCAGCGATCTTTATAAATGAGGAAAAATAACGTTCTCTGTCATTCCAACATTGACATATACGTATTATTAGAGCTATCAGCGTACCGAAAGATGTTCAGACTATATAAATCTGTTCCTATTTGTGTGAAGTAAACTTTTGCAAGTTTTGTTTATTTGTATTTAACGGCCCAGTCAACACTGATTTGGGTCATGTTTGGGCCTGTCAGTGTACCTATCTACGCTTTTCCTGAGCACGCTTATCCGTAAGCGGTTTACCAGTTCAGTGCACATTCTGTCGCCCAAAACTGACCCCTGCCCTTCCTGAATCAGCGGAAGGGAGAGAATGACCATAGAAAAGATTTCATAATCAATTTCCACGAAAGAATGTTGCCGACCCCGATAGGTATCGAACCCGAGTCTTCCTTATCACCAGTCAGACTGCATCCGACTGAGCTACCGCAGCCAGCCACACTTTGTGAGTAGTAGTAGTTATGTTCTGTTGTTTTTCGTTTCCATGGCCCCATGGACCTGGGGAGCAAATTCTTCCCTTTCAGAATAGACCCCTTGAGGAGCAAATTCTTCCCCTTTTAGAGTTCACCCCTTTTTCAGTTGGACAGAGCCAACAGAGTAGCAACCATAAGGTCCTTAAAGTTGTATTTCCATCACGAAATCATGCCTATAGAATTGTGATCCCCTTTAATATGTTGTATAAAAGGGTTATCCTTTGGAAGCAAGGAATACACCACAGAACCGAAAAATATGGTGTACACATGTTTTCTGGGCCAGACTAGCTAGTTTCGGCCAATTAGGCCTCATCAGTGACGCTAAGATATTATCAAAATTCCACAATGGAATCAATAATCCCAAAGGACAAGAAAATATAATCTACACTATGATGTAGGGCAGGGAGACGTTTTACCGCCGCCACACATTTCCATTCACCAGTTGAAATGAATTGAAATATGTTCTATAAAAGGGCTATCCTTTGGAAGCAAGGCATACACCACAGAACTGAAAAATATGGAGTGTACATGTTTTCTGGGCCAGACTAGATAGTTTCGGCCAGTTAGGCCTCATCAGTGACCCTCAGATATTTTCAAAATTCCACAATCGAATCAATGATCCCAAAGGACAAGAAAATATAATCTTCACTTTCATATAGTAAAGCACGGGTTTGCAGGGGTATACATTAACTTCCGTTTTCATGCTCTGAGACACTAGATTGTAGGCGTCGAGGCGTTTCTGTCGACTCCCCGAAATCTATGTTTTGAGCGAAAAAGGCAAATATTCCATTTTTTCTTTTATTTTTTTCTTTGGCCAAAAATGACAATGTATTTGTACAGGTGTGTTTCGAAATACGGTAAAAATGGTAGACTAACTGCCACACCTGCCAGGTGTATCCATTTCCCTTAAGATATTTATCGTTGGAGTTGGAACGCTTGCTTTTCGGTCTGTTTCGCTACTCAGACAGGCTGTTTCCTGTAATTGGAGTATAGTATTGCATCATCGTTAAAGCTGCAGTATAGTATTGCATCATCGTTAAAGCTGATTGGTTTTTGTTTGTTTGTTTGATTTGAGGTTTAACGTCCCCGTCAACACTGTAAAGGTCATTTTGGAGACGTTGCTTCCAATTTTGTGGGACTTTTACCCGACATTGAGATGAAATGACACCTCAAGCCCTGTCGCCCAATGAAACCAATAGGGTTTATTAGCATGGACGGTCCGCCTCGCACCGCGGTTCCTGGACAGGCTTAGATCCTCTAAGCGGTTTACCAGTACTAGTGTGCGGGCCGGATTCAGCTCTGCGTGGAAGCATCATGCAGCCCATATATTTCTTCAAGCCCCTATGGGCGGGGGCCTAAAAGCTGATTGGTTGATCGCGTCACGTGCCCCTCCATGGAACAGTTACAATCTGGTCATTATACCCGGTTTGCCCGCCTCATGGCGACCAAACCAATAAATAATGGTTCCACAAGAAATGAACATGTGAAATACGAAAGCCCTATCATTAACAAATCAAAAGGTATGACAAATATTTAAGTTTTTAAAAAGTAGGTCAAGGTCACAAGGTCAAAAGTGTGGTACCACTTGAAAGGTCTTGTGACAAAGAATGCACGTGCGAAATATGAAAGCCCACTCATTGACCAATCAAAAGCTATGGTCAATGTTTAAGTTTTTTAAAAAGTAGGTCAAACGTCAAGGTCAAGGTCATAAGGTAAAAAATTATGTTATCATCGGAAAGGTCTTGTGACAAGGAATGCAAATGTGAATGTGAAAGATCTATCACTTACCAACCGAAAGTTATGGCCAATGTTAAAGTTTTAGGAAGGTCAAATGTCATGGTCAAAGTCAACAGTTATGGTCTTGTGACAAGGTACACACATGTGAAATGTGAAAGCCCTATCAGTTACTCGCAATGTTAAACTTTTTGCGGAAAAACAAACTAACAGAGACCAAAAACTACATGTATATGCCCCTGAATCTTAGATTCTGAGGGCAAAAAAACAAGAACAAAAAAGGATGACAGATTCGTGACAAGTTTCATTGCTTTGACTCCTTTCTTTTTATTTCAGTTTTATGGACTTTTGAAGATTATTCCACTTGTGTCGAGCCAACTGTTAACCCATTGTATGCTAGTGGACTCTTCCAATTCTATAGGTTTGACAAGTCCATTTCTGATATAAGGGGTGGTAGGTCAATATTTTCCTTTTTATTCTACTTTTGACCTTAAATTCTGTTAGCAAATAGTGCAGGCCCAGATCAGACGCCGCATTCTGCGGCGTCTGATCCGGACCTGCACTGTTTGCCAAGATACAGCTTTTGGGGTTTCCGCACATACAATGGGTTATTCAAAAGTGGGTAAAATATGGAGGGACGAAAAAAAACAACACCTGACCATCCACTGAAGAATTTGGTGTCTCACATACCACCGAAGCTGAGGCATGGTCAACCCTCTTTATACTGTCATCTGATGTAAAGATTAAACCCATTCCTTAGGTCAAGATGAGATGCATCAATGGAGATATTCAAGAACATTATATTTAACCCTTGTCCTGCTGAATATTCATATATGCCACACCCACTACCGATTATCAACCAATCAGATTCTTTGATGCAAATTATTACAACAAATTCAAAATCTGAATGGCAAACAATGTAGATCCTGATCAGATGGCTTCGTCAGAAGCCATCTGATCTGTATCTTCATTGTTTGGCAAATAAGGCATATCCGGGCTCAGCAGGTCAAGGGTTAATACTAAAAGAAATCAATGTTGTGGATATTTGTTAGAATAGCCTAACAAAGGCAGTTCTAAGATATGTCCACAATATTTGTTTCTTTGAGTAATTGAGGGAAAATGGTCTGTTATTACTTATTGTAATACCACACCTTATCCTCATTCTTTATTGGTGGTCCCCGGCCATCGGGGCTTGAAGAAATACATGGGCTGCATGATGCTTCCACGCAGAGCTGAAACTGACCTGCACACAGGTAATGGTAAACCGCTAAGAGGATCTAAGCCTGCCCAGGCAAAGCAGTGCGAGTCGGACCGTCCATGCTTATAAACCCTATTGGTTTCAGTGGGCGGCAGGGCTTGAGATGTCATTTCATCTCAATGTCAGGTAAAAGTCCCACAAAATTGGAAGCAATGTCTCCAAAATGACCTTTACAGTGTTGACGGGGATGCTAAACCTCAAATGAAACAAACAAAACAATTTTTGTTGTGACAAATTCTTAATTAAGGCCATATGTTAGGGAACTAACAAGAGTCCTCTGTAGTTTTTTTTCTGGCCAATGTTAGTGTGACAAGACTTAATGCAAGTGCTAAAATCAGTGGCAGAGTGATGGATCTTTTTGACAAGAAATTAAATTTTTACGCCCTGTCACTTTCAATATTCCCATCCTGTGGGTTAATCTTCATAAACATTAATTTCTTCTGCTCAAATTATCGGATGAATCTAATAAAATGACAAGTTCTGAAATGTGTCAGTCATGTCTTGACAAAAATCTGTATTATCTCAACAGCAAACAGTGAAAACTCAGACCAGCCTGCACCTATGTGCAGGCTGGTCAGTGTTTTCATTGTTTGCTTAAAAAAGAGTTTATACACAGCGATCAGATAACAGCTGGGGCTGAATGTGGGCTGGACTGTATCTGCCCTATCTGCCTATGAAATGCACATTTTCATTGGGTGTCTTACTCAATTATTTTTGCAAATTCAAAATTACAAATGGAAATCACATTTATTGATCACTATCAGGAAATGCTCAAATAGTAATAAAACATGCTCGTCAACTCAACATGATAGTTTTATACCTCAATTGACCATTTTGTACTGGAAAGAATCTTCTAGCATCAGTCCATTTCGAAATTTATTTAGAAGTTTGAGTTGAAAATGGCTACACTTTTTGCAAACAGTGAAGGCCCACATTCGGCGGCATCTGATCTGGGACTGCTCTGCATCTGTTTGCAAGTTTTTGTTTTTTGTTTGGTTGAGGTTTAACATCCGAGTCAATACATTTTAGGTCATTTTGCAGACGTTGCTTCCAATTCCCGACATTGAGATGAACTGACATCTCATGCCCTGCCACCCAATGAGACCAATAGGGTTTATATGCATGGACGGTCGGACTTGTACCACTTTGCCTCCGCAGGCTTGAACCCTCTAAGCGGTTTACCAGTAGTCATGTTCAGTCGGTTTCAGCTCTGCGTGGAAGCACCATGCAGCCCAATCTGTTTCTCCATGGCCCGATGGGCAGGGCCCTCTGTTTGCCAGTGTCACATTTTGGAGTTTCCTGGCTAAAAGTAGAGTAGATTAGCAGATAGTTCGTTGAGATTGCAACCTCAGAGTAAGTTATATTCAAGATCTAGCTTCTTCCACAAGCTTATTACGTAAATTTTCAGTTTGGTCTGATTTGAGTTTTATGCCCCAGTCCACACTATCAGGGTCAGGTTGAGATGGCCAGTTTATATAACCACAATTTTCCTCTGCAGAAACTGTTCTTCTTGGATTAGCAGTGGAAGAGAGAGAATGACCAAAGAAATTATTGCAACACTTTAACCCTTAACCCTTCTCTTGCTGAATATTCATTTAAGCCACACCCATTTCTGTCTATCAACCAATCAAATTACTTGATGTAATTTATTCCTACAAAGTCATAAACTGAATACCAAACAGTGTAGATCCTGATCTGACCTGATTAAGCCACACCCATTTCTGTCTATCAACCAATCAAATTACTTGATGTAATTTATTCCTACAAAGTCATAAACTGAATACCAAACAGTGTAGATCCTGATCAGATGGCTTCTTCAGAAGCCATCTGATCTGAATCTACACTGTTTCCAAAGATAGGGGTTATCATGAACAGCATGATAAGAGTTAAGATGCCGAGAAAAACTACATCTGAAAATGTCGGGACCAATTATATAAATTTTTGCTCCCAAGATCTGCAAAAAAATCTGACAACAATTGGTTGTGGTTTCTGAGGAGAAGATGTTTGAAATTCTGAAGGCCATTTAATCCTCGAGACCTTGGCCATTGACATTCATAGAGGCTCATATAAGACCTACTTTCATTTTACAAACTACAACAGTTTCTGTTTTGGATAAAAGCACTGTTTCACCATTTTCCCATTCTAAAGTCTTTGGGACAAATTTGATCTTGCCATAAAATAGGTCAAGGTCAACCCAGAACAATCATTCATATAACTTTTGTAAGGCTCAAGTCCCTTTCGCTGTGTGCCATGCTTCAACTTTTCATTCAATCTGAGAGTGGAAGGACGACAGAAAACAATGACAGATAACAGACCATTTGATTACTAAAAGCTCACTTTGTGATCTTTCGGCTCAGGTGAGCTAAAAACCAAAACAACTAGAGCTGTCAGTGAAACTGACTAGGGCCCCGGCAGCGCTATCAGAAATTTGTGGACGGACAGACGGAGGGACAGACAGAGTGATTACTATAGGGCACCCACACTTTCAGTGCGGGGCCCTAATTAGTTTACTCAGCAGGATAACAGTAATTGATTAAGAAGACACAATATTTCAGATAGTAATATTCCTTGAAAGAGTAAATAGGGGTGACACGTTGTGTTTTCATCAAAATTTATTTGGAAAATGACTGAACATTTAGCAAACAGTAGAGGCCCTGATCTGGGCCTGCACTGTTTGCCAACTACCCATTTTGGGGTTTCTTGTACAAAATTGGTTAAGTGATGCTGGAATGCAGAATCACAACATTGAAGTGTCATTAACCCTTTTTGTACCAAATGGAATCTTCCTCCTTATATATAGCAGGAGCTCATTTCAAAATTTAGGGGTGTCAGGTTGCATTCTTCTTCAAAATTTGTTGGGAAAATGGCTGAACTTTTTGCAAACAGTGTAGGCCCTGATGAGACGCCGCATTCTGCTGCGTGTCATCTGGGCCTGCACTGTTTGCCAAGGTACCCCTTTTGGGGGTTCCGGTACTAAATGGGTTAACCAATATAGCACTAAATAAAATTGTATAGCAGATGGCATTAAATTTCTATTTTTATATTTCAGAATAAATCATGCCATGTGATTCATCTGCTGGAGGCATCTCACATGAAATGTCAAGCCTGCTTTTTTTCTGAACAATAAGAAACATATTTAACCCTTTTTGTACCAAAAGGAATCTTCCTCCATATATATAGCAGGAGTCCATTTCAAAATTTAGGGGTGTCAGGTTGTGTTTTCTTCAAAATTGATTAGGAAAATGGCTGAACTTTTTGCAAACAGCGTAGGCCCTGATCAGACGCAGCGTTCTGCGGCGTCTGATCTGAGCCTGCACTGTTTGCCAAGGTACCTCTTTAGGGGTTTCTGGTACTAAATGGGTTAAAAAAACACACAAAAAAAACAACATTTGCAACGGTCATGATTTGGGGTTTAAGAGTTTACATGGCTAATGCAGTTAACCCTTGAGAAGCCAATCACAACAAATGTCGTCTGCTTTGTTGTCTGCTGGTTACTTTAAAAGTCACCATTGCAAACAGTGTGATCCCAGATCATAAGAGCAGTCTGATCATGGCCAACACTGCCTTTGTGCATTCTTTTTTAAAAAAGTTTGCAAGAAGACGCAGCAGACATTTTCAGATGCAGTCTTTTCTTGGCATCTTAAGGGTTAACCCATAAGATGCCAATCATGGCATTTCACAAATGTCGTCTGCTTTGTCGTCTGCCTGTTACTTTAAAAGCCATTTTTGCAAACAGTGTGGGCCCAGATCAGACTGCTCCTACAGGAGCAATCTGATCTGGGTCCACACTGTTTGCCTTTATGACAAAATATTTCTAAAAAGCTTGCAAGAAGATTCAGCAGACGACATAAGCAGACAACATTTTCAGATGCAGTTTTTTCTTGGCATCTTAAGGGTTAAGATAGATTTAACTTTTGCTTGTCAAATATGCATTTCAAAGTGCAGCTGGGACTCTATAATGACTAATCAGGCAGAAGGATATTTTTTTTAATAGAAAAGCCAGGTGTTTTTTCAAAGACACTTTTCAACTGAATCTGGAACAACAAAAAAGCACTTGGATGCAAGTTGCACATGTGTTATGCATGTAGTCTGCAAAGTATCATCACTGTCTTCTTGAATATTACTGGAACCAAACTATGAAAGGTGTAAAAAGAATTCCAGTAGCTGTAGATCATCATATCATATGTTACAATGTATGTATGATTTAAAGTTTAACGTCCCCTTCAACACTGTAAAGGTCATTTTGGAGACGTTGCTTCCAATTTTGTGGGACTTCTACCCGACATTGAGATGAAATGACATCTCAAGCCCTGTCGCCCAATGAAACCAATAGGGTTTATCTGACTCGCACCGCTTTGCCTGGGCAGGCTTAGATCCTCTAAGCTGTTTACCAGTACCCATATATTTCTTCAAGGCCCGATGGGCGGGGGCCGATCATACGTTACAAAAGAATCAGAAAAATCCAGTCTTACTTTTCTCATACAAAAGCCAGTGACAAAATTTAATCTTGACATAAAATTATTAGGTCAACCCCAGGTCATTGTTTGAACAAGTCCAGTAGAGCCTTAGTCCCCAATGTAGACTGGAATCAGTCCAAAAGTTTAGCCCAATATCTTTGAACCCTTATCTTGCTGTTCACGACAAGCCCCATCTTTACAAACAGTGTAGAACCAGATCAGATGGCTTCTAAAGAAGCCATCTGATCAGGATCTACACTGTTTGGCATTCAGTTTATGAATTTGTAGCAATAAATTACATCAAGTAATTTGATTGGTTGATAGACAGAAATGGGTGTGGCTTAAATGAATATTAAGCAAGATAAGGGTTAATAGCATTCGGCCTCTGATACTTTTTCATTATCTCCAAAAACACTAGCAGCAGGACTGTCTGTTACCTTGAAGAGGTCAACAAACCATTACATCACTGACTATCCATTATTATTCCATTCATTTGGTCCTATCTGATAGAAAGAAGTCAATTTGCTTTTCAGATGGGTTAAAATTAATAAGCATATTGACTTGACTTGACTTGATAGATTTTGTAAGGTTTGTGTGTTGTGATTTTGTGATTTGAAGTTTAACGTCCCCGTCAACACTGTATAGGTCATTTTGGAGACGTTGCTTCCAATTTTGTGGGACTTTTACCCGACATTGAGATGAAATGACATCTCAAGCCCTGTCGTCCAATGAAACCAATAGGGTTTATAAGCATGGACGGTCTGACTAGCACCGCTTTGCCTGGGCAGGCTTAGATCCTCTAAGCGGTACTCGTGTGTGGTCGGACTCAGCTCTGCGTGGAAGCATCATGCAGCCCATCTATTTCTTCAAGCCCCTATGAGCGGGGGCGGTGATTTTGTAAGGTAACCGGGCGCTAAAAGCACATTGGGGCTACCCCCATCTCGCTAAATGGGATTAGTTTATGAACTGCTCTTCCCAGGGCCTCCAATGTGCTGGCATTTGTCAATTCGACAGGTGTCAGCTGACCAATGGGAATATACTGAACTCTTAATCGGAGGAAGGCACAAATCGCACCCAAGGTACAGCGTTTGTCCTAAGAAACACAGTTCTGTAGCGATTTTAGAATTTTGAATGCAGGAATCAGACCAAAGACGGGCTCTAGTATGTGATGACGTGTTGCCAATTTCGACTGCCAAATGTGTCAGAGCACAGCCCTGTTTTCGAATGTTTGGCCGAGGAAAAAAGCTAACATACATTATCAGTTCTTGCTTCCATTATTCTCTGCCTCCACCCCTGACATGGCAAAGAAAACGCCTTGATAAGCATATTCTTATGAGTGAAAACAATTAACCCTTCTCTTGCTGAATATTCATTTAAGCCACACCCATTTCTGTCTATCAACCAATCAAATTACTTGATGTAATATATTGCTCCAAATTCATAAACTGAATGCCAAACAGTGTAGATCCTGATCAGATGGCTTCTTCAGAAGCCATCTGATCTGGATCTACACTGTTTGCAAAGATAGGGGTTGTCGTGAACAGCAAGATAAGGGTTAAATGAATGGACTGTTTCCAGTCTATCCCCAATGCTGCTTACCAAGTTTCAAGGTCATCAGCCATTTGGTTCCTGAGAAGAAGATTTTCAAAAGTTTTTACCATATAATATGGGCATGGTGGTCATGTTGGTCACATGGCCCAGAATTTAGGAATAAACTTTTGTTGTCCCATCCCATGAAGGTTCCATATTTAATCTGACTTAATCGGCCCAACAGTGTCAGAGGAGATGTTGTCTAAAATAATGGCACAGGTCTGGTATCTGGGCTAAGAATTAGATTTTTTTTATGTCCCCGGTAGCGAAAGCTGGGACATATTGTTTTTGCCCTGTCTGTTTGTTGGTTTGTTTGTTTGTTTATTGGTTTGCATGTGGACAACTTTAACGTTGGTCATAACTTTTGAACCGTTTGAGATAGAGCATTCCGCGTCAACACGGCATAGGTCATTTTGGAGACGTTGCTTCCAATTTTGTGGACTTTTACCCTACACTGAGAGGTAATGACATCTCAATCCCTGCTGCCCAATGAAACCAATAGGGTTTATAAGCATGGACGGGCTAAGTCACACCACTTTGCCTGGGCAGGCTTAGATCTTTTTACTCTTAGCAGTTTACCAGTACTCGTGTGCGGGTCTGTTTCAGCTCTGCGTGGAAGCATCATGCAGCCCATTTATTTCTTCAAGCCCCTATGGGCGGGGGCCACAGATAACATTTGTCTAAACTTTTGAACCATTTGCGATTTGGTCATAACTTATCGAGCCTTCATATTTGGCATTTAGGTTCCTTGTGACAAGAGCTTTACTTTCATGCAAAAATGTTTGACCTGTGACCTTGACCTATGACATACTTGAAAGAAAACAATTTAATTGTTTATAACTTTTGAACCATTTAAGATAGAGCCTTCATATGTGGCATGTAGGTTCCTTGTGGCAAGAGCTTCCCATAAGGTCTGGTGGTTTTTCTCCGGGTACTCCGGTTTTCGCCCACCTCTGATTAACGAACGGCTCGATATGAGTGAAATAATCTTGAAAGGGCCGTAAAACCAAAACCAAAAAAAAACAAGAGGACCAAGCTAGCTTGGTCCTGTATCGCTCACCTGAGCTAACAGATTCAAAGTTTAAGGAAGTGCCAACCTTTACTGAAGGCTTTATGGGAGGACATGGTGATGGCAGGGTAAGCATTTTCTGAAAATCAAGTAGAATTTAACTCTATGATAAACAGGCTGACCTCACTGGTTTTCAAACTCATTCAAGCTTTTATTCCTGACTTGCTAAGAAGATCCGATCTAAACTGAATCGGCTATGGTGATGACAAGTTCAAAAACAAGAGTTTTCAAACTCCTCCAAGCTTTCTGCCTGACTTCCTTGTTTGTAAGTTTCATGAAGATCCGTTCAAAACTAAAGGGGCAGCAGTGATAACAATGTCGAAAATAGGCATTTTCAGCAATCAAAGGCACGTCACTCTATGATAAATGTGCTGACTTGGCCGGTATTGGAACTCACATGAAGTTTTATTCCCAGCCACCTTACATGTAAGTTTCAGAAAGATCAGATCAGACTTGGCCAGTATTCAAACTCATCCAAGATTTTATTCCCAGCCCCCTCACGTATAAGTTTCAGAAAGATCCGATCAAAACTGAAGGGGCTACGGTGATGACAAGGTCAAAATTTGGCATTTTTAGCAATCAAAGGGATGTTACTCTAAAATAAATGAGCCGTTTTGGCCAGTTTTCGAACTCATCCGAGGTTTCATCCCCAGCCACCTTACATAATAAGTTTCAGAAAAATTCGATCAAAACTGAAGGGGCTACGGTAATGACAAGGTCAAAAATCTACATTTTCAGCCATCAAAGGGACAGAACTCTACGATAAATGGGCTAACTTGGCCTGTTTTCAAACTCATCCAAGATTTTATCCCCAGCCACCTTACATATAAGTTTCAGAAAGATCCGATCAAAACTGAAGGGGCTATGGTGATGACACTGTCAAAAATAGGCATTTTCAGCAATCAAAGGGACGTAAATCAATGATAAATGGGCTAACTTGGCCGTTATTCAAACTCATTCTAGGTTTTATCTCCAGTCACCATACATATAGGTTTCAGAAAGATTCGATCAAAACTGAAGGGGCTACGGTGATGACAAGGTAAAAAATCGACATTTTCAGCCATCAAAGGGACATAACTATATAGTTAATGGGGCAACTTGGCCGGTTTTCGAACTCATCCGCGGTTTTATCCCCAGCCACCTTACATATAAGTTTCAGAAAGATCCGATTAAAACTGAAGGGGCTACAGTGTTGACAAGGTCAAAAATCAACATTTTCAGCAATCAAAGGGACCTAACTCTATGATAAATAGGCCACCTTTGCCGGTATGCGAACTCATCCGAGGCTTTATCCCCAGCCACCTTGCATATATAAGTTTCAGAAAGATCCGATCAAAACTCAAAGGGCTACGGTGATGACAAGGTCAAAAATCGACATTTTCAGCAATCAAAGGGACGTTACTCGTTGATAAATGGACCAACTTGTCTGGTTTTCGAACTCATCCGAGATTTTATCCCCAGCCACTTTACATATAAGTTTCAGAAAGATTCGATCAAAACTGAAAGGGCTACAGTGATGACAAGGTCAAAAATCAGCATTTTCAGCAATCAAAAGGACGTTACTCTATGATAAAAGGGTCGACTTGGTCGGTTTTTGAACTCATCCGAGATTTTATCCATAGCCACCTTACATATAAGTTTCAGAAAGATCCGATCAAAACTGAAGGGGCTACGGTGATGACAAGGTCAAAAATCGGCATTTTCAGCAATCAAAGGGACGTAACTCTATGATAAACCCGCGGACTTGGCCGGTTATCGAACTCATCCGAGGTTTTATCCCCAGCCACATTACATATAAGTTTCAGAAAGATCCGATCAAAACTGAAGGGGCTACGGTGATGACAAGGTCGAAAATGGGCATTTTCAGCAATCAAAGGGACGTAACTCTATGATAAATGGGCCGACTTGGCCGGTTTTCGAACTCATCCGAGCTTTTATCCCCAGTCACCTTACATATAAGTTTCAGAAAGATCCGATTAAAACTGAAGGCGCTACGGTGATGACAAGCATTTTCCCATAGTAAGTCTATGGGACCTTGTGGTTGCCATAGGAACCAAAGTTTTAGAGTGATTTCAAAAAAAAGTTTATGTCATCAATGCCCCACCAGAGGCATACTACAGGTGAGAAATGATTGAGATCAGCCTGCAGGATACAGAGATATAGCTGCTCAAAAGTGTGGACGGACGGACGACGGACGGACGACGGACGACGGAGGACCCACTATACTATAAGCTCCCCTGGAGCCTTCGGCCCAGGTGAGCTAAAAAAGAGCTTGCCACACAAACAAAAAATTTTGACCTGTGACCTTGACCTTGAACTGCGACCAACTTTGAAAAAAAATGACCCATGCCCACGGATATGTTCGTGTTTCACAAACACATCATGTTTTCAGAAGTAATCAGGTAATCCTTATCAACCCCAATGAGTTTATTTCACTGTCCTAGCTCTATTAGTTTTTAGGCAACTGCCTAACCCACTTCTTAACCCATAAAATGCCAATCACGACAATTGCCGTCTGCTTTGCTGTCTGCCAGTTACTGTAAAACTCATTTTTGCAAACAGTGTGGACCCAGATGTCTGATCTGGGCCCACAATGTTTGCCTGCATGCAAAAATATTTTTAAAAAGTTTGCAAAAACATTCATCAGACGACATAAGCAGACGACATTGTCAGATGTAGTTCCTCTTGGGGAGAGTACAAGACCTTAACCCACTTCTTAGCGAAATGAATACCTGAGCTAATGGCACACTGTCATCACTGTCCTCGCTGCTCTCTCGTCTTGGTGATACTGTTGAGCTGCTAGAGGGGGCTGGAGATATCTGTCTAGAATCACCCGCCGACAGTGGTTTACCCATCGCCGACTGACTTGTCGGTCCATTCTGTTTATACATCCTATTCACTGAGATACCACTACTGAGAATTGACTGGGAAAATGTCTGTGACGAGGAGTTCAAACTATTAGTCACACTAATGTCTGGAACATCAAGGTCCTCTTGTGGAGGAAATTTTGGAGCAATGCTCTGCAGGGATTCAAGAATTGAGTCACGTGTGAAGCTCGACTGACTGGTTACTGCTGTATCCATTCCTGAGAAGAAACTGTTCTGTGATGGTAACCAGAACTCAGATGGGAAGCCCGTGTCAGTCTGGTTGCTATGGTTACCAGATGGTGGGCTGAAACAAAGCTCTTTGCTTTGTTCCAACAAGTTCAGGTCAAAGTCATCATCACCGAAGTTAGGCGTACAGAACATCTGAAATAATACATAAAATAATAAGGAACATTATATTTTGTTCAGACAAGATAGCAGAAGTTCTCCAAGAATTACAATAATGATCCTAAGTATTGGGAGAGACATGCCTAAGCAAACAATGCAGACCGAGATCAGACTGCTCCTGAAGGAGCAGTCTGATCTGGGTCTGCACTGTTTGCTCAGGCCTATCAGTCCCAATACTTAGGATCATTACGGCATAGGAATAAATTACATCAAGTTATTTCATTGGTTGACTGTCAAAAATGGGTGCGGCAAAATTAATTTATCCAGCTGTGAACAAGGGTTAAGGAGTATTTTTAGAAATTTATATAGAAAAAAAAAATGGCTAAACTTTTTGCAAAACGGTGAAGGCCCTGGTTATGCAGCATCTCCACAGAATTCTGTATTTGATCTAGACCTGCACCTTTTTGACAGTGTCCAATTTGAGGTTTCTCATATAAAATGGTTGACAATACAGTCCAACCTGTATTAAGCAGCCACCTTAGGGATAATCAAAATTTGCTTGCTTAATACAGGTGGATTTTAATGCATTTGCCTTTTTCGAGAACCAAATGCATGCTTGCTTAAGACGGGGTGCTTGCTTATTAGAGGTTATTGCTTATTATTGGCCACTAAGACTGGTTTTACTGATATTTCCAAATATTTTTATCTCTTACTTTCCTTGAGTTAATAAGGTGTGACATTGCATGTGAATCATCTGTCATGCAGAGGAGTCATATGAAATGTCCAGCTTGATTTTCTGAAAAAGAGAAATGGAATGTAACATTTTAGCAGAATTTCGCCTGGAACTTTTATTTTTTATTCTAGCAGAATTCCCCTTGGCACTTTAATTTTTTTTTTTATGTGACCCTCCTTGACCCTAATATATAGTAGGAGTGGAATTTTAACCACTTTCATGGTTAATGATTAATGTAACTACAGTACATCAGTACATTTATGTGTGAATGTGACCTAAATTTTTGGTAAAAATAAAATTTGAACACATAAAAACTAAGTTTCCGGAAGCAATGAATTTTTTAAAATTTTGAACTTATTATACTAAGACAATTTCTGTTTAGGGTTTTAAAAATGATCTCACTCTATACACAAACAATGTTAGTGCTGATCTCTATGCTGATGACACAACACTGTAGGACATTCAGGATTCTACTGACTTGCTTGGAACAGAAAACTCTTGCTATAACGAAAGTATTTGTTTCCTAACAATTTGCAGCGATAGCGAATTTGTCGCTATAAAGAATCCCAATAAGGAGTAGTATAAGAAGTAATAAAGGACCTTTTCCCTTAATTACTCCAAGAAATAAATGTTGTGTACATTTGTTAGCCCTTATCTTAAAATTCATTTAAGCCACACCCATTTCTGTCTATCAACCAATCAAATTACTTGATGTAATTTCTTGCTACAGATTCATAAACTGAATGCCAAACAGTGTAGATCCTGATCAGATGGCTTCTTCAGAAGCCATCAGATCTGGATCTAAACTGTTTGCAAAGCTAGGGGTTGTCGTGAACAGCAAGATAAGGGTTAGAATCGCATCTCAGAGGATTTGTTCCACTGACAGCATCGTTATAACAAGCTTTGTCGTTATATCAAATGTCGGTATAAAGAGGGTTGACTGTTCTGATCTCTATGCCAATGACACCACACTGTAGGACATTCAGGGTACTACTGAATGGCTCGGAAAAAAACCTTCAGATCTTCACCTGTGGTGCCAAAGTAATGGCATGATACTTAATTCTGCATGATGCTTGTTACATCAAGTTAAACATGCCAAAGGTATACACCGAGACCAACAGCAAGATACTGGACACAACCAACAAATGCGTCGGAACAGGTTATTTAATAACCTCAATGGGACGTCGACATCAAAGTAAATCAAGGTTAAACAAGGTCAATTCTGGCCTTAAACATAAACCATTGCATGCGGGAAACCCCTAAAGGGGTACGTTAGTAAACAGTGCAGAACGTGGCGTCTGATAGTGTCTGTGTGAATTCGGGTTTAACGTCGCTTTCAACAATTTTTCAGTCATATCATGACGGTGTCTGGTTGCAACAGGGAGCTCAATGCTCACTTTTATAGTGCTGCCTCACTGAAGTATCATGTCCCAGACACATTACATGATACCAAACCCAGTCACATTATCCTGACACTGGGTCGACCAGTCCTAGCTGTACCCCGTAAATCTGAGTGCCAAGCGAGGAGCAGCTAGTACCATTTTTAACGACTTTGGTATGTCGCGGCCCGGGATCAAACCTGTGACAAACACAGATTGGCCTCGGTTTAAAGACTCATCTGAAAGTCTGGAGAGCCCAGGATCAAACCCACGATCCCTAGTTTACGAGGAAAGTAGCCAGGAGGCTTCTAATTTAAAGATTTTGTCAGTTTATGAACGACTGTACTTGAGGAAAGACAAATTTATGTCCAAGGTCACCAGAAAATATCATTGAAAACTTCATGATGAATAAAAGTCTCACTACCTCTGTTACTCTGTTTTGACTCCCGCCTTGTTTTGTCCCACCTAAGATTAGGACTGAATATTTCAAGCATATGGCTTGAAATATTCCGGATGTTTAACCCATTTCAGACTGGAAACTCCTAAACGGGTACCTTGGCAAACAGTGCAGTCCCAGATGAGACGCTGCAGAATGCGGCGTCTCATCAGGGCCTACACTATTTGCAGAAAGTTCAGCCATTTTCCAAATCAATTTGAAGATACCAGAACCTGTTACCCCTAAATCTAGATATGGACTCCTGCTAAGGACATGCTAAGAATATTCAGTCCATTGATACATTTCACTGTAGATGCCTGAAATAGTTAATTACCTGAATTTATTTAGTTTATACTAATTTAGTTTAGTTCGATTGCGATGAAAGCTTCAAGTTGATTTGAATCTCTCTCGAACACTCATTCGAGATGTTATCACGTGTATGAGAGAGAGGCAGTGACTTTTACACCACTGCTACGCGTACCCATTTACACCTGGGTGGAGTGGGGCAGTGGCATTACGTGTCTTGCCCAAAGACACTTTGCTCCAGTGGCCAGATTCGAGCCTACCACCTCTCAATCTTACGTTGAAAGCACTAACCACTGAGCTATTGACAATCATTGTACATAATTAATTAATGCATATATACTGAACCGAAAAAGAAACGCAACTTTTTAACCCAAAAGATTTTCATGCAACCATCAGGTTGACTGAAAAATCATTTTGCGATTAACTTTCATTTTAAACTTAATTCTTATGCAGAAAACATTTGGGCGATATCTGTACAGTTTAACGCTCCACTTGGCAATTTGTTGTTTTTAACATTTCCTCGTGCAGTACATTAAATGTATACAGTAACCTCATCATATTGGCATATTGCATTACCTGGAGTTTAGGTTTCAAAAGTTCGGTAAAACTTCTCTAGGGAATATGGTACTTTTGACGCAAGATCAACGTAACATAGAGGTCCAACTGCTTCTACGTGGGACGTCTCAGGCTGTCATCGCCATGAGCTTCCAAGTGAGTAAATTGACGATAACTCGCTTGTACCAGCGTCTACGTCAAACGGGAATGACAAATGACAGGCCCAGAAGTGGACGTCCACAGGTCACGACATGTCGACGGGACCAATACATCCGTCTAATCCACCTTCGTAATCGGTTCCATACAGCCGTCGAGACGTCTCAGGTGACACCAGGAACGCACAACAATCAAATAAGTGCAGATACTGTCAGGAATCACCTTCGAGAGTTTGGCTTACGTCCTCGTCGTTTGTACGTTGGTATGCCATCAACATCATGATGATGTCAGGTTAGAATGACGTGGCTCACACAACATAGGCCAAACCTGTTTCCCCTTTGTCAGTGGCGTAACGTAATGTTTTCTGACGAGTCCAGGTACTTGTTGTACAGAGCTGACGGCCGTCAATGTGTGTATAGGCGTGACAGAGAGGGTTATCGTGACAAATGTTTGGTTGAAGGTGATCGATTTGGAGGCGGTGGGCTGATGGTGTGGGCTGGCATATCTTATGGTCATAGTACGCCCCTGGTATTCATTGATGGATCTTTGAGGACTCAGCGTTACGTTGATGTCATTTTACGACAGGTAGTTGTTCCATGTGTACGACAGCACAACGTTACGTTTTAACAGGATAACGCTCTGGCGCATGTAGCAAGACTCAGCATGGCGTTTCTTTAGCGGAACAACGTTGACGTGATGCACTGGCCTCCCCATAGTCCAGATCTCTCTCCTATAGAACATTTGTGGGACGTCTTGGATACGCGCGTAGGTAACTGCCCCCAGCCACCAACAACGCGTCAAGCCTTTCGTCTTGCGCTCATACAGGAGTGGAATGCTATTCCACAGGCAGAGATCAATAGTTCCTGTCCATGACAAGGCGTGTGCATGCAGGACTGAATGCAAACGGAGGACATACTCGCTATTAACTGCTTATGTTTTGAACTTGTGAAATGACTACCTCTATGACAAAACGGATTTGTGTTCCAAACATTCTCACTGGAAATTGAACTCTCTATGGTAGTTACATTCAGGATGATTATATTATTGCGTCATTAAATCGTTTTCTGCAAACATGATTATTTCTGCAAATACTCGCATTTATATTTGGAGTTGCGTTTCTTTTTTGGTTCAGTATAATTGTATTTAAGTGTGTGTCATAGCTAGTGTTTTCCAGTACTCATCAAGGATTTTAGTAAAATTAGTGTTGACTGGTAGTGTGTGTGTGAATTCGGGTTTAACGTCGCTTTCAACAATTTTTCAGTCATATCACGACGGTGTCTGGTTGCAACAGGGAGCTCAATGCTCACTTTTATAGTGCTGCCTCACTGAAGTATCATGTCCAAGACACATTACATGATGCCACACCCAGTCACATTATCCTGACACTGGGTCGACCAGTCCTAGCTCTACCCCATAAATCTGAGTGCCAAGTGAGGAGCAGCTAGTAACATTGCTAACAACTTTGGTATGTTGCGGCCCGGGATTGAACCCTTGACCTCTCGTTCCCCGGAGCGGACACTCTACCCACTGAGCTATCGGGGCCGGTGTTGACTGGTAGTCAGCAGGCAGTTTTTGTTTTGTACATCTCATGTCATGATCTGTATTATCTTTGGAAGGAATAGCTAATGCATGCAAATGTCTGTGCTAAATGTTGTTACCCTCCGTAAATCAGGAATGGAGGGCTGGCTTTGCATGGATGGTATTTGTTTGTTTGTTTGATTTACAAAAGGTATTTTGTAAAGGTCATTTTGGAGACATTGCTTCCAATTTTGTGGGACTTTTACCCGACATTGAGATGAAATGACATCTAAAGCCCTGTCGCTCAATGAAACCAATATGGTTTATTAGCATGGACGGTCCGCCTCGCACCGCGGTTCCTGGACAGGCTTAGATCCTTTAAGCGGTTTACCAGTACTACTGTGCGGGCCGGATTCAGCTCTGGGTGGAAGCATCATGCAGCCCATATATTTCTTCAAGCCCCTATGGGAGGGGGCTATGCATTGATGGTATGTATTATGGTATGGTAATTGGCCCAATGCTTTAACCATTACCATTCTCTGGACTAATTCAGCAGAAAACAAATTGTTGTTATTTCTCCACTGAGGAATTTAGAAAATATTTAGGGCTCACTGATGAGGCCTACTTGGCCTAAACTAGCTAGTCTGGCCCAGAAATACTTGTACACTCCATACTTTTCAGTTATGTGATGTATTCCTTCCAATTTGTTTGTTTGTTTGTATTGGGGTTTACATAACAGCCAAGTCAGCATTATTTAAGGTCATTTTTGAGCCAGTCAGTTTACCTATCCACACTTTTCCTCGGCAGGATTATATGTAAGCTGTTAACTCTTGTCCTGCTGAATATTTTTTTATCTGCCACACCCACTACCAATTATCAACCAATCAGATTACAAATTATTGCAAAAAATTCACAATCTGAATAACAAACAAGGTAGATCCTGATCAGATGGCTTCTTCAGAAGCCATCTGATCTGGATCTTCATTGTTTGAAAGATAAGGCATATCCGGGCTCAGCAGGACAAGGGTTAACCAGTACACAAAAAGTTCAGCTATTTTCAAAATAAGTTTTGAAGAAAACACAACCTATCACACCTAAATTTGTTAAAAACTTGGGCACTTTTTGATAAGCCTTACGGTATTATCATTTATGAATTGTGGTTGCAAGACATTTTGCTCAGTGGCAAAAAGTGTAAACCCCGATCAGTCTTTTAGGAGCAGTGTGATTCGGGTATACACCTTTTTATAACTATTTGTTGTCCAATATTATCCTTAAGCTGCCAATCACAACAACTGTCATCTGCCTTGTCATCTGCTGTTCTATGAAAGTCATTTTTGCAAACAGACTGTATGCTTAACCCATTGTATACTAGTGGACTCTTCCACAGCTATATGTTGGACAAGTTCATTTGTCATGTAAGTGGTGGTAGGCCTATTTTTTCGTTCTTATTCTATTTTTGACAGAAACTTCTATTAGCAAATAGTGCAGACCCAGATCAGACGCCCCATTCTGCGGTGTTTGATCTAAGCCTTCACTGTTTGGCAAGGTTTCCCGCCTACAATGGGTCAACCCATTTTAGAAGGGGGAAAAACCCAAATAGGACCCTGGCAAACAGTGCAGGCCCAGCTAATGCAGTAGTCATTTGTAACCACTGCCCCTCTACCTACGGGGATAGCCGGGGGATAGCGGGGCTAATGTGCTGGGTAGTTACCCTCTGTGTTTCCCCGTAGTGCCGGGTTAATGTGGGGGTTTTGATATTATGCAAGTATGACCCCAGTGGAATGAACTATTATAAACAGTGGGGCTGTGACCTTCTGGAGGTCCCCCGCAGTGCAGGGCTTCTAGCAGGGCTGTGAGAACTTAAAAGTCATTGTCCCCCCTATCCCCGTAGGAGGGGGGGGGGGGGGGGGCAGTGGTTACAAATGACTGGTGCATAAGGTGCTGCAATACTGTTTGCAATACAATCAACTCTAACTGTCAGTCTCTAGGTTTCAAAATGATCGACTCCTTTTCATCAGGTCACCATTATTTATTTGATAACATCATGTCAATCATATGTAATAACACTGTTATCCCAATGTATGTGGGAAACCCCTAATGGGGTACCTAGGCAAACAGTGCAGGCCCAGATCAGACGCCGCAGAATACGGCGTCTGATCATGGCCTACACTATTTGCTAACAGAATTTTCCACCAAAAGTAGAATAAAAACGAAAAAATAGGCCTAACATCCCTTATATGACATATGGCCTTATCCAATATATAACAATGAGAGAATCCACTAGTATACAATGGGTTATACAAGTACTTGTAATACCATGATGCCATCCCTGACTACCTTATGCCTCTTACTGAAATTCTTTTGAACTCTGGGTAAAAACTTTTACCCATAAAATGCCAATCACGACAATTGTCATCTGCTTTGCCATCTGCCAGTTACCTTTAAAGTAATTTTTAGCAAACAGTGTGGCCCCAGATCAGACTGCTCCTCTAGGAGCAGTCTGATCTGGACCCACACTGTTTGCCTGTATGAAAAATATTTTGAAAAGTTCAGCAGACAACATAAGCAGACGACATTTTCAGATATTGTTTTCCTCGGCAGCTTAAGGGTTAATATGATAAGCAGAGTCATGTCTTATGAATTTTATGAAACAAGTCAACTGTTGTTTCATAAATTTCATTTGAAATGATCACTTGTATAAAATCTTAACCCATCAAATTCCAATCACGACAATTGTCGTCTGCTTTGTCGTCTGCTGATTACTTTAATACTCATTTTTGCAAACAGCGTGAACCAAGATCAGACTGCTCCTGATATGGGTTCAGACTGTTTGTCTGTATGCAAAAATATTTTTAAAAAGTTTGCAAAAAGATTCAGCAGATGACAGAAGCAGACGAAATTTTCAGATGTAAATTTTCTCTGCATCTTGGAAGATTCCATTCAGTATGAAACTGGGTAAGTACTTACCACATCATTGTACAGCAAATCCAGAAACAACTAAAACTTGTATCCAGTATTTCTGAACTTTCCAAAAGTTTTTTTTTTTTTTTTTTTTCCGTCCTTAGATTTTCTACAAGAAAAATTAACCCTTCACATTCACTGATTTGTAATAGAAGATAAAAATTACCAAAATAAAGATTGTCCCCAAATTATTTACACTTCTTTGAACCTTATTAAATTATTGTAAACTTTTCAACTGAGATCATTGCAGCCACACTCCGCTTGCCGGTCCATTTAACATATATATGAGCTGGGACATGAAAAATCCTGCAAGAAGACCTCAGTGACTCAGACCAGCTTTTGCATCTGTGCAGCCTGATCTGTTTTTGCTGTTCGCTCGAACCTTCTGTTGCCACTGGACTATCAACAGATCAACAAAGACTCTGATAGGACTGGCTAGACACACAGGCTGATCTGAGTCTTCACTGGTTCTACCATGTCATCTTCCCTGTTTTGACATGCCCTGGCTCAATATTAAATCTTTAGTCCGGACTCACGTGCCTGCCTCGTGGCTAATTACACTGTCGAGTATCGTTTTCTTTGATCAACATGCTTCTTTCAACTTTTCAATACGAAAATGGCCACAGGAATTTGATACGAGCCAATGAAAGGATAGTATCGCATTATCTGATGCTCTAGTGCCACCCTCCGTATTTGTGTCATTGCATAAAATATCAAGTAAATACCGTACTGGTCCCGAGTATTGCTACAGACAGGCGTATGCAAACAGTGCTGACCCGGATCAGACTGCTCCTGAAGGAGCAGTCTGATCAGGGTCTACACTGTTTGCTATTCTGTCTGCACATTTTGGACTCCTTACTGGATCAAGAAACAAATCTGCTGAAATTTTAGGAGAATTACAGTAAGTCCTCAAACAAGGTGCACTAATTTTTAGTAATTTTACAATAGTATGGGTGACCGGGTAAGTATACATACATATGCTGCTGTCTGATCACAACCTTAATCTTGAAGTGCTATAGAAAATTCCAGAGCTGATGACAAGCTAAGTTTTATTCTTATATATGGCCTGATATTACATGTGAATTGTGTGCTAGGCAGATGACTCACATGTAATGTCAAGGCTTTTTTTTTTTCTGACAAAAAAAAAAACTTTGAAAATGCTGTCTGCGAGTTGTGACTGGCACTTAAAGGGTTTCTGTTCACTAAAATGCCTGCTGCTCTGTTAGGCTCTGTTGCTTGTTAATGCAAAGAAATGACCATGTAACTGTGCAGAGCTGGACCACTACTGGCTGCCAATCATGTACTCTTTACTGAAGCCACAAACTTCTGTTGGAGATGAATAGTCATTTTAACGTTTGATTTGAGGTTTAACGTCCCCTTCAACACTGTATAGGTCATTTTGGAGACGTTGCTTCCAATTTTGTGGGACTTTTACCTGACATTGAGATGAAATGACATCTCAAGCCCTGTCGCCCAATGAAACCAATAGAGTTTATAAGCATGGATGGGCCGACTCGCACCGAATTGCCTGGGCAGACTTAGATCCTCTAAGCGGTGTGCGGGTCGGTTTCAGCTCTGCATGGAAGCATTATGCAGCCCATCTATTTCTTCAAGCCCTGATGGGCAGGGGCTTCCTTTTATTCTCCGACAAAAAAAAAAATAATATGCTGCCTGCAAGTTGTGACTGGCACTTAAAGGGTTTCAGTTTTAGACTGTTGCTTGTGTATAGAAACGACCATGTAACTGTGCAGAGCTGGACCACTACCGGCTGCCAATCATGTACTCTTTACTGAAGCCACAAACTTCTGTTGGAGATGAATAGTCATTTTAACAACATAATTATGTTTGTTTGATTTGAGGTTTAACATCACAGTCCCGACATTGAGATGTAATGACATCTCAAGCCCTGTCGCCCAATGAAACCAATAGGGTTTATAAGCATGGACGGACCGACTCACACCGCTTTGCCTGGGCATGCTTAGAGCCTCTAAGCAGTTTACCAGTACTCGTGTGCAGTAGGTTTCAGCTCTGCATAGAAGCATCATGCAGCCTATCTATTTCTTCAAGCCCTGATCACTGAAATATTTATGACCAATGAAAGGTCAAGCATAGCTGCTCACCAAATGACATTCAATATTGAATTTGTTTGTTTATCTATTTATTTATCATATTTTTTTTTTTTCATTTTTGGACATGATCAGGTTATTTATGTATTTATTTACTTAATTTAGATAAGTTATTTGCCCTATTTCCCACACCATGTGCTTTAAAAACCATAGTGAAAGTTCTGCCTAATAAGCACACACAAGATTGAACAAGAAATATCTTTAAAAAAGATATGCGGCGTAGATTTAATTGGAAGGTTGTTTAGAAACCAGTGCTTCAGCTGAAGTGCACGACCCGCCGGATGCTTTTAGCTTTATGAGTGTTACCATATATGGGTATGGTGGCCATTTTGATCATGTGACCTGGACCTAAAACGGTTCCCCCAATAAATGCGCCTTATCGTAAGGAGCAAAAATATATCTTATACTTAAGTACTGTTTTCTGAATCGTTTGCAGGAAAAAATGATTTCTCACTTTTCCAATACAAAAGCATATGTGTCAAAGTTTGACCTAGGCACAAAGAAGGTCAAGGTCAACCCAGGGTCTCCATTTTAGCAATTTATGATGGGCCTACGTCCCAGATGCTATTTATCAAGTTTCGTGGAAATCTGCCCAGTGGTTCTGGAGAAGACTATTTTGAAGGGTTTTTACTATATATGGCTTGGCGACCATTTTGGTCATGTGACCTGGACCCCATGAGCAAATTTTGGTTTCCCCCATCCCATAGAGGCTCCATATGAAATTTGACCTTAATCGGCCCAACGGTTTCCGAGGAGAAGCAGTTCGAGAATTTTCACATTTTTCGCCTCGGCGAGGCTATACTAAATGGAATGTCATATTTCGCAAGTTCATTGGTTAGATCTCATTGTTATCTATCAGTATGCCAAAAATTGTTTAAATATTCCAAGCGGTTAAGTCATTATCACCAATTTTCACAAACGGTTTACGGACGGACAGACAGACAGACCGTATATGGCTTGGTGGCCATTTTGGTCATGTGACCTGGACCCCATGAGCAAATTTTGGTTTCCCCCATCCCATAGAGCCTCCATATGAAATTTGACTTCAATTGGCCCAACGGTTTCCGAGGAGAAGCAGTTCGAAAATTTTCACATTTTTCGCCTCGGCGAGGCTATACTAAATGGAGTGTAATATTTCGCAAGTTCATTGGTTAGATCTCATTGATATCTATCAGTATGCCAAAAATTGTTTAAATATTCCAAGCGGTTAAGTCACTATCACCAATTTTCACAAACGGGTTACGGACGGACAGACAGACTGACAGAATGACATGGTGATTTTAGGGCACTCTTAGAAAATCAACCGACTTCAGTCGGTCGCTTTTTCTGCGGGTCGTGCAATATGAGCTACAATAGTGACAGCAACAATTGTCTAGCTATGAAATGGTTTACTGTATTCAAACAATTCAGATGTCACGCGAGGAAAAATAGCTTTGCAGAGGGCGGTGTACCGCCTGTTTGAGCTAAGGTCAATGTAAAAGGTCAAGGTTAAAAACATGACCTCATTTCAAGAGCATATGATCTCAAGTATATGCACAACAAATAAGAAAACGTTATCATTCACTGTTTTTGAACACAAATTCTAGGGTTAACATTTAGGGTTGTCGCTATGGTGAACGTAAACGCATAGACGGACGAACAAACGGACGAGCAAACAAACGGACGGAAACTTGATCTTATGTGCACCTAACTAAAACTCAAATTACACTTATTCCTTTTCAGAATTTATATAACATTAATGATATTCGAAAATGTCCATTTTGTGTTAAAATGGAGGAGATAAAGTATGCTGAAGACAAATGATACACTGCAACTTTTATTTAGCATATATTGTAAATTAAACATCTGTCAATTTGTAATGCGATTATTACATGTTTTTGTCATGCTATATCTCTTTATTGGTTTCATTGGGCAACAGGGCTTGAGGTGTCTTTCATCTCAATGTCGGGTAAAAGTCCCACAAACTTGGAAGCAATGTCTCCAAAATGACCTACACAGTGTTGATGGGGACGTTATACTTCAAATCAAACAAACAATTCCTTTCGCAGAAAATTCTTCCTTTCGCGAAAGGAACCTTCCTTTCGCGTAATGGTTCCTTTCGCTATATAGACCAACCACGTGAAATAAGGTAAAAATAGCTATTCACCGCAGCAGTTACAGAATTCACTAGAATCCCAATTATACATATGACGTATGGTCATCAAAGGACAAGACGGTGAGCAAGCCGAAACTGTATATATTTTTCATTCATGTCTCACATAAAAAATGAAACATCTCCTAGGTTAAAACTTTGGTAAACTGTCGTATTTTTTGAGTAGGTTTATTTATGCAAATCATTGACCAATGAAATGGTCATCTCCTTGGACATGTGGTTTTATTGACCAATGGAGTAACGAAAAATGTAGGACAAAAGCAAAACCATAACGGCTACGCCATAAAAAAAGTTCTGCCTAATAAGCAGACACAAGGTACAAAAAAAATTCGGGTAACTGTCTTGTTGTTCCGCTTAGCAAATTTCGTGAGGAAAATAATCAATACTTTTCATAAAAAGTAGAAGTAAAACAAAGATCAGGAATCGATACAATTAACTTACTCCACCCATCAAAGACACCAAAGGGAAAGAAACACAAACATTAAGCGACCAGACCATAATGGAAACCTAAACAAAGGAAGGCCATCATTAGGACAGTTACTTTCCCACAAAATGGCCATATGGCCATCCAAAATAAAAAGACACAACTGATACACACAGTAAGTAACAAACAAAAACATAAATAAATCGCCACATGCGCTTCACGCGTGATCACTCCACATGTTTCTATAATGGCACATCGATTCGACAGTGTGACTTCTTACGACTATAAGTCAGTTATCCATGGATTTCACATGTATCAAAAGGTTTGGAACCACATTTAAGCGAGGAATGCAGTTGCTAAGGTAAAAGACTGTCAAATTGTGGGGCATGTGCCACAGGTGAACTCGTAAGTGTTTGGTTTTTCTTTAATTGAAGAGGGGGTTCTCTTAAATGTAGGAAGATTGGAAAGAGACAACATGGAATAGGATTGGAGATTCCTTGCATTTACATTTTTAATGGGATGGAAAAGGATATGCATTCACTGTTGAAAAAATAATGGCAAGTTTTTTTTATAGCTCATGGGACGGTTACTGTGCGGTTATGCATCTTCTTTCCAACAATAGTTTTGGTGTGCACTTATTAGGAGCATGTGTGGTAAATAGGGTGAATATGGTAAGTTATTTATTTGATTTCCATCTTTAGAGGTAATTTATTTACAATTTATCTATTTATAATTTATTTATTTATTTACAGAGATAAGGTTTGACTTTTTTTTTTTAGAGAAGAGGAGGTTATTTTTCAGGTTAAATTCCACATACAGCAACTCAGTCTTTCAGAAGAACAAGAGGGCCCTGATTCGCTCACCTGAATGTCACTGTCTCTAGTACATTCTATTTTTAGCTCTGGTGGCCATCTTGTTGATCAGAGTGGAACGATCTTAGCTATTTTGGTAGGGTGTCAACTAGGCAACATTCCTTTGACGTTTGAATCAAATTGACCCAAGGGTTTAGGAAGAGTTCGCATTTGAAGCAAATTTACAATGTTTTTCTATTTTTAGCTCTGGTGGCCATATTGTTCATCGGAGCAAGACCATTTTAGCTATTTTGGTAGAGAGTCATCAAAGCAACATTCCTATGAAGTTTGAATGTAATTGGCCCAAGGGTACAGGAGTTGTCGTTTGAAGATTTTTTCTATTTTTAGCCCCGGTGGCCATCTTGTTTATCAGAGTTGAATGATTTTAACTATTTTGGTAGGGAGTCACCTGGGCAACATTCCTGTGAAGTTTGAAGCAAATTTACAATGTTTTTCTATTTTTAGCTCTGGTGGCCATTTTGTTCATTGGAGCGGGATCATTTTAGCTAATATGGTATAGGGTCAACGACATAATATTCCTGTGAAGTTTGAATCAAATTGGCCCAAGGGGTAAGGAGGAATTGTTGTTTGAAGAATTTTTCTATGTTTAGCTCTGGTGGCCATCTTGTTGGTCAGAGCGGAACAATTTTAGCTATTTTGGTAGGGAGTCAACCACATAATAGTCCTGTGAAGTTTGAATCATATTGACCCAAGGGGTAAGGAGGAGTTGTCGTTTGAGATTTTTTCTATTTTTAGCTCTGGCGGCCATTGTGTTCGCCGCATTGAACAATTTTAGCTATTTTGGTAGGGAGTCACCTAACTAACATTCCTGTGAAGTTTGAATCAAATTGGCCCAAGGGTTGAGGAGGAGTTCACGTTTTGACATAAATTTACAAAGTTTTTCTGTTTTTAGCTATGGCGGCCATTTTGCTCATCAGAGCAAAAACATTTTAGCCATTTTGGTAGTGGGTCATCTAAGCAACATTCCTATGAAGTTTGAATGAAATTGGCCGAAGGGTAAAGGAGGAGAAGTCGTTTGAAGATTTTTTCTATTTTTACCTCTGGTGGCCATCTTGTTAGTCAGAGCGGAATGATTTTATCTATTTCTTTAAGGAATCACCTACATAACATTCCTGTGAAGTTTGAATCAAATTGGCCCAAGGGTTAAGGAGGAGTTCGTGTTTGAAGCAAATTTACGATGTTTTTCTTTTTTTAGCTATGGCGGCCATTTTGCTCATCAGAGCAGAATCTTTTCAGCTATTTTGGTAGATGGTATTCTAAGCAACATTCCTATGAAGTTTGAATAAAATTGTCCCAAGGGTACAGGAGGAATTGTGGTTTAAAGATTTTTTCTATTTTTAGCTGTGGCGGCCATCTTGTTTGTCAGAGCACAACGATTTTAGCTATTTTTGTAAGGAGTCATTTGGGCAACATTCTTGTGAAGTTTGAATCAAATTGGCCCAAGGGTTGAGGAGGAGTTTGTGTTTGAAGCAAATTTACGATGTTTTTCTATTTTTAGCTATGGCGGCCATTTTGCTCATCAGAGCAATACCGTTTTAGCTATTTTAGTAGAGGGTCACCTTAGCAACATTCCTATGAAGTTTCAATAAATTTGGCCAAAGGGTACAGGAGGAGTTGTCGTTTAAACAATTTTCTATTTTTAGCTCTGGTGGCCATTTTGTTCACCGGAGCGGAAACGTTTTAGCTATTTTGGTAGAGGGTCACCTAAGCAACGTTCCTATAAAGTTTGAATGAAATTAGCCTTAAGGTACAGGAGAAGTTGTCCTTTAAAGATTTTTCTATTTTTAGCTCTGGCGGCCATCTTGTTCAGCGGAGGGGAACAATTTTAGCTATTTTTGGAGAGGGTCACCTCAGCAATATTCCTATGAAGTTTTATTGAAATTGGCTCAAGGGTTTAGGAGGAGTTAGCATTTAAAGCAAATTGTTGACGCCGCACGACACACGACGCACGATGCACAACGGACGACGGACATTGACCGATCACAATAGCTCACCATGAGCACTTCGTGCTCAGGTGAGCTAAAAATCAAGCAAGCATGTACGGGTAGACAAAAGTATGTACAGCAAAATTCCCTATTAAGAAGACCGTATCTGCTTTCAAAAGCTTATTTAGAAGTTTCAGTTATTCTTTCTTTGTGTGTTCTACACACAGTGTTGCGAGCCTCGGCAGCTCAGTCGGATGCGCGTCTGACTGGTGATCAGGAGGACGCGGGTTCGATACCTGCTTGAGTTTTTCGTGGAGATTGATCAAGAAATCTTTTCTATGGTCATTCTCTCCCTTCTGCTGATTCAAGAAGGGCAGTTGTCAGTTTCTGGCAAAAGAATGTGCACTGTTCCAGTTTACCGCTTACGTGCAGGCCTGCCCAGGAAAAGTGTGGATAGGAAAACTGACTGGCTCAAAAATGACTTAAATTGTGTTGACTGGGCCGTTAAAACTCCAATACAAACAAACACAACTCATAATAGCTCATTCAAAACATATACAATACAATTCCGCTATTAAGACCACCTAAAAGTAAGACTAATATTCAGTAAGTTGCAATTATTCTTTCTTTGTGTTTTCTGCATACAGTGTCCTCTGGTCAGAGACCACCTTTGGGACTGCTCAAAAGTGGTCTTTAAGGCCACTTTTGAACAGTTCCAAAGGTGGTCTTAATATAGGAATTTTACTGTAGCTTATACAGAAAAAAAATGTTAATTTTCCAGATAGGTTTCCACTTTATCATGTTATTATATCCAAAATTATGTACAGTCAAACTTCAATAAATCAAACACATTTGGGACCCGGAAAATTTGTTTGAGATAGGGGTAGTTCGAAGTACTGAGATTTAATCATAATGCCAGATCATGAGACATAAGGGGAATAATGGGGACCACTCTAGGATATGCTTCCAATCTATAAAATAAAGATTTTATTTGTTTGTTTGATTTGAGGTTTAACATCCCTGTCAACACTGTATAGATCATTTTGGAGACGTTGCTTCCAATTTTGTGGGACTTTAACCCAATATCAAGATGAAATGACTTCTCAAGCTCTTTTGCTCAATGAATCGAATCAGGTTTATAAGCATGGCAGGTCCGACACCGCTTTGTCTGGGCAGGCTTAGATCCTCTAAGTGGTTTACCAGTACTCATGTGCATTCGGTTTCAGCTCTACTTAGAAGCATCATGCAGCCCATCTATTTCTTAAATTTTTTTGTTTGATTTGAGGTTTAACATCCTCGTCAACATGGTAAAGGTCATTTTGGAGACGTTACTTCCACTTTTGTGGGTCTTTTACTCGACATTGAGATGAAATGACATCTCAAGCCCTGTTGCCCAATGAAACCAATAGGGTTTTTTAGCATGGACTGTCCGCCTCGCACCGCGGTCTATTTCTTCAAGCCCCGATGGGCGAGGGCTGTATAAAATAAAGATATGTTGTGAGTACTAATTAGAATCACCTCACTGAGGCAATTCTAATGCGAGCACACAACATAATCTTTAAATACAAAATCAGAAACATACCTTTTTTAATATAAAGTCAGACAAAATCCATATATAGTGAAATTCCGCTATTAAGACCACCTAAAATTAATACTAATTCTTCTTTACTTAGTCAACTGCAGTTATTCATTCTTTGTGTTTTCTGCAAACAGTGTCCTCTGGTCAGAGACCACCTTTGGGACTGTTCAAAAGTGGTCTTTAAGACCACTTTTGAACAGTCCCAAAGGTGTACATGTATTTCTCAAGGAACTCTAGAACAATCCATGGATCGAAGTTTCAATGTAAATGTAATTAGAAAAGGTGCTATAAAAAGGAGGCCTCTGTTTTCCACAAAACACTTGGTCATGAAAAAAGAAAAGTAACAGTACAAGTGCTTAAAAGTGAATTTATAATTTTAGTATGTTGTCCTTGAACTGATCTACATGTATTACCAACCTTTAATACCTTTTTGGCCTAATGAAACCATTAAAATTTTGCTCTGGGGATTATTCTGTTAATGTATCTTTTTTTCTGAATTTAAATTGGTTTAAAAATTTTTTCCACTTTTATTTTTTTCCTCATCTAATGGTCCTGCCTTTTAGTTCTAATCTGCATAGATTTCCACACAGAACCTTTTAACCCTTATCTTGCTGGTCACAACAACCCCTATCTTTGCAAACAGTTTAGATCAGAAGAAGCCGTCTGATCAGGATCTAGACTGTTTGGCATTCAGTTTATAAATTTGTAGCAATAAATTATATTAAGTAATTTGATTGGTTGATAGACAGAAATGGGTGGGGCTTAAATGAATATTCAACAAGATAAGGGTTAAATTTCCAGAGTTATCATAGCAAAACGGACTTACTGCACCAACCCAAACGTATTATTATGTATGTAAGGCTTCAACCAAAACTGTGCAGCAGATAATCCTTTTCCTTTTTTTGTCAGGTCACTGCCTCTGAGGTCATGCAAACTCAAGAGTGCAACATATGATGTGGGTTGGACGCTGGAATAAGTTAGGCATTAATGCATACCTGTGTTTATCAAGCCTTGGGGTTGATGATTTGCCTTATTTGGCCATTTTGAAGCACAGAAAGCTTATTATTATCTCTCTGTCACAAGATTTATTCACATTCAGAAACAAGAGGCCCATGGGCCACTATGCTCACCAGAGCTCAGGTGGGCACTGCCCATCCTGCCCAATGGCAGCCATGTATTTTAACATGATATCATTTTAATCCACCAAATGAACCCCCATGTCCAAATGAGCACCCATGTGGACTCAGCATCTGAAAAGTTAGGCCTTTTATGAAGTAGAGGGGGTGGGGCATGAACCCAATGGAGCCCTGGTTGGTATCACTAAATGCGTCTTATCATAAGAAACAAAAATATATATGGTTTAGCAGTGGGGATCTGTAAGGCCTCTTTAACAGTTGAGGGGTTGGGGCATGCCCTGTTGATCCCAGGAAAGCCCAAACTGTTGTCCCTAAATGTGTCTTATCATAAGGACCAAGTATATATATGGTTCAGTGCTGGGAATCTGACCGGTTTCAGAGATTTGAGGCCCTTTTATGAAATAGGAATGGCCCCTGCGGACCCCGCTACAGTAGGTGTGCTAATAATAAGGAACAAGAACATATATGATTATGGGGTGGGGATTTGAATGGTTTCTGAAATATAAAGCCTTTTATGAAATGGAAGGGCGGGGCACATTGCCTCAGCACAAAGAGACCTCCAGGTTGGTGTGATTGAACGAGTCTTATCATAAGGAACAAGTATATGGTTTAGGGGTGGGGATCTGAACTATTTCTGATATATATGGCTTTTAATGAAGTAAAGCGGTGTGGCATGGCCTGGGCGTGCCCCGGGGACTCCCAAGCTGGTGTCACTGAATGCGTCTTATCATAAGAAAGATGAATATATATGGTTTAGGGTGGGGCTAAGAACATTCTCTGAGATATAAGGCCTTATGTGAAGTGGAGGGATGGGGCAAGGCCCAGGGAGACTCCCAGGTTGGTGTCAATGAATGTGTCTTATCATAAGGAACAAGACTATATATGGTTAAGGGGTGGCCATCTGTAGGGTTTCCGAGATATTGTGATATTATGAAATGGAGGGGGTGGGGCATGGCCCCAGCATATCCCTGGGAACCCCCAGGTTGGTGTTACTGAATGCGTCTTATCATAATGAACAAGAATATATATGGTTTAGGGGTGGTGATCTGAACAGTTTCTGAAATATATGGCCTTTTTTGAAGTGGAGGGGTGGGGCAAGGCCCCAGCGCGTCTCTGAGGACCCCCAGGTTGGTGTCAATGAATGTGTCTTATCATAAGAAGCAAGCATATATATGGTTTATGGGCGGGGATCTGTAAGGTTTCCGAGATATTGGGCCTTTTATCAAATGGAGGGGGTGGGGCATGGCCCCGGTGCATCCAGGGGACTCCCAGGTTGATGTCACTGAATGGGTCTTATCAAAAGGAACAAGAATATATATGGTTTAGGGGTGGGAATCTGAATGGTTTCCGAGATATTGGGCCTTTTATAAAGTTGAGGGGGTGGGGCCTGACCTGTGCGCATTCCTGACGACCCCCAGGTTGGTGTTACTGAATGCGTCTTATCAATAGGAACAAGAATATATATGGTTTAGGGGTGGGGATCTGAACAGTTTCTGAGATATATGGCCTTTTGTAAAGTAGAGGGGTGGGGCAAGGCCCCAGCGCATCTCTGAGGACCCCCAGGTTGGTGTCAATGAATGTGTCTTATCATAAGAAGCATGCATATATATGGTTTAGGGGCGGGGATCTGTAAGGTTTCCGAGATATTGGGCCTTTTATGAAATGGAGGGGGTGGAGCATGGCCCCGGCGCATCCAGGGGACTCCCAGGTTGATGTCACCGAATGGGTCTTATCATAAGGAACAAGAATATATATGGTTTAGGGGTGGGGATCTGAATGGTTTCCGAGATATTGGGCCTTTTATTAAGTGGAGGGGGTGGGGCATGACCTCGGCGCATCCCTGAGGACCCCAAGGTTGGTGTTACTAAACGCGTCTTATCAATAGGAACAAGAATATATATGGTTTAGGGGTCGGGATCTGAATGGTTTCTGAGATATATGGCCTTTTATGAAGTGGAGGGGGTGGGGCATGGCCCCGGCACAACCTGGGGGACCCTCAGGTTGGCATAAAAGCATATGGCTGAAAGAATTTTACTCAAGAAACATTTCTATAAAAGTTTTGTCCAAATATCTGCAATGACTTGGCAGTAAATGCCATTTTTCAATTTTCCCCATTATAAGTCTATGGAAACTCTAAGTTGCCATAGCAACCAAACTAATGGGCCGATTTTCATAAAAAACACAAACTTTCAATCCCCCTGCCCAAGGATGCTACAGATAAAATTTGGGCTGAATCGGTCCAGTGGCTTCAGAGAAGAAGATGTTTGAAAGTGTTGACGTCAGACGACGACGACAACGACAACGACGACGACGACGACGCCGGACAACTGCCTATCCTATAAGCTCCCCCGGAGCCTTCGGCTCTGGTGAGCTAAAAAGCCTGTGACAGTTTATTTCGGTTATATGTCACTTTTAGTTACTCATGGTATAACAGCCAGAAGATACACAGTGATAAAGCGAAGGAACGGAACACTTCTGCCATATCCTGTTCTGTCACAAACGTTAACTTACATCCAATATGTATACTTTCTACCTGCATAATGGGCACAATACTTTGTTATTGCATGTATTTGCTAGGACTGGGTGTCTGGTGACTGCTGAATTTCTTTTTTCTGTTGTGCAAGAAGTCAGGCAGTAGTCAGTTGGAATGCTGGAATGCTTATGCATTTATGCATGATGGAAGTATTTTGTGACATGCCTATCTTTTTCTACTTTATTTTCGTTTCTTTTGCTGATTTGATATTTTGTTAATGTTTATCTTAATGTTTATTTTTTTTTTTTTTTGCACAAATATTACCATATTCGACCTATTTACTGCACATGCTCCTATAAGCGCACACCCAAGCTTTTTCTGGACAAAATACACAAGCGCACACTTTACAGTAACCTCCCAACAAATTCATATTGAGTTTTGCTGCATCTTTGACCAAGACAATCATATGTATATGTGGTGAATCCCTATGCTGAAATTCAACTCTATAAAATAATCATATCTGAAGCCTTTTTTTTACGTATTTTTTCGTATTGAGTGTGCGCTTATAGGGTAGATTTTTCACCACAATATTTTCATACAATTTTGAAACAAGAGGGCCCAATGGCCCTATATCCCTCACCTGTTTGGACCCCAGGGGCATGATTGGCAGGAGTTATGTAGGTGACCACTTGCTGTCACTACATGCTAAATATCTAAGCTCTGGGCCCTGTGGTTTCAGAGAAGAAGGTTTTTTAATCTTTTTTCCATTATGAGTCTATGGGAGCTAAGGGGCCCCGGGGCGTGGCCCATTTGGACCCCACAGGCATAATTGGCAGGATTTATTTAGGTAACCACTTGCCATTGCTACATGCTAAATATCTAAGCTCTGGGCCCTGTGGTTTCAGAGAAGAAGATTTTTGAAGTTTTTTTTTCAATTATGAGTCTATAGGAGCTAAGGGGCCCCCGAGGCGTGGCCCTTTTGGACCCAAGGGGCATGATTGGCAGGAATTATATAGGTGACCACTTGCCGTTGCTACGTACTAAACATCTAAGCTCTGGGCGCTGTGATTTCAGAGAAGAAGATTTTTGAAGCTTTTTTCCATTATGAGTCTATAGGAGCTAAAGGGCCCCGGGGCGTGGCCCGTTTGGAACCCAGGGGCATGATTGGCAGGAATTATGTAGGTGACCATTTGCCGTTGCTACATGCTAAATATCTAAGCTCTGGGCCCTGTGGTTTCAGAGAAGAAGATTTTTTAATCTTTTTTTCCATTATGAGTCTATGGGAGCTAAGGGGCCCCGGGGCGTGGCCCATATGGACCCCAAGGGCATGATTGGCAGGAATTATGTAGGTGACCACTTGCCATTGCTACATGCTAAATATTAATAAGCTCTGGGCCCTGTGGTTTCAGAGTAGATTCTATAGGAGCTAAGGGGCCCCCCGAGGCGTGGCCCTTTTGGACCCAAGGGGCATGATTGGCAGGAATTATATAGGTGACCACTTGCCGTTGCTATGTACTAAACATCTAAGCTCTGGGCGCTGTGATTTCAGAGAAGAAGATTTTTGAAGCTTTTTTCCATTATGAGTCTATAGGAGCTAAAGGGCCCCGGGGCGTGGCCCGTTTGGAACCCAGGGGCATGATTGGCAGGAATTATGTAGGTGACCATTTGCCGTTGCTACATGCTAAATATCTAAGCTCTGGGCCCTGTGGTTTCAGAGAAGAAGATTTTTTAATCTTTTTTTCCATTATGAGTCTATGGGAGCTAAGGGGCCCCGGGGCGTGGCCCATATGGACCCCAAGGGGCATGATTGGCAGGAATTATGTAGGTGACCACTGGCCGTTGCTACATTTTAAATATCTAAGCTCTGGGCCCTGTGGTTTCAGAGAAGAAGATTTTTGAAGCTTTTTTTCCATTATGAGTCTATGGGAGCTAAGGGGCCCCAGGGTGTGGCCAATTTGGACCCCAGGGGCATGATTGGCAGGAATTATGTAGGTGACCACTTGCCGTTGCTAGTTGCCAAATATCTCAGCTCTGGGCCCTGTGGTTTCAGAGTAGAAGATTTTTGAAGCTTTTTTCCATTATGAGTCTATAGGAGCTAAAGGGCCCCGGGGCGTGGCCCGTTTTGACCCCAGGGGCATGATTGGCAGGAATTATGTAGGTGACCACTTGCTGTTGCTACATGCTAAATATCTAAGCTTTGGGCATTGTTGTTTCAGAGAAGAAGATTTTTGAAGCTTTTTGTTCCATTATGAGTCTATGGGAGCGAAGGGGCCCTGGGGTGTGGCCAATTTGGACCCCAGGGGCATGATTGGCAGGAATTATGTAGGTGACCATTGGCCGTTAATACATGCTTAATATCTAAGCTCTGGGCCCTGTGGTTTCAGAGAAGAAGATATTTTAATTTTTTCCCATTGATAGTCTTTGGGAGCTATATGTTGCCATGGCAACCAGAATTCCAATCTGATCAGCCCAAAAACCTTATGCAGCCTTTCCCCCTACCTAATGATGCTTCCCATGAAATTTGATCAAGATTGACCATGGGTTATTAGAGATATACTTATTTGAAATTGTTTACGGACGGACGGACGCACGCACGGATGCACGCACGCACGACGGACGATGGACAAAAAGTGATCACTAAAGCTCACCTTGTCACTACGTGACAGGTGAGCTAAAAACTAAGCGCACAGTGCGGTAAATAGGTCAAATACTGTAAATGCTTTCCTGAAGTGGAGAAAATAAAGAATCAATCAATCAATTAATTTTTTTTTTTTTTTTTTTTTTTTGAGTACACTGCTTTTGTTTAATGCTGTGTATGTGTGTATGTCTATTTCACATCATTATTTGCTACTGGAAACTATTTGTCTGTCAATGGTTAATTTAGTGACTATAGAAGGCCTAATCACGGGGGTAATACCATTTTCTATACCTGTGTTGTCGACCGAGCCGGTACTGTGTAAAGCTGCTGTCGACCGAGAAATACAGTTGTCGACCGAGCAGTACGGATGTCGACAGAGGAGGGTAGTCGATAAATTCGCTGTAAATGTGTTATTTTTGTGTATGTCTGTCCATTTTTGTGGTGTCAAATCGTTTGTGAAATAGTTTGCTGTTGTTTCAAGTGTTTTGGAAGTCTAACTGATAGCCTGTTTTGACGCTTAGCGGAATTAAACGGGAAAATATATAAAATAAGTACTTCCGGGGAAATGCGTGGCTCTTATTCAGTGTCATGGAATATCGAGGACGAAATGATGCAGATACATCATTAACATACGCGATAACCTTTTATTTGTGTGTCAACATGTCTTTATATGCATCTGTGAAACTGTTTATAGTTTCATCGATACGGCTGTCGATGAAGTGAAAGTTTGCGGGGTACAGTTGTCGACGTTACTGGGTACGGATGTCGATGATTCAACGAGAGTGTAAGGGACAGATTTACTGGAAATTAACCCCAGTTAAACAATGAAATACTTTTGCATTCTTCGTCAGGCTTTGTTTGTTTGTTTGAAATGGCTGATTGATAATGAACTATCGTTGCCTTGTTTTGTTTGTTTGATTTGAGGTTTAACGTCCCCGTCAAGACTGTAAAGGTCATTTTGGAGACATTTCTTCCAACTTTGTGGGCGAAAACCTGAGTACCCGGAGAAAAAACCACCTGACCTTCCGTTGCAGAATTTGGCATCTCACTTGTGACCCGAGCGAGGCTCGAACCGTAGCGGTGAGACCTAATGATCAAGAGTCAACGCTCTTAACGAGTCAACGCTCTTAACCACTAGGCCACGGAGGCTCGTCAACAATGAGATTGGTCATTAGGTTTTTAGCTCACCTAGCCGCAAGCTCAGCAAGTGAGTAAACTCATGCCCCGGCATCCGTCGTCATCCGTTCACATTCTGCAAACATCTCATCCATCACGAAAACACGCCTATGTAATATTGACCCCCTTAACCCCACTTTAATATTGTTACACTGGGGTTTACAGGCGTATATATTATTTTTCTAATTTCAGCAAAAACAGATTGTGGGTATTCGTTAGAACCGCCTCGTCGAGGCTATTCTAACGAGTGGCCTCAATCTATGTTTAGAGCAGAAATAAGCAAAATTCAGTGCGAAAAGTTTCATATTGAGAGGCGTGTTTATGGGGCGCCGTTTTACTATTTATTCCGTATTTATGGATATCCATAATTATTTATGGATATCCATAATTCGAATTATCGATATCCATAAATCGTTGTGAATTAATGATATACATAAATCGAATAATGGATATCCATTATTCGATTTATTGATATCCATAAATCGAATTATGGATATCCATTCTTCGGCTGATTTATGGATATCCATAAATCAAATTATGGATATCCATAAATCGAATTATGGATATCCATAAATCGAATTATGGATATCCATTAATCGTTTTATGGATATCATTGATTTAGATCGAAATATGGATATCCATTAATCGAATTATGGATATCCTTAATTCGAATTATGGATATCCATTATTCGGCTGATTTATGGATATCCATAAATCGAATTATGGATATCCATAATTCTCCTCTGCATATAAACTTAATGAATAATGACTACTCCCTTTGCAAAAAAACAAAACAAAAAAAAAAAACTCGACTATTCGCATCAGATTTCCGATTTAGGTGTGTAATAAAAGCCGGGATGGAGGGGGAGAAAATGTAGGGTAGGCTTAGTGGTGGCCTATGGTGTGGGAGAGATATGTTTTTTTGATTTGAGGTTTAACGTCCCCTTCAATGTTATTTAGGGCATTTTGGAGACGTTGCTTCAAGTTGGCCATCAAGCCTTCATTGAGATTAAATGACATCTCAATCCCGCCGGCTTCGGTAGCTCAGTCGGATGCGCGTCTGACTGGTGATCAGGAGGAAGCAGGTTCGATACCTGCCGGGGTCTGCAACATTCTTTCGTGGAGATTGATCATGAAATATTTTCTATAGTCATTATCTCCCTTCCGCTGATTCAAGCAGGGCAGTTGTCAGTTTCTGCCGAAAGGATGCGCACTGTACTGGTTAACTGCTTACGTATAAGCCTGCCCAGGAAAAGTGTAGATAGGTCAACTGACCGGCTCAAAAATGACCTAAATTAGTGTTGACTGTGCTGTTAAATTCAAATACAAACAAACAAACAAACATCTAAATCCCTGTCGCCCATTGGACAGACTTAGACCTTCTAAACGATTTAACAGTACTCTCAGCTCATGCAGCCAAATCTATTTCTCCAAGCCCCAATGGGCGGGGGCCAGGAGATTTATCTGAATCTGCTTGGTACTCCATACATCTCAAGAAGAGGATTTGTTTGTTTGATTTGAGGTTTAACGTCCCCGTAAACTCTGTAAATGTCATTTTGGAGACGTTGCTTCCAATTTTGTGGGACTTTTACCCGACCTTGAGATGAAATGACATCTCAAGCCCTGTCGCCCAATGAACCAATAGGGTTTTTTAACATAGACGGACCGACTCGTACCGCTTTGCCTGGGCAGGCTTAGATCCTTTAAGCGGTTTACCAGTACTCGTGTGCGGGTTGGTTTCAGCTCTGCGTGGAAGCATCATGCAGCCCATCTATTTCTTCAAGCCCCGATGGGCAGGGGCCGTCGAAAAGAGTGTTATATGGATATATTTTAATACTATATATAACGACCGTGTGCATTTTTCTCCAGAAAACATGCGCGGATTGCCTGTTTGGATCATTATAATCTTTCGTCCGATTAGGTGCGCAGTCCTCATAGAGGTGATTCCAGAGGGACCGGATGCGTTGACCGGAATTTCCAGATCTTACGGCTGGTTCCGATATTTAACTGCACACATGGCGGGCGTTCAGCGTATGCCGTCCGTTGCTTTGGAAGCCTTACGGGCTGAAAAGGCTGCACGGCAGATAGGTCCCTTTGACCGGCCATCATCTTCCAGCGATGATGAAGGCCTTGAAGATTTTGAAGACTTTTACAATAAACAATCACATGTTTTAGGGAGAAATCATTACACCAAAAGCTTTGGTGGTGATTTGTGGATATCCATAATTCGAATTATGGATATCCATAAATCGAATTATAGATATCCATTATTCCGCTGATTTATGGATATCTATAAATACGGATTAAATAGTAAAACGGTGCCCCATACGTGTTTTCGTAATGTCTGAAAACCGATTGGCCAATTAAAGCCAACATGTTTTGAACCTCTTTGGGTAGGGGGAACGCTAGTTTGTTCGCGACATCTGGGTCACATGACCAAGATGGCTATCACACCCATATATGGTTAAACCATTGAAACGCTTCTCTAGGACCAGTCAAGAAACTTTGTATGTAACAGATAGGACTCCAGCACATCATAATTTGTTAAAATGATGATCTTAGGATTACCCCGAACTTATCTCCAGACACGGTCAAATTTTACAACCTGTCCTTTTCTATAGGAAAAATTAAAATAATTAATTTTTCAGAAACTATTACAGCCAGTGAAAGTTGGTAGGCAACTAATTGAGATTCTTCACATGTGTGTGGATTTGGTGAGTGAGTGTTTGAGTTTTTCGTCCCACCAACAACTAAGGTCATAATGGAGACAGCATCTCGGTTTAAAGACTCATCCGAATGTCCGGAGAAGCAAGGGATCGATCCTGCGACCCCTAGTTTACAAGGCGAGTAGCGTAACCACTACACCACGGAGGCGTCTGTGTGGATTTGGTACCGATTCCTCACATGTGTGAAGTATTGGTACAGTGTTCAATCTAGGCTGCGCCATTGCGCCCTGGGCCCGCTTTCTACATGAGGGGCGCATTAGAGATCATTCAATGGGCCCGTCGGGCGCAACTGTAGAATTTGTGACTGTTCCTTCTAGAGTTCATTTTTGCGATTTTCTCGTGATATTTCGGCTGCCTGGTGCGTATTATTGAGTTAATCACAAACCGCATGTTGCCCAGAAAAAAACGTTTTGTTTTATCTGTTTAACTAGTAACAAATCTTATTTTTCAAACCCAAATCGATGTTTTTTGTTTACCGGGGATGCGGCCATGTTCGGTATACTTGTATTCGCCGGGCGGCTTACGCCATATTCGTGTGCGCCGTGCGGCTTACGCTAAATACCGGACCGAAATACCGCAAAATACCGAGGCCGGCGCTATTTATTAAAGAGTTCTTCTCTTCCAGAAATAAATTTAACAGCATTCATTCTAAATAAAACATGTATTTAACCATTGAGCAAGACACTTTATCCAAATTGCTTTGTACTGGTCAACAGAGGTAATGAGCAAATGTGACCAACTAAGTATTAGAAGATGGATTGATAGACTAACATAATAGATTTTGTCTGTGATGTTTAACTTTTGTGTCTGTTTTATCATGCAGCCAAAACCTAAAGATAAATCTGGCATCTTTAAGTTAAGTTGGTATAAGTTAAGGGCCCCCAAAATTTCGAATGGCCCCCTTTTCCAAGGCCTGTGGGCCCAGAGGGCCCCCAAACCCCAAATCCTAGATTGAACACTGTTGGTATCAAATACACTCTTGTGTGAGAAATTGGTACCAATTCTTCTCATGTGTGAGGAATCGGTACAAGTTCGATACATATAAGACAGGTGTAATAGTAATTGGTACAAATTCTCCACACCCCATAAACACAGGTCACAGGTGTGACGATTACTTACCATTTCTTTACACGTCAGACATTGTCAACGAAATATTCACGTGTGAGGAATTGATACCAATTCTTCACACCCTATAAAAAGTCGCACTAGTTTTTCACAGGTGTGACGAATACTTACAAATTCTTTATAAGTCAGAAAATTCAGACATCAAAATTTTTCGAAATTGACCATTTGTAAATTTGGGTGGAAATTTAGGAAATGAGAAATTTACGGTTCAACAAAGCCATTCCTAGACATATTGGAAGTGTTGGTGGTGACAGTGAAGCAGGTGTGTGGCAAGGTATAGATGAGTCTAGGACGCCACCGGTCGCTTAGGAAATACTATCCCACGGTTCCGTATTTTTGCGCATTCACAGTTTTGTGTGGGAAAAAATATAACCATTGTTCAGACTGCTCCGATAGCAGTCATTAATTTCTTTGAATATGACAATTTTAAATATAGCGTAAGGTGAAGGTGACGTATGTCTTGCGTCACTGGGGCGTCCACCTGATATTGGCTGACAGTTGGGTAAGACCTGCTATCCTTGCAGCAGGTAAGAGTAGAGGGGAGTGCTCTTATTCCTTCTGTTTGTACACTCCATTCATTTTCCTCTTTATCCTCTGTTATTACTTTAACCTACGATCTCTTCTAAATTTTTCCTCCTTTCTCTGGGAGATGAGACAAAATTACCCACAGGGGTTGACCTGTCGTTAAACCCAAAACAATTAATAATCAAATAATTGACTAACAATGGTCGCGTCATATTGCACTAACCGCAAGGAAGGATTAACACCCAGACGGGTTCAACATGTGGATGAAAAAGATCAATCGTTTACGACCAGTAGCCGGGTTGTTTGAATATGGAAATTCACCGGCCCCGCGACCCTCGCCCATCGAGGCTTGAAGAAATAGATGGGCTACATGATGCTTCCACGCATAGCTGAAACCAACGCACACGAGTACTGGTAAACCTGGTAAACCAGTTAGCCAGCAACGTCTCCAAAATGACCTATATAGTGACGGGGACTTTAAATCTCAACTAAAACAAAGAAACAACAAACGAATTACCGTCCCCGCCAACACCATTTGCGTCATTTTGAGACGTTGCTTCCTATACCCACATTGAGATTAAATAACATCTCAAGCCCTGCCACCAAATAAAACTAGAAAAGTGTCCAGACGACACGGATGCCCCCGCCAAGGGCCCCACCTCACCCCGAAAATCCATGTTACAAGAAAACTTTTTAAGTGTGTGACCTTGTCATCAGGAACATTTGTGAGAAGTTATATTGAAATTGGTGAAAAAATGTAAGCACTACAGCAATGACAAAGTTTTTCTAAAAATAGCCACAGTAACCTTGACCTTGAAAGTCGAACTCGCTCGAGGTATTGTCATAAGGAACATTTGTGTGAAGTTATATTGAAATCAGTGAAGAAATGTAGTCGCTAGAGCGATGACAAAGTTTTTCTAAAAATAGCCACAGTGACCTTGACCTTGAAAGTGGAACTTGCTAGAGATATTGTCATAAGGAACATTTGTGTGAAGTAATACTGAAATTGGTGAAAAAATGTAAGCGCATGAGCAATGACAAAGTTTTTCTAAAAATAGCCACAGTGACCTTGACCTTGAAAGTCAAACTCATTCGAGGTATTGTCATAAGGAACATTTGTGTGAAGTTATTTTGAAACCATTGAAGAAATGCAGGCGAAAGAGCTATGACAAAGTTTTTCTAAAAATAGCCACAGTGACCTTGACCTTGAGGTCATGACCTTGAAAGTCAAACTCGCTCGAGATATTATTATAAGGACCATTTGTGTGAAGTTATATTGAAATCAGTGAAGAAATATAGAAGCTAGAGCTATGTTGTGCGAGGGGATAATTAAAAAAAATTTAAGTCTGTGACCTTGACCTAGAGCTCATGGGCATGGGTGGGGGTATCGCTGAATAAAATGGACAGGTATCTAACATCATACCAAATATCAACTCAATCCATCGCACGATTTGGAAAATATCAACTCTTAAAATATCTAATTAAAAATTTCTAAGTCTGTGACCTTGACCTTGAAGGCATAGGCATGAGTGGGGGTATTGCCAAATAAACATTTGGACCTGTAACTATCATCATAGCATACATAAGCCAAATCCATAATATAGTTTGGAAAATTTGAGCTCTTTAAAATCTTTCACATTAAAATTGTCTAAGTCTGTGACCTTGACCTTGAGGGCATGGGTGGGGGTACTGCTGAATAAAACATTGTACCTATATCTATCATCATATGAACCAAAGCCATCATAAAAGTTCAGGTTCTAGCAGGTACAAATACCTTAACTGGAGTCTTTAACATGGAAAATTTCTAAGTCCATGACCTTGACCTTGAGGCCATGGGCATGGGTGGGGGTATCGCTGAATAAAACTTTGGACCTATATCTATAATCATACCAAATATGAACCAATTCTATCAAATGGTTTGGAAAATATGAGTTCTAAAATGTTCAAGTCTACCTGTTACAAAAACCTTAACCTGAGTCTTTACCATTGAAAATTTCTTCTAAGTCTGTGACCTTGACCTTGAGGTCACACGCATGGGTGGGGGTATTGCTTAATAAAACTTTGGACCTATATCTATCATCATACCAAAGATGAACCAGTTCCATCAAATGGTTAGGAAAATATGAGTTCTAAAAGTTCAGGCTCTACCTGTTACAAAAACTTTAACCTGAGGTTACAGGATCACGTACCTACGTACGTACGTACGTACACACACACGTACAGACGGACGTACACATGTACGCACGTACGCACGTACGGAAAACCCAAAAACTATATGCCCCCGGCATCATATGATGCGGGGGCATAATAAAAATGTAGTTTATCATGTTTATAGCGGTTTTGTTTGAACTGAGGTTTAACGTCCCCGCCAACACTATTTAGGTCATTTTGGAGACGCTGCTTCCAATTTTGTTGGACTTTTACCCGACATTGAGATGAAATGACATCTCAAGCCCTGCCTCCAATGAAACCAAAAGTCGTATATGCAGTAGGCGGTCTGACTCACACCGCTTTACCTGGGCAGGCTTAGTCCTTCTAAGCGGTTTACCAGTACTCATGTGTGGTCAGTTTCAGCTCTGCGTGGACGCACCATGCAGCCCAATCTATTTCTCCAAGTCCCTATGGTACTCATGTGCGGTCAGTTTTAGCTCTGCGAACCCAGGACCTCTCGTATACAGTAGAAACACTCTACCGACTGAGATACCGGGCCACATCTTCGACCTTTTACATCTCCCACCCCCTGCCTAATGAGATTCGTCCCGAAAACCTAAGTTCTATCCAGTCTGGCTATGGGACTTTCATGTTCAGATTTTTCAAAGTATCGCTTCGAAAACTCTGCCTTAACTGCTCATTTTTTTCTGGCAAATCAGGTCAAAGATTTATTCAGGGCACCATTACTCAGAGTATGAGCATTAAACAAGCATCCATTTTAAAACATACAGCAAAAGGCAGCGGCGGTGAACAACAAATAGCATGTACATGTATAATGGAATAGTAAAAAGAGAATTCGGAAATTCGGACATATCTGCCAAGTACTGTTGTGATTCAAAAGATTGTGAAGTTTGATTTTAGGTTTAACGACCCCGTCAACACTGTAAAGGTCATTTTGGAGACGTTGCTTCCAATTTCGTGCGACTTTTAACCGACAATGAGATTAAATGACATCTCAAGCCTTGCCGCCCAATGAAACCAATATGGTTTATAAGCATGGACGGACCGACTCGCACCGCGTTGCCTGGGCAGGCTTAGATCCTCTAAGCGGTTTACCAGTAGTCGTGTGCGGGTCGGTTTCAGCTCTGCGCGGAAGCATCATGCAGCCCATGTATTTCTTCAAGCCCTGATGGGGGGGGGGGGTGGGGGGGGGGTGGCACTGAACTGCAGTATAAAAGTCTATGAATGTTGTGGATGAAATGACAAACACTATGCTTAAAAAATCTTATTTGTCCTTAGTTTACTGTACACACGCACGCTTGACTGATTACTTTTTGCCACACAAGACTGCGCATGCGCAGCGTTACCAAGGAAGTTAATCAGCCTAAACTCATCTATACTGTCTTCTTCTTCTTCTTCTTCTCTATTAAATCATATTATGCCGATTACTAAATTTCGTTTAAATATACACGTGTAGCTTTTTAAAAAATCTTAGAAAGCCTTCCGTAGACAAGTTATAGGATACAGCGGTCTTGAACAGTTCTGCGTTGTGTTATCCAGGGTCCGACACTGGCTGCAAAACTGCATCTGATGAGGAATTCACGACGGCCATACTGATATTGACCAACCGTGAGCATTTGTATACCCACAATTCCAAACAACTTATTAGAAACCATATTATCGCTGATAGGTGACTTTTGTTTCAAATACAGCTAAGCACGGGACATGTCAAGACACTGCCCAGTGAATCCCCGTTAGGAATGACAAAAAGCCTGTTCTAATATCAACATAGACAACTGATAAACTATTAACATGTCAGTACAGTTATGTGGTTATGTTTGTTTGTTTGAGGGAGGTTTAACGTTCCCGTCAACACTATTTGGGTCATTTTGGAGACGCTGCTTTCAATATTGTGGGACTTTTACCCGACATTGAGATAAAATGTCATTATACGCACGGACGGTCCAACTCGCACCACTTTGCCTGGGCAGGCTAAGACCCACTAAGTGGTTTACCACTACTCATGTACGGTCGATTTCTGCTCAGCGTTAACCATGTATACCTCCTTTACTTAAATATGCACTTTCGCACACATAACAAACGCAAAATCAAAGCACTAAGAGTACTGGTTGGTCTATTGTCGCTGACTATAGGTCGGAAAAAGTCCTGGACTGTGATTTAAACTGCTTAATTTACCCTTGAAATCCGATTTTTAAGTATATAGTGCAAATCTTGATCAGACGCCGCATTCTGTGGCGTCTGGTCTGGGTCTTCACTGTTTGTCAAGCCCAACCTATGATTCCAAGATAACCCTCTTACACAATACTCTGACCTCAGTCACTGCGGCTGTTTTCTATAAAAAAAAGTAATTCGGACAAGTCTGTGATAGTCACGTGGACTGAAGAGCTTTTCTGCTTTGGAATTTTGGGTAGTCCGAAAAGGAGCTCTTCACGAAAACACGCCTATATAATTTTGACCCTCTTGAACCCACTTTTATATAGTGAAACCGGGGTTTACAGGGGTAAACCTTATTTTTCAGATTTCTGCCCATATACACAGATTCTGGGTATACTTGTTAGAACCGCGCGTTCATACAATCTATTTTTGAGCAGAAATATAAAAAGTATCAGATATTTATTTTTTCTGAAATTTTTCATTTTTTGGTCGATTGTTTATCAATCGACCTAAAGATATAAAGGACAAAACCTCTATTAGTGCTGGAGTCCACGTGACTATCACTGATTTGTAGGAATCCACGCAGATTATTTACAGAATTTTATCGCAGTGAGGTCAGCATGTTTACGTGAAAAGGTTAACTGTAAAATCTGGGCTGGAATCATGGGTTGGGCTAGGTAAACAGTGTAGACCCAGATCAGACGCCACAGAACGCGGCGTCTGATCAGGGTCTTCGCTGTTTGCTTAGAGTATAGGAATTTAAGGGTCAGGCGCAGAAAAACGCAGCGTCTGATCATGGTCTAAACGGTTTGCTTTCAGTAAAGGAGTTTAAAGGTTAAACGAAACAGTCCACGCTCAGGCCCATTTTTTCCTCACTTCACCCAGAGACAATCGACCCACCAGTACTCTCAGTGCTTTGATTGTTTTTAGGGTAAAATTTTCAATTTATTTTAATAGGCACGTTTTCGTAAAGTCTGCTGATCAACCCTACTGTTTGTCATGGCATTTGTTGAGAAATATTCATCTCTGCACATGCGCTTGAAGTTCTGAGCTCAAAACCTAAACAACGGGCCTCCGTGGCCTAGTGGTTAAGAGCGCTGACTCTTGATCATTAGGTCTCTCACCGCTGTGGTTCGATCCTCGCTCGGGTCACATGTGAGACGCCAAGTTGGGTCAGGTGGTTTTTCTCCGGGTACTCCGGTTTTCGCCCACCTCTGATTAACGATCGGCTCGCTATGAGTGAAATAATCTTGAAAGGGCCGTACCCCCCCCCCCCCCAAAAAAAAAAAAAATAAATAAATAAAATAAAATAAAAAATAAACATGAATGTTAATATTGACGTAGTCAATATTCAATTTCGATATGGCCTTTCAAACAAATTTGAAATGTTTAAGCATTTAAACTTCAAGCGCCTGTGATCTTTCCGACATTATTCTTCAAGAGCATTTGCACAGGTTTACAACATTTTTTTGCAGTTTAATTTCAATCTGATTTGGCATTTACATGTTCAAGTGTTTACATCAGTGACCAGCCTTGTAGCCCGTTGTGTAAACTAAATATGGGAGAGTTAAGGATGGAGTTATTCTTGGTGATGTTGTGACTTTAAGACACCAGTTCGCACAAAACATACATTTTTCTTCATGGCTCCCAGTGAAATATCCCTTATAGTGCAGATTTTACTAATAATCATAGAATAAATCAAGTTTTTTAACAGCAGTACATGAAATGTAGTTTGTATATATTTCGTCGACAGTCGTATCAATCAGACTAGGATACCATCGACGGTCGTATTTCTAATAATCGACATCCGTATCCCGACATTTTTCAAAGGTCTATAAAAACTCCCAGAGTACATGAATTTTGTCAAACCCACGTTGTTGTCGAAGTGTAAATGGTGGATAAAATATATATGGTGTTTTATTGCTTTCCTACTTTTCATAAAGCATTAGATTAATGAAATTCTGTGAAAACTGATTTTTTTCGAAAGAACCGGTATTTTATAGTGTTTTTCAGACTCACGACTCTCTATAAGTGAACAGACAATTAACAGCTTGTCTCTTTAAAACACCGACATTGTTTGTAAATGTTTAAACTAACAGTTTCGCCTCTCCAAGTGCATCAAAATCGAAGACCCCCTCTGTCGACATCCGTACTGCTCGGTCGAAAGCCGTATTTCTCGGTCGACAGCAGCTTTACACAGTACCGGCTCGGTCGACAACACAGGTATAGAAAATGGTATTACCCCCGTGCTAATGAAAGTTTAACTGTTGCTGAATGTTTCACCCACCGAAAACAAAGTCTTTAATTAATTAGTTAAATTAATGAATTATTTAATTAGTAAGTTTTATTTATTCATTTTGGCCATGTATAATATGTATGATATCTTATATTAGGCTATAAACATTGTATGTAATGTTTTATACTGATTAAATTATTCGTATAACCAGCAGATTTTTATCCTCATATTTCAGGTATCAACTAAAGGGTGCCTGTCATTGGGCTGAACTATTTTCGGTCCAGTTTTGAAACTATGCCAGGCAAATATGTCCAACCACGGAAGTCTCGATGTGTTCAGCTCGAAATTTACACTTGTCCGCTCCTATTTACGAGTAGCTTGTCGGTAAGGAGGAGTAAAAATGTTACTGGCTTGCCTTTCCAGATGAGTACCAGGTTTTTCGCCATGAAAATGTCTGATCATGCATTTCAGCTAAAGAGTTTTCCAAAACTATCAAATTATATACAGCAATCAAATATTGAATGTGAAGCAAAATGCATAAATTGTGAATATTTTCCGCATTTTTTGTGTAAAAAGAGATTGTTAAGGAATTATTGCACCCCCACAGAGAGATTGTTGACCAGTGAAAGATTTGTTCCAATGCAGTTTCATGCTAGTTGTTTCCGCTCACTAAATGCATGTTTACAAAAGCATACATTCAATTGCAAATAGTTGTATAGGACATTATTCTCACATCCTGTCTTGAATTAAGCAAGAAAAGGTACTCTTGGGCAGAAATCTCTAAAAACAAAACCTACAGGGACAAAAACACTGAGTATGAATTTGAAATGGGATGAAACCGTCATTGCCTACCACAGAAAGTAACGAAAAAGAGTGTAAATGAAAGTCAATCATGTATCAGACTGTTGTCGTTTTTCAAACTTTTTTGAAATCACAGTTTTCTTTAAAGCATTATCCAGGCGACCCTGCAGGAATTTCCAATCAAAACTGAAGAAGGGTTACCCCTGAAGGCTTTTTAGCAGTCAAGGACCATGTAAAGCAAAGTGTGAAATGATGAACCATGTCACCAATCTAGGGACTTATGGCATATGACAGGTCAAGAATAGCATACAGAGATATGGCTATAGCCAAAGGTGCTATTAAGGAGAAATGGAAGGATGGACTGATAGAGAGCCAGATAAACTGGTGACCAAAAACAATGATTTGGCCAGTTTAAAACCCCTGAGCTGGTCACTGACCACATTCTCTGCAAGTTCATAGAGAACTGATCAAAACAAAAGAGATTACACTGATGATAAGATGAATTATAAGCTAATTCAGCAACAAATGGCATATAACCAATTCAACATAGTATGTATTTTTTTTTACTTTTTTAACCCATTTTGTACTGGAAACCCCAAAACGGATACCCTGGCAAACATTGCAGGCCCATCTGATCACGGTTTTCACTGTTTGCAAAAAGTTCAGCCATTTTCCAAATAAAATTTGAAGAAACCACAACCTGGCACCCCTAAATTTTAAAATGGACTCCTGCTATATATAAGGAGGCAGATTCCATCTGGTACATAAAGGGTTAAGGTTCTGTCCATAAATAAAAAACTTTTAACCCTTAATTATCCTGCTGAATATTCATTTTAGCCACACCCTCTTCTGACTTTGAACCAATCAGATTGTTTGATGTAATTTATTCCTGCAAATTCATAAACTGAATGTCAAACAGTGTAGATCCTGATCAGATGGCTTCTTCAGAAGCCATCTGATCTGGATCTACACGGTTTGCAAAGATACGGGTTGTCGTGAACAGTAGGATGAGGGTTAACATCAAATATTTGTAAGTGTGACTTTAACCTTGAGGTCAGGGGCAGGGAATGGCTGACTAAAACTTTGGATCTGTAACTATCACCATACCAAATATTAAACAAATCTGTTCTTCCATCATGGCTTGAGATGCTGAGATTCAAGATGAAAGCAGCAAAGCACTTTTCTAATTACTAATTTAATTACTAGTTTTCCACTAACAGGAAAACTGAACGAGCATGTACAGCATGAAAGACATTCAATTCCATAGGGAGTCAAATAAGCTGCTATATTTTTAGTAATTAACTTTTAGCTCATCATTCTAATGACTTTTTGCAGAGTCAATCATTTCCTTATGCAAATCATAGCTCAAGATCATTCAGAGTAATGAGGAAGAAATTGGTAAAATTCTCTTATCATTTTCTTCATCAAAAAACATATGTTGTGGGTACTTGTTGGAATTGCCTCAATGAGGCAATTCCAACAAGTACCCACAACATATATTTCTATTGAGAATTAAGGAAAAAAAAAAAATCCCTTTATTATCTATGTTTCTACTCACCATCTGGATTTATGCAAATTATTCATGATTGTAGTTTCCAAATATGATAAAGCTTAAATTACTGTAAAATTCATATATTAAGACCACCTTTGGGGCTGTTCAAAAGTGGTTTTTAAGACCACTTTTGAACAGTCCCAAAGGTGGTCTTCTACTAGAGCATACTGGATGTAGAAAACAGAAAGAGAATATAATCAAAACCTTCTAAAAATGCTTTTAAAGCATAATTTGTCTTAATTTTAGGTTGTCTTATCAGTGGAAATTTACTGTATTTCCTAGAACTAATTCTGGGAATTAAATAACAGTTGGAAATTGCTACAGTGTCACAGTATATTATAGATTATCAGAACATTTTTGAACTGCCAAGTCATTTTTTTTTTACATTTTCAAAGAAAACTAAAGTGAGTGAGTGTTTGAGTTTTACGTCTCGGTCATACAGAGGCGGGACCCCGGTTGAAAGACTATTCCAACAAGAGGCTCAATGAGCCTAAACCGCTCACCTGAGGAACTTAAGTTTTAACAATTCACAGACTTGACTACTTAATCTGCTAATAGAATCCAGCCCATTGACCCTTACAGGATATAAGTCATCATTATTGCATTGCATTCCAAGTTAGAGACTTCTAGCTTCTATAGTTCCTGAGAAATCTTTGACGAAAATTTAACATTGGTCAAAATGGAGAGAAAGAAGAATGAAAGAACAGATGAACAAATAAGCTGAGAAAGCCCAATGTCTCTTACACAAAATAAGTCATCATTATTCTATTGAATACCAAATTTGATGCTTCTAGCTTTTATAGTTCCTGAGAAATCTTTGATTAAAAATTTAACATTGGTCTATTATCTCTATATGGAAAGAAGAATGAAGGAACAAATGAACCAGACTAGCTCCAAAACCTAATGCAGCCTTTCCCCTTGCCCAATGGTGCTACACATAAAATTTAAACAAGATTGGTCGACTGCCTTCTGAGATATGCTTCATTGAAAGTGTGGACGACGGATGGACGGACGACAGACGACGGACTCCGGAGCCTTGGTATACTATCAGCTCACTGGAGCCTTTGGCTCAGGTGAGCTAAAAATTCAAGTCGCTATTTCTGTCACAACATTTTCCCTACGTTAAGTCTATGGGCAAATTTTTTTGTCTCTCAAGGTCACGTAACTCTGAGGTCAATATTCCGATTCGGCCCAAAATCGAACTTAACCGAGATTTTATGCCTGTCCTCGTTACCTGCAAGTTTGAAGCTGATATGAATAAAAATAAAGTTGCTATCGTGGTCACAAGGTATTTTTTTATGCTCAAGGGCAGGTAACTCCAAGGCAAATATTCCGATTCGGCCTAAAATCGAACTTAACCGAGATTTTATGTCTGTCCTCGTTACCTGCAAGTTTGAAGCTGATCTGAAAAAATTCAAGTCGCTATCGTAGTCGCAACATTTTCCCTAATTAAGTCTATGGGCAAATTTTTTGTCGCTCAAGGTCACGTAACTCCGAGGTCAATATTCCGATTCGGCCCAAAATTGAACTTAACCGAGATTTTATGCCTGTCCTCGTTACCTGCAAGTTTGAAGCTGATATGAATAAAAATAAAGTTGCTATCGTGGTCACAACATATTTTTTTATGCTCAAGGGCAGGTAACTCCAAGGCAAATAATCCGATTTGGCCCAAAATCGAACTTAACCGAGATTTTATGTCTGTCCTCGTTACCTGCAAGTTTGAAGCTGATCTGAAAAAAATTGTGAAAAATGAGTGAATAATCCGATTCAGCCCAAAATTGAACTTGATCGAGATTTCATGCCTGTCCTCGTTATCTGCAAGAATGAAGTCGATCAGAAAAAAATTGACGGAGCTAGAGTGATGACAAGCTTTTTCCTAATTCCCATTAACCCTAATGCAAAAACACACAAGGGCAGGTAACTCCTAAGTGAATGATCCGATTCTGCCAGTCATCGAACTTGACCAAGATTTCATGGCTGTGCTGGTTATCTGCAAGAATAAAGCCAATCTGAAAATAATTGAAGCAGCTACGGTGATGACAACATTCTCCCCATGTTAAGTCAATAGGCAATTTTTTCAACGCTCAAGGGCACGTAACTCCTGAGTGAATAATCCGATTCAGCCCAAAATCGAACTTGATCGAGATTTCATGCCTGTCCTCGTTATCTGCAAGAATGAAGCCAATCAGAAAAAAATTGACGGAGCTAGAGTGATGACAAACTTTTTCCTATGTTAAGTCTATGGGAGCTATTTGTTGCCATGGCAACCAGAGTTCCAATCCGATCTGCCCGAAAACAGTATGCAGCCTTTCCCCCCTACCTGATAATGCTTCACATGAAATTTGATCAAGATTGGCCCACTGGTTCCGGAGATATACTTCTTTGAAAGTGTGGACGACGGACGACGACGACGACGGACGACGGACGCCGGCTCGTGGTATACTAATACCTCACATGAGCCTTCGGCTCAGGTGAGCTAAAAATCTGGAGAAGCCCAGGATCAATCCTGCAACCATTAGCCTAGATGGAGAAGTCAATTAAAGGTTTATCTATTTTTAGCTCTGGTGGCAATTTTGTTCAGTGGAGCAGCACCATTTTAGAAATTCTGGTAGAAGGTCATCCAAGAAACATTCTTGTGAAATTGTTTTGAAATCGGACTATAAGCCTAGCAGGAGATGATCCAAGGAACATTCCTGTGAAATTATTTTGAAATCGGACTATCAGCCCTAGGAGGAGATGTTGTTTAAAGGGTTTTTTTCTATTTATAGCTCTGGCAGCCATTTGGTTCAGCTCAGTGGAACCATTTTAGCAGTTTTGGTAGAGGGTCACCTAGTAAATATCCCTGTGAAATTATTTTGAAATCGGACCATTAGCCTAAGAGGTGATGTTGTTTATAGGTTTTTCTATTTTTAGCTATGGTGGCCATTTTGTTCCACGGAGGGGAACTATTTTAGCAATTTTGGTAGAGGGTCACCCAAGGAATATTCCTGTGAAACTACTTTAAAATTGGCACTGTGGTTTCAGAGGAGATGTCATTTGAAGAAATTGTTGATGGACAGACAGACTCATGGATGGATAGACATAAAGCGATCACAATAGGCCCGACATCCCTTATATGACAAATGGACTTGAATGGAAGAGTCCACTAGCATACAATGGGTTACCCAAGGAAAAACTTTTCATAACTGTGGATACTTGAGCACACAAGCAATTTTGGTCCACGGTGTTACACTCGTGTTCTTTTGGGATCCAGAAAATAAATCAGTGTTGAAATATTCCAATTGTATGCTAAAGGACTCTTCCATTGCTATATGTTGGACAAGTCCATTTGTCATATAAGGGGTGTCAGGTCTATTTTTATTCTATTTTTGATGGAAAATTCTGTCAGCAAATAGTGCAGGCCCTGATCAGACTCCGCATTCTGCAGCGTCTGATCTGGGCTTGCACTGTTTGCCAAGGTACCCATTTAGGGGTTTCCTCCGCATACAATGGGATAATTGAGCACACAAGCAATTTTGGCCCATATTTTTACACTCATATTTAAGTTCTTTCGAGGTCCAGAAAATAAATTTGTGTTGAAATATTCTTTAACCTATTTTGTACTGGAAACCCAAAAAGGGTACCCTGGCAAACTGCAGGCCCACATCAGACGCCGCAAAATGTGGTGTCTGATCAGGGCCTCCACTGTTTGCTAAAAGTTCAGTCATTTTCCAAATAAATTTTGATGACAACACAATCTGACACCCCCTAAATTTTGAAATGGACTCCTGCTATACAAGGAGGAAGATTCCATTTGGTACAAAAAGGGTTAAAAAAATTCCAGAACCCACTGTTACTTACAGACAACCCATCATCCTCCTTGTCTTCCTCCTCTTTATCCTCCGACTCTTCTGAGACCTCACCTCCCTGCAATAAGCCAATAATACAATGACATAATCAAAGATGTTGATGGACTGTTTTGGGTTTAACAACACGTCAACCCTTGTGGGTCATTTTGTGTCGTCTCCCAGAGAATGGGAGAAAAGAGATAGAAGAAATAGTAGAGGAGATAAAAGTGAGGGATAGAGAGGAAAAAGGAAAATGAATGGAAGTGTAGATTTGTTTGATTTGAGGTTTAACATCCCCGTCAACACTATTTAGGTCATTTTGGAGACGTTGCTTCCAATTTTGTGGGACTTTAACCCGACATTGAGATGAAATGACATCTCAATCCCTGCCGCCCAATGAAACCAATAGGGTTTATAAGCATGGACGGGCTGACTCGCAGCAATTTTCCTGGGCAGGCTTAAATGTTCTAAGCGGATTACCAGTACTCATGTGCGGTTGGTATCAGCTCTGCCTGGAAGCATCGTGCAGCTCAATCTATTTCTCCAAGCCCCGAATGCCGATGGGCGGGGGCGGCAATGTATGGAAGTGAAGAAACAGAAGAAATAACAACAATCACCCTCTACCCATACCTGGTGCAAGGACAGCAGGCCTTGTCCAACTGTAAGCCAATATCAGTTGGACGCCCCAGTGATGATACACGTCACCTTTGCCTCACCCAACCACCCCTTAATCAAAATTTATCAAGGCCTCTGCCCATCGGGGCTTGGAGAAATAGATTGGGCTGCATGCTGCAACTAACCACACGAGTACTGGTAAACCGCTTAGAGGGTCTAAGTGTGCCCAGGCAAAGTATTGCGGGAATATAAACCCTGTTGTTTCATTGGGTGGAAGGGGTTGAGATTTCATTTCATCTCAATGTCAGGTAAAAGTCCAACAAAATTGGAAACAATGTCTCCAAAGTGACCTATATATATATAGTCTATATAGTGTTCAGGGGGGACGTTAAATCTCAAATCAAACAAACAAAACAAATATGTATCAAACCTTATCCTGCTGTTCACAACCCCTATCTTTGCAAATAGTGCAGCTCCAGAAGAAGCCATCTGATCAGGATCAACACAATGCAAATCTAAATCAGAAGCCACCTGATCAAGATCTACACTGTCAATCAGTTTGTGAATTTGTCGGAATAAATTACATTAAGTAATCTGATTGGTTCAAAGTCAGAAATGGCTGTGGCTAAATTGATTATTCAGCGGGCTAAGGATTAAGGTGAATGGGTACAGATGAAATATTTTCCACCATTTTTACATGGGAGACAACTTCCTGCATATAACGGATTTCATCTAACAAGACCTGTCGCCGGACAGGGTAGCTCACCGGAAGTCGCGCTTTGACTAGTCACGCAAAGTCATATTTTCAGGCCCATAACAGAAACAAAGTCACAAAGAAAGAATCCAGTGCTATATCAATATTTGGGGCTCACATATGATTCAAGTTTGCCTCATTAGTATCACTTTTAATTCCATTTACCCCTTAGACATGAATCAACGAATCAAAACATGCCAAATATAAAGGCTCTATCTCAAATGGTCAAGAAGTTATTAAAAAGTAGGTCACAGGACCAGGGTCAAGGTCACAGGTCAAAATTTTATAAAAGAATGGGAAGGCAATGTCACAAACAACCTACATACCAAGTAAGAAAGCTAAAACAGAACGTTATGATAAAGTAGGTCGCAGGTCAAGGGTCAAAGACACAGATTAAAATTTTTTGCATGAGTGGGAAGGCAATGTGACAAGGAACCTACATGCCAACTATGAAGACTATGTTAAAAGGTTAAATATTTATGATAAAGTAGGTCAAAGGTCCAGGGTCAAGGTGACAGGTCAAATTTTTTTGTATGAGTGGTAAGGCGATGTCACAAGGAAACTACATGCCAAATATGAAGGCTCTATCTCAAATGGTTAAAAAGATATGAACTAGAAATGTGTCCAGACGACACAGATGCCCCCGCCAAGGGCCCCGCCTCACCCCGAAAATCCATGTTGCAAAAAAATTTTCTAAGTGTGTGACCTTGTCATCAGGAACATTTGTGGGAAGTAATATTGAAATTGGTGAAAAAATGTAAGTGCTAGAGCAATGACAAAGTTTTTCTAAAAATAGCCACAGTGACCTTGACCTTGAAAGTCGAACTCGCTCGAGGTATTGTCATAAGGAACATTTGTGTGAAGTAATATTGAAATCGGTGAAGAAATGTAAGCGCTAGAGCGATGACAAAGTTTTTCTAAAAATGACCACAGTGACCTTGACCTTGAAAGTGGAACTTGCACTAGTGATATTGTCATAAGGAACATTTGTGTGAAGTAAAATTGAAATTGGTGTAAAAATGTAAGCGCTAGAGCAATGACAAAGTTTTTCTAAAAATAGCCACAGTGACCTTGACCTTGAAAGTCAAACTCGTTCGAGGTATTGTCATAAGAAACATTTGTGTGAAGTTATTTTGAAACCAGTGAAGAAATGCAGGCGCCAGAGCGATGACAAAGTTTTTCTAAAAAAAGCCACAGTGACCTTGACCTCGAAAGTCGAAATGGCTCGAGATATTGTCATTAGGAACAATTGTGTGAAGTTATATTGAAATCGGTGAAGAAATGTAAGCGCTAGAGCGATGACAAAGTTTTTCTAAAAATAGCCACAGTGACCTTGACCGTCAGGCCATGACCTTGATTGCTCGAGCTATTTTTGTAAGGAACATTTGTGTGAAGTTATATTGAAATTGGTGAAGAAATGTAGGCGCTAGAGCGATGACAAAGTTTTTTCTAAAAATAGCCACAGTGACCTTGACCTCGAAAGTCGAAATGGCTCGAGATATTGTCATAAGGAACAATTGTGTGAAGTTATATTGAAATCGGTGAAGAAATGTAAGCGCTAGAGCGATGACAAAGTTTTTCTAAAAATAGCCACAGTGACCTTGACCTTCAGGCCATGACCTTGATTGCTCGAGCTATTTTTATAAGGAACATTTGTGTGAAGTTATATTGAAATTGGTGAAGAAATGTAGGCGCTAGAGCGATGACAAAGTTTTTTCTAAAAATAGCCACAGTGACCTTTACCTTGAGCCTTGAGGTCATGACCTTGAAAGATGAACTCGCTCGAGATATTGTCATAAGGAACATTTGTGTGAAGTTATAATGAAATCAGTGAAGAAATATAGACGCCAGAGCTATGTTGTGCGAGGGGATAATTAAATTTTTTTAAGTCTGTGACCTTGACCTTGAGCTCATGGGCATGGGTGGGGGTATCGCTGAATAATATGGACAGGTATCTAACATCATACCAAATATCAACTCAATCCATTGCACGATTTGGAAAATATCAACTCTTAAAATATCTAATTAAAAATTTCTAAGTCTGTGACCTTGACCTTGAAGCCATAGGTATGAGTGGGGGTATTGCCAAATAAACATTTGGACCTGTATCTATCATCATAGCATACATAAGCCAAATCCATAATATAGTTTGGAAAATTTGAGCTCTTTAAAATCTTTCACATTAAAATTGTCTAAATCTGTGACCTTGACCTTGAGGTCATAGGCATGGGTGGGGGTATTGTTGAATAAATCATTGTACCTATATCTATGATCATATGAACCAAAGCCATCATAAAAGTTCAGGTTCTACCAGGTACAAATACCTTAACTGGAGTCTTTAACATGGAAAATTTCTAAGTCCATGACCTTGACCTTGAGGCCATAGGCATGGGTGGGGGTATCGCTGAATAAAACTTTGGACCTATATCTATAATCATACCAAATATGAACCAATTCTATCAAATGGTTTGGAAAATATGAGTTCTAAAATGTTCAAGTCTACCTGTTACAAAAACCTTAACCTGAGTCTTTAACATTGAAAATTTCTAAGTCTGTGACCTTGACCTTGAGCTCACAGGCATGGGTGGGGGTATTGCTTAATAAAACTTTGGACCTATATCTATCATCATACCAAAGATGAACCAGTTCCATCAAATGGTTAGGAAAATATGACTTCTAAAAGTTCAGGCTCTACCTGTTACAAAAACTTTAACCTGAGGTTACAGGATCACGTACGTACGTACGTACGTACGTACGTACGTAATTACACACACACGTACAGACGGACGTACACGCGTACGCACGTACGGAAAACCGAAAAACTATATGCCCCCGGCATCATATGATGCGGGGGCATAAAAAGTAGGTAAAAGGTCCATGGTCAAGGTCAAGGGTCAAATTTTTTTATATGATTGGAAACGCAATGTCACAAGGAACTCAGATGCCAAATATGAAGGCTCTACCTCAAATTGTTACAAAGTTATGATAAAGTAGGTCAAAAGTCAAGGTCACAGGTAAAAAATTTTTGTATGAGTGGAAAGGTGATATCTCAAAGAACCTACATGCCAAATATGAAGGCTCTATGTCAAATGGTTATGAAATTATGATAAGTAGGTCAAACGTCAAGGTCACAGGTAAAGTTTTTTGTGTAAGTGGTAAGGCAATGTCACAAGGAACCTACATGCCAAATATGAAGGCTCAACCTCAAATGATTAGAAAGTAATGATAAGTAGGTCAAAAGGTCAAAGGTCAAGGTCACAGGTAAAATGTTTTGTATGAGTGTTAAGGCCATGTCACAAGGAACCTACATGCCAAATATGAAGGCTCTACCTCAAACGATTAGAAAGTAATGAAAAGTAGGTCAAAAGGTCAAAGGTCAAAGTCACAGATAAAGACAATTTGTATGAGTGGTAAGGCAATGGCACAAGGAACCTACATGCCAAATATGAAGGCTCTATCTCAAATGGTAAGAAAGTTATGACAAAGTAGGTCAAAGGTCAAGGTCACAGATAATTTTTTTGTGTGAGTGGTAAGGCAATGTCACAAGGAAACTACATGCCAAATATAAAGTCTCTATCTCAAATAGTTAAAAAAATATGAAAAAGTAGGTCAAAAGTCCAGGGTCAAGGTCACAGGTCAAATTTTTTTGTATGAGTGGAAAGGGAATGTCACAAGGAACCTACATGCCAAATATGAAGGCTCTACCTCAAACGATTAGAAAGTAATGAAAAGTAGGTCAAAAGGTCAAAGGTCAAAGTCACAGATAAAGACAATTTGTATGAGTGGTAAGGCAATGGCACAAGGAACCTACATGCCAAATATGAAGGATCTATCTCAAATGGTAAAAGAGTTTTGACAAAGTAGGTCAAAGGTCAAGGTCACAGATAATTTTTTTGTATGAGTGGTAAGGCAATGTCACAAGGAAACTACATGCCAAATATAAAGTCTCTATCTCAAATAGTTAAAAAAATATGAAAAAGTAGGTCAAAATTCCAGGGTCAAGGTCACAGGTCAAATTTTTTTGTATGAGTGGAAAGGGAATGTCACAAGGAACATACATGCCAAATATGAAGGCTCTATCTCAAATGGTTAAAAAGTTATGATAAGTAGGTCAAAAGGTCAAGGGTCAAGGTCACAGGTCAATTTTTTTCTGTACGAGTGGGAAGACAATGTCACAAGGAACATACATGCCAAATATAAAGGCTCTATCTCAAACCGTTCAAAAGTTATGATAAAACAAAAAAATACCATAATTACCATAATAATTCAAAGTATGTGGCCTTGACCCCATGGTTACGGTCATGGTTACAGGTCGAAATTTTTTGTATGTGTGGGAAGGTAATGTCACAAGGAACCCACATGCTAAATATGAAGACTCTATCTGAAACGGCTCCAAAGTTATGATAAAACAAAGAAATTACCATAATTACCATAAAAATTCAAAGTATGTGGCCTTGACCCAAGGTTATGGTCATGAGAGCTGATGCTGCTGCATAATAATTGAGATAAAGTATAAACTAAATCCATCTGAAGGTAAAGTAGTAATGAACTCCTAAAAACTTAAACACAAAAACTTGAAAATTAGAATTCTAAGTCTGTGACCTTGACCCCGAGGTCACGGATATGGCTGCTGATATTGTAAATAAAAACGTTAGACCAGTATCTATCATCATACCAAATATAAACTCAATCCATGTAGGCATAAAAAAGAAATGAGCTTCTAAAAACTTTAACGCAAAACTTTAACATTTGTGGACGCCGACACCGAGGCCGACACCGAACAAAAGTTCCGGTGAGCTAAAAATGGGCTCTATGCTGAACAAAAAGAATTTGCTCAGACCCCTTCAAGAGCATATTCTTTGTTTTCAGAGCATATCCCTATTGAAAAAGGAGCAAAAAATATTGCTGAGAGAATTACCCCACCCCCACTCCCTTTCCCTTACAGAGATACAGACCAGCAACATCCTAGTAGGACCTTGGCAGAACCAAAGCATCCTCATTTTCTTCACTCATGTTGTCTTCAGATGAAAAATGTGTGTGTGTTTAAGTTTTATGTCCCAACAACAGCTATGATCATACAGATGGGACCTCGGTTTAAATACTCATCCGAAAGTCTGGAAAAGCTCGGGATCCAAGCCACTACCCCTGGTTTATGAGGCAAGTAGCATAACCACTACACCAAGGGGGCTTCTTCATACAGAAAAAATGCTTCTAGCAAATATTAAAATTATTGCTGTTTGTTTGGATTAAAATTGTCCTGTCAACCATATTTAGATCATATAAAGCACTTAACCATAAGTGGTTAACCCTTTCTTGTACCAAATGAAATCTTCCTCCTTATGTATAGCCAGAGTCCATTCCAAAATTTAGGGGTGTCAGGTTGTGTTTTCATCAAAATGACAGAACTTTTAGCAAACAGTGGAGGCCCTGATCAGACGCCGCACATAATGTGGTGCCTGTGGCGTCTGATCTGGGCCTGCACTGTTTGCCAAGGTACCTGTTTTGGGGTTTCTGAACAAAATGGGTTAACTGATAACTATCCTTCTTGAATCAGCAGAAAGGAGAGACAAGATTTCAGGATCAATCTCTAGGAAAAAATGTTGTTGACCCTGCAGGAATCGAACCTGTGACCTTCTGATCATTAGACAGACAAACTTCAGACTGCCCAACTAACCACTTAACATTCTGCGGCATCTGATCTGGGTCTGGACTGTTTCCCAAGGTACCCTTTTAGGAGTTTCCCACCCCACTGGGTTAATGTAAACCACTATGGTGAGAAAGAAGAATGAGAGAACAGCTAGATGAACAAAAAAGCAGAGAGTGCTCATTGTCTCTTACCCAATTTAAACTACCATCATTGCAGGGTAAACCAAGTTTGAGGCTTCTAGCTTTCTTAGGTCCTGGGAAATCTTTGATGAAAAATTTAACATAGTCCAATATGGAGAGAAAGAAGAATGAAAGAACAGATGAACATTTTGATAAGGCAAGAATGTCCATTGTGACATCATTATTGCATCGCATACAGAGTTTGAGGCTTCTAGCATTTAGTATTGGCCAATATGGAGAGAAAGAAGACTGAAAGAACAGATAAACATATAAGCCAAGAATGTCCATTGTCTCTTACAGTATACAACTCATCATTACAATGCATAGCAAGTTTGAGGCTAAAAGCTTTTATAGTTCCTGAGAAGTTTTTGACAAAAATTTAACTGGTCCATATGGAGAAGACTGAAAGAACAGAATGAACAAATAAGCAGAAAAAGCCCACTGTTTCTTATACAAATTGTTTTTGTTTGTTTGATTTGAAGTTTAAGGTCCCCATCAACACTGTAAAGGTCATTTTGGAGACGTTGCTTCCAGTTTTGTGGGACTTTTACCCAACACTGAGACAGATAGATAGATACAGATAGATAGACAGATAGATAAGATATATAAGATAGATAGATAGATAGATAGATAGATAGATAGATAGATAGATAGATAGATCAATTTTCAATGTTCAAAGGGCAATAACTCCACATAGGCAATCCAGATTTATGGTTCATGCACTCTGCATATCCTCTCATAGTGCTTTACATTTGTTTGAAGTTTCATGAAAATACCTCAAACGGTTTTTGAGTTATGGAGCGGACAAGGTGAAAATTGCATTTTTTTCAATGTTCAAAGGGCAATAACTCCAAAAGTAGGCAATCCAGAGTTATGGTTCATGCGCTCTGCACATCGTCTCAAAGTGCTTTACATTTGTGTGAAGTTTCATGAAAATACCTCAAACAGTTTTTGGTTTGGTTTTTGGTTTTACAGTCCTTTCAAGATTATTTCACTCATATTGAGCTGATCGTTAATCAGAGGTGGGCGAAAACCGGAGTACCCGGAGAAAAACCACCCGACCTTCCGTTGCAGAACTTGGCATCTCACATATGACCTGAGTCAGGCATGAACCTACAGCGGTGAGAGGCCTAATGATAAGAGTCAGCATTCTTATCCACTTAATTAGGTCACAGAGGCCCATACAAAAGGTTTTTGAGTTATCATGAATAACGGAATTACGGTTGACATTTTTCGATGTTCAAAGGGCAATGAATAACTCCAAAAGTAGGCAATCCAGAGTTATGGTTCATGCGCTCTGCACATCGTCTCATAGTGCTTTACATTTGTGTGAAGTTTCATGAAAATATCTCAAATGGTTTTTGAGTTATCATGAATAAAGGAATTAAAGAATCACAGAAGGACAAGGCAAATCCAATATAGCCCCCACTTTTTAAATCAGGACTATAATGACAGATGGTCAGGTAGACCAGTATAACACTCCAACTTTATCATAGCCAGGATATAAAATCAGAAAATCTCCCTCCCCTGTTGTGTAATTTATTTTAGTTTGATTGTGATGAAAGCTTCAAGCTGATTTGAATCCCTCTCAAAAACCCATTCCGGGTGTTATCATGTGCACGAGAGAGAGGCAGTGACTTTTACACCACTGCTACCCATTTACACCTGGGTGGGGTGGGGTTTGGGCGCAGGGGCATAAATATGCAGCCACTGCATTTTAATGGTGTTCAATGAACACCATAACAAATTGTTCTACAGCATTAGGTTGTTCTGAATGATCAAAGAATTTTCTGCATGACTCCAGTCATTTTATTATGTATAGGAGTGTAAATCATGTGGGACTAACATGAGAAGATCAAATTTGTTCCCTGTAATTTCTACTAATTTGCATTCATTTATCAAAAATAGATGAATTCTGTGAAAACCATATTCCAACATTAATTAATTTTCATGTATTTATCAGGAGTACATTCAAAGCACAGTACATTCAGAGAAATTTCTAAGTTCACTTTATTGACATACTTAGCCCAGATATTCTACAGGAACTTGAAGTTCTGTCTATAAGTAGTTCATAAGGTTCAAACTTAAGAGACACTAAGCCATTTCTTTGAAATTGCAGCAGCCTTATACATGTATTTGGACATTTTCAATACGTTTTGATGGACCAAACTTCAAGTGCCTGTGGATATTCGGACACCTCAGCTCCTTACCATAATTGTCCTAAAATCTGGACAAGCACAACTACAACCAGATGTTGTGTCTAAAAATAGCTGGTTGAAAGGCAAACAGTGTAGACACTGATGGCATGGTCTGAGTCTCCCCGAGGTCTGGACTATTTGTGTAATATTTCCCAAAGAGTCACATTAATTCTTTAACCCTAACAAGAGCTGTCACATTACAGCATAGCTGTCACATGACAGCATAGCACGCCTGTTTTGCGCCTTCAAGATTTAAGGTAAAATCACTGAACCATGAAATATAGGTCACACTCACCTAGATATATTTTAAGGTCAATCATCAGGTCACAGACATATATTCCAGATATTACATTTCAGAATCAAATAGTGTCTGAATTATAAGGCAAAATCACTGAACCATGAAAATAGGTCGCACTGGCCTAGATATATTTCTATGTCAATCATCTGGTCACATGAAACTTCAAATTCAGGTTTGAAGTTTCTCCAAGAAACAGTATTCAAAATATATGGCAGATTCACTGAATCATGAAATATAGGTCACACTGTCCTAGATATATTTTGATGTCATTCATTGGGTCACATGGAAGTGATTATTCAGATATGAAGTTTCTCCATCAAATAGTATTCAAGATATAAGTCAAAGTCACTGAACCATGAAATATAGGTCATGCTGACCTACATTTATTTTGAGGTCAATCATCTGGTTGCATTGAAGTAATATAACATTTCTCCATTAAAATAGTATTCAAGATAATATGCAAAATCAATGAACCATGAAATACAAGTCACACTGACCTAGATATACATTGAGGTAAATCATTGTGTGACATGGAACTAATAATCCAGGTGAGACATTTGTCTATCAAATAGTACTCAAAATAATAGGTAAAATCGCTGAACCATGAAATACAGGTCACACTGACCTAGATACATTTTGAGGTCAATCACGGGGTCACAAGGAATGAATAATCCAGGTATGACATTTCTCCATCTAATCGTATTCAAGATAATAGGCAAAATCACTGAACCATAAAATATAGGTAACACTGACCTAGATATATTTTGAGTTACATGGAACTAATAACCCAGGTGTGACATTTCTCCATCAAGTAGTATTCAAGATAATAGACAAACTCACTGAACCATGAAATATAGGTCACACTGACCTAGATATATTTTGCCATAAATTATCGGGTCACCATGACCTTCACCCTTTTACACTTGAACCAAAGTCACATGATTGGCTGATGTATCTTTAACTTGTTAGCATAATGGAAAAGTATACAACAAATTACAAAGGTGTCCTAGATTTTGACCCCTAGCCCCACCCCATTCCCAGGCAGGAACCCAGGAGTGTGTTATCTTGGAATCTCAGAAGATACTCCCGGGTATCCAAGGCTTTGTGATGGATATAAACATTTCAAAAACTTGAACACAGTATTACATAGGTGTTCTAGATTTTGACCCCTGGCCCCACCCCAGGGCATGAACCCAGGGGTCTGTTCTCTTTGAACATCAGAAGACCCTCCCAGGTACTTAAGTTCCAAATATGAGTGGTCTGTGATGAGTGACTGTTGAGATATAAGCAGTGTGATGGGAAAGCACACACAAACGCCAAAGGGCATGCAGTGACATCAATAGCTTTCCATGTACTTCGTACAGGCGAGCTAAAAATGACCATAAATGGTCATTTTTCTATGTAATATTTTTGTTCAAATATACTTGTAAGATGACTGTTTAACTACCGTAAATACTATAAATTCAGACACCTTGAGGGCTTACTGTAATTCTCCTAAAATTATAATAAATTGGTTTCACAATCCAGCAAGTAGTCCAAAAAGTGCAGACAGACTGGCAAACAGTGTAGACCCTGATCAGACTGCCCCTTCAGCAGCAGTCTGATCTGTATCTGCACTATTTGCTTAGGCCCGTTTGTCCCAATACTAAGGATCATTAGGGCAACATGGCTTTTGTTTTGGACCCCAACAACAGTACTGTTATAAAGAGGTTGGGGTATATTCTGTTAGCTTTGAATAGCTTCTTAAGGTCAGATTTGCAGCATCCTGATTATGTTCTATATTGCAACAGGGAAAAATCACCTAAAGTACTGTCCGCCCTCTTAATACTGACATTCATTATACCGCAATTTATAGATAGGTCTAAGCCTGCCTCGGTAGCTCAGTAGGATGCGCGTCTGACTGGTGATCAGGAGGACGCGGGTTCGATTCCTGCCGGGTCAGCAACATTCTTTTATGGAGATTGATCATGAAATCTTTTCTACGGTCATTCTCGCAGTTGTCAGTTTTTCACTTTAAAAGTCATTGTTGCAAACAGTGTGGACCCAGATCAGACTGTTTTATAAGCAGTCTGATCAGGGTCCACACTGTTTGCCTTTAAACAGAAATATTCTTTAAAGTTTGCAAGAAGATGCAGCAGATGACATAAACAGACAACATTTTCCGGTTTTGGATCTTTGATATGGCAAAACGATAAGGGGATGAAACTCTCGTTATAATAAGGGTCTCCTGTAAAAATATTTCTTTACATATCAAAGAGGTATGTTTTTTTCTATTTTGTTGAATTGAGAATTAACAGGAACTGAACAGAAACCCACATTTTCAGTTTGAATTATTTTGGACTGTAAATAATAAATTAATCTGTTAGCAAATAGTGGAGGCCCTGATCAGACCCCACATTCTGCGGTGTCTGATCCGGGCCTGCACTGTTTGCCATGGGACCCATTTAGGGGTTTTCAACACGCAATGGGTTAAAAATAAGTTCTGTCCAAATATGAACATTGTTATAAAAAGTTAAACCCTTAAGACATCCAGAAAAACTACATCTGAAAATGGCGTCTACTTATGTCGTCTGCTGATTTTTTTTGCAAACATTTTTAAAAATATTTCTGCATACAGGCAAACAGTGTGGGCCCAGATCAGATTGTTCCTGTTTGCAAACATTACTTTTAAAGTAACTGTCAGATGACAAAGCAGACGACAATTGTCATGATTGGCTTGTTATGGGTTAAAACATTTATTGTAAATATTGTACAATATACCTCTTCCTCCAATTTAATATGCATTCCCAACAAACAATTTTAATCTTTTCATGAAAAATTGATGAATAAATTATCCAAGCATTTGAAAACGATAATAAGCCATGGTGAATCAGCACTCAATGCTGCACAATTGTAAAATCACCTGTCACTCATTCAGCACAGCACCTGGTTACCCCAGTCATGTGATTGTCATGTGACCAACTGCACTCTTTGCAGTAATTATGCAGGTGACAAATTGATATGCAGTTCACTGACAATTTCTTTAATTAACTTGTCAACAATGCATTTAGCCATGGCACACTGAAACCTGCTTATAGTGCCATTGACCAGTGGAAACTCAGAGCATCTAAAGGTACTGAGTGGAATCTTTTGTTTCATATAACGTCCATTTCAAAACTTAGCGGTGTGAATTATTTTTTAGAAATTTATTTTATCTTTTTTTTTTTCATTTATGTTTGGTTTAGAGACCTTTCAAGATTAATTTACTTATTTTAAGCCAACTGTTAATCAAAGGTGGGCAAAAACTGGAGTACCCAGAGATAAACAACGACCTTCCGTTGCAGAACTCAGTCACACATGACCCGACCAAGGCTCGAACCACAGTGGTGAGAGATCTAATGCTTTTACCGAGATTACCAAGATGGCTAAGTTTTTAAAACATTGGTAGCCATGATCAGATGTTTTAATCTATTGGATGATCCTGATTAACAAGAATTCCGCAGAAGGTGGCATCTCACCTGCTGAGGGAAAAAGTCACAGGAGCCACAATCAGAACGTAGTTATTAAATAAGTAAATTTCATTCTTAGCAGTTGATAGTTTATGTTAAATGTGTCAAAGTCACTGGACCAAAAAAGCATTATGCAAGATTTGATGGTTGTGAACCTTTTGTTTTGTTTGTTTGATTTGAGGTTTAACGTCCCCGTCAACCATGTAAAGATCATTTTGGAGACCTTGCTTCCAATTTTGCGGGACTTTTACCCGACATTGAGATGAAATGACATCTCAAGCCCTGCCATCCAATGAAACCAATAGGGTTTATAAGCATGGACGGGCCGACCCGCACCGCTTTGCCTGGGCAGGCTTAGATCCTTTAAGCGGTTTACCAGTACTCGTGTGCGGGTTGGTATCAGCTCTGCTTGGAAGCATCATGCAGCCCATCTATTTCTTCAAGCCCCGATGGGCGGGGGCCAATTGTGAACCTTTTATTTAAGGAGATCTGGAACTTCGACGTAAAATGTGTCAAAGTCAGTGGAGCGTAAAATATAGGTCAAGGTCACCATGTCAAGGTACCTTCAGAGTCAGTACATCTAGGAGAAGCACTATGGAAGATTTTATTGTTGTAGGCCATTTATTTGAGAAGATCTGGAACATCAACATAATTTGTGTCAAAGTCACTGGAGCATAAAATATAGGTCAAGGTCACCGGGTCAAGGTGCTTGCCTAGTGAGGAGCTCCAGGTGATGTTTCATGAAAGGTTTGATGGTTGTTTAGTCGTATAGTTGATTACAATGCAAACTTTGATGTAATGTTGAACTTTGACATAATGGTCAAAGTCACTGGAGCGCAAAATATAGGTCAAAGTCACCAGGTCAAGGTGCTTACACAGTCAGAAGGTCAGGGAGATGCTTCATGTAAGGTTTGATGTGGCTGAGGTTTGTAGTTGACTTAAACAAAAATTTTGACGTAAGTGTCGAACTTCGATGTAAATGTTAATAGACAGATGAACAAATGGACGGATGCACGAATGGAAAAGCGGATAACTATGTCGCACTCTGCTACAAGCAGGTGCGACAAAAGTACTTGAAATATTTATCTAAAATTTTTTGGTCAAAACTTTAGGGGTTCGCAGAGGTATACATTTTTTTTAACATTCAACTTTTCAATTTCTTTATCTGTTTGTTAATATGTACAAAAGACTGAAAACAAATTTGTAAGTGTTAAAGTGTACAAAAGTTTCAAAACAAATTTGTAAGTTTTAATGTGTATAAAAGATTGAAAACAAATTTGTAACAGTTAGCACACCACAACCACATTGCTTCCCATTTTGTGGGACTGAGATGAATTGATATCTCAAACCCTCCTGCCAAAAGAAACTGCAGGATTTAAATGACAGCCCAACTAGCACCACTTTTCAAGTGGGCAGGCTAATGCTACAGTCACACGGCCATGCTACGGACCTGCGGATACCAGCGTATATTTGGATAATGAAAATGAGTAATTTCTACCCCAAATTACGCAAATTTGAGCAAAAGTTACCTATATTTTGCGGAGGATATGGATTACTTACGGATGTTTTGTATGAATTGCAAATGTTACGGGTAAAGCCTGCTGATGAGCCCATCCTCTGCTATGGATGACTTACGGATTTTACGGATGACCTACGGAAGATAGGGACGAGTTACACTTGTGTCTGCTCATGTCGGCTTCCTCTGGCGTCCGCACCATCTTCATATAACTCCACGCGAATCAGAGATTGATTCAGTCTCATTTCATAAAATCTGAGAGCTTGTTCCAGTTATTTTAACAGTATCTACTCCATCGTTTTTGACTTTGGTGTGCATCATGTCGGGCAGAAGAAGTAGCAGAATCCTCCAGTGAGTGAGCAGCCACAACAGCCTCCTCAGGCAGAGGAAGAGGGTCAAGAGGTAGAAGAAGAGGGACCATCCCTGGCAGAGCTGATAGTACCCCCACCCCACAAAGATGGCTGTGGCAAGGGACGTGGAAAAGGGGGAAGGCAAGGGACAAATGTGTGGATCAGTTATGTATCTTACATATCCTGCGGATGAGTTTTGTATTTTACTTATGGATAACGTATAATCTAAGGATGCTTACATATATTTCACTCGCAGCAGAATTTTGAGATTTTCAAAATTCCAACTGCGGATCTGTGTAAGTCTGCGGATTGGGTTTCGGATGGATATGGATGCTTATGGATGATACAGATCCTTGCAGATGCTTACGGATTTGTATCCGTAAACATCCTCAGCTAACGTACGTGGCTGTGTGACTGTACCATCAAGGATAACCCTTTCATAGATGTATTAGAATTTCTAAGCGATTAACCTTACCAGTACTCAAAAGGTTTGTTGTTTCATCTCTGCGCTGAAGCACCATGCAGCCCAATCTATTACTCCAAGTTCCAATGGGTAAACAACCGTGACATATCCAAACAAAGATGACAACACACAGAAAAATGAACATTCATGATTATTTTTCAATATTATGTGTGTGTGTGTGTGTGTTTAAGTTTTATATCTCACCAACAGCTAAGGTCATACAGGGACGGTTATTTTTCTGTATAATTTATACATTATCCAATCCATCTTTAACCCATTGCATGAGGGCAAATCCCTAACAGGGTATCTTGGCAAACAGTGCTGGCCCAGATCAGATGCCACAGAATGCGGTGTCTGATCAGGACCTGCATTATTTGCTAACAAAATGTTCCGTCAAAAATAGAATACAAACAGAAAAGTAGGCCTCACGCCCCATATAAGACAAATGGACTTGTCCAACATATACGAATGGAAGAGTCCATTAGTATACAATGGGGTAACCCTGTTTTTATCCAAAACTGTGCAGTTATAACAAAATTTTCATCAACAATGATTTGGCAATGTGCAGTAGTGTTAATTAGTGGTTGTTCAACCCTTTGTATACTAGTGGACTCTTCCACTGCTATAATTTGTATGAATTTATTTGATATATAAGGGGTGTCAGGCCTATTTTTTCGTTTTTATTCTATTTTTTTACGGAAAATTCTGTAAGCAAATAGTGCAGGCCCTGATCAGATGCCGCATTCTGCGGCGTCTGATTTGGGCCAGCACTGTTTGCCAAGGTACCCCTTTAGGACATGGTTTCTACTTTGGACCCCACCAACAGTGTTATAAAGAGGTTGTAGTGTATTAGCCCTTGTCCTGCTGAATATTTATATCTGCCACACCCACTACAGATTATCAGCCAATCAGATTACTTGATGCAAATTATTGCAACAAATTCATAATCTGAATGACAAACAATGTAGATCCTGATCAGATGGCTTCTTCAGAAGCCATCTGATCTGGATCTACATTGTTTCAAAGATAAGGCATATCCGGGATAAGCAGGACAAGGGTTAGCAAGGGTCGTAATTAGGGTATTTAGTTACCCTTCTCAAAAGGGCTATATGTAGTATCAAACAAGAATTCCGCTGCTGGCTATGTCAGGCCTGTGATGGGCGCAATGTCAACTAACCATGGAATCTGGGTCAATGTCAAACATGGATGCTGGCATAAAAGTTGTCATTCCCAGATGCAAGCTTGTACCAAATGGCAACAAGAGCACCGCATGCGGGTGCCAACGCTCGTCTGCAGTTTCTTTTAGAAAACCAAAGTTCTAAGTCAAACAAGAGCAATCAAATTGCAAGATGGAGTTATAAAACTTGTAGGGAATGTAGCTCTTGTGATGGTGAGTATGTGTATGAAGTTTCATGAAGGTAGGCCAAATACTTTTGGAAATATGGTCAAGGTTAAGGTTTTCGTTAAATTTTCGAAAAATAGGTCAAAGTTCAAAGGTCAAGGTCACAGATCAAAAAGTGTGGTATCACTGAAAAGTCTTGTCCCAAGGAACATTCATGTGAAGTTTGAAGGCTCTGTTGTGAATAGTATTAAAATGAGAGCAAAAAATGTGTTTCAGAAAAAAATTGGAAAAGGGGAGATAATTCAGCCAAAATCAACAATGTTGTTATGTTCCTTGGTCAAAATGTAGCTCTTGTGATGATGAGAGTGTGTATGAAGTTTCATGAGGCTAGGTCTAATACTTTTTAAGTTATAGCCAAGGTTAAGTTTTTTTGGAACGACGCCAGACGACAACGCAGACGCCAGGGTGATGACAATAGCTCGAAAGTTTTTTTTCAAAAAACAGACGAGCTAAAAATGAACTAGCGCTTATACGTCTTGAAAAGCCAAAGTCTGCAATGGGTGTCAGGTGTTTTTTATCCCGATCTCCCAATTTTTGCCCACTCTGCTTAATGATAAGCAAAATAATCTTGTTAGGGCCATAAAACCAAATCCAAAAAAAAAAACTTCTTGGAAAAAGGGTAGATGCCATGGTTGACAATGTTGGTCCGAAAAATTATCACGTGGTGGCATGTGCTAAAAAGGTTTTCAAGTAGTATGACATAGCGCGGATTTACTGCTATTACTGATTTTTTTCCTATTTGTACATGAAAACTTATGTTAGCCCCACAACCCATCGGGCTTGGAGAAATAGACTGGGCTGCAATGTGCTTCCAAGCAGAGCAGAAACCGACTGCACATGAGTACTGGTAAACTGCTTAGGTCTAAGCCTGCCCAGGTAAAGTGGTGCGGGTTGGATCATCTATGCATATAAACCCTGTTGGTCTCATTGGACGGTAGGGCCTGAGATGTCATTTCATCTCTGTGTCGGGTAGAAGTTCCACAAAGTGTAAGCAACATCTCCAAAATGACCCAAATAGTGTTGACAGGGACATAATTCAAACAAACAAAAAACTTATGTTGTGGGTACTCATTCCAAGTGCTCACCGAGGCACTTCTGATGTGTACCCACAACAAATGTTTTCACATAGAAATAAGAAAAATAATATGTGGATACCCCTCTCATCTGGTGCTATGCTTAACCCTTGTCCTGCTGAATATTTAAATATGCCAAACCCACTACTGATTATCAGCCAATCAGATTACTTGATGCAAATTATTGCAGCAAATTCAAAAACTGGATGGCAAACAATGAAGATCTTGATCAGATGGCTTCTTCAGAAGCCATCTGATCTGGATCTTCATTGTTTGAAAGATAAGGCATATCCGGGCTCAGCATGACAAGAGTTAACACATTTCAGACTGGCTTAACCCATTTCAGACTGGAATGTTTGTTTAATTTGAGGTTTAATGTTCCCACCAACACTGAATAGGTCATTTTGGAGATGTTGCTTCCAACTTTGTAGGACTTTTAACCGACTAGGAGATGAAATGACATCTCAAGCCCTGTCGCCCAATGAAACCAATATGGTTTATAAGCATGGACGGTCCCACTCACACCGCTTTGTCTGGGCAGGCTTAGGTCCTCTAAGTGGTTTACCAGTACTCGTGTGCGGTCGGTTTCAGCTCTGCATGGATTCATCATGCAGCCCATCTATTTCTTCAAGGGCTGTCAGACTGGAATGAGTTAAATCTTATCATGCTGTTCAGGACAGCCCATATCTTTGCAAACAGTGTAGATCCAGATCAGATGGAAGAAGCCATCTGATCAGGATCTACACTGTTTGACATTCAATTTATGAATTTGTAGGAATAAATCACATCAAGTAATCTGATTGGTTCAAAGTCAGAAATGGGTGTGGCTAAACTGAATATTCAGCAAGAGAAGGGTTAACTTTCCATCAAATCTAAACAGCTTCCTGTCAGGCAGCCAATTTGAAGATATTAAAATTAATTTCTTAATACCCACTTCCCACCATTAAAGTCAATACACATTTAATTACTTCCCCAAATTTCTTGGTGTGTACCCCCCTAGGGCCTGACCTTGCTTCACTTTAATACTGAGGGTCAGTGCTTGTCCTAATTAGCTGACAAATTAATGAGAGGTTTATATCATTGTTGTCACAATCTGTCAATCATTTCATCACATTTCCAGGTAAAAACCAAGGACACAAACGGTGCATTCATAGTTAACAGTAATGAAAAAACAATTATTTCTATCATTTATCACCATCTGCATAACTTTTTCCAAGAATTTACTCAGTAGAATTTTTTCTATGGACCAGATGAAACCAAGGTGTATGTTTGTTTAAATTGAGGTTTAGAGTCCCTATCAACACTATATAGGTCATTTTGGAGATGTTGCTTCCAATTTTTGGGACCTTTACCCGACACTGAGAGAGAAATGACACCTCAAGCCCTTCCACCCAATAAAACCAAATGGGTATGCACAACATTCTGATCAGGACCTACACTTTTTGCAAAAAGTTCAGCCTTTTTCCAAATAAATTTTGAAGAAAACACAGCCTGATACCCTTAAATTTTGAAATGAACTTGTGCTTTATATAATGAGGAAGATTTCACTTAGTTTTGTTAGTTTGTTTGTTTGATTTGAGGTTTAACGTCCCTGTCCAACACTGTAAAGGTCATTTTGGAGACGTTGCCTCCAATTTTGTGGGACTTTTACCTGACACTGAGATAAAATGACATCTTAAGCCCTGCCGCCCAATGAAACCAATAGGGTTTATAAGCATGAACAGTCGGACTAGCACCGCTTTGCCTGTGCAGGCTTAGATCCTCTAAGCTGTTTACCAGTACTCTTGTGCAGGGTGGTTTCAGCTCTGTGTGGAAGCATCATGCAGCCCATCTATTTCTTCGAACACCGATGGGCGGGGGCGGAGATTCCATTTGGTACAAATTGATTTAAAGTTACAGGAATCAATTAGATTTTGCGTTCTGGTTTCTTGTATGAAGGTCAAGTCAACAATATGAACCCTTATCCTGTTGCATTAATTAAATTAGCCACACCCATTTACATTTCAACCAATCAAATAACTTGATGTACTTTGTTCTTTTAAACTCACAGACTAAATACAAATAGTATAGACCCTGATCAGATGGCTTCCTCAGAAGCCATCTGCTCTGGATCTACACTGTTTGAAAAGATAGGGGTTAAGTGGCGTTAACCTAACTGAAATTCTTTCGCAACAAACTGACAACCGCCCTTCCGAAAGAAAATTACCACAGAAAGTGTTACATGTTCAATCTCCACGAAAGAATGTCTAATCAGCAGGGTTCAAACCCAAAATCTCCCGATCATTAGTCAGACATGCATCCAACTGAGCGCAATACAAAAGCGGTGAATGATGTTACAAAAGGATCAATCCTTTCACCCTTTTTGTACCAGAAACACCAAAATGGGTAATTGGCAAACAGTGGTGGCCCAGATCAGCCACCACAGAATGCGGCGTCTGATCAGACCTACACTGTTTGCAAAAGTTTCCGACCTTTTCCAAATAAATTTTGAAGAAAAAACAGCCTGACGCCCCTAAATTTTGAAATGGACTTCTGCTATATACAAGGAGGAAAATTCCATTTGCTACAAAAGGGTTAAAGGTCCAAGCTACAATTTTTGTGAGAATAAATTACATTTTGACAGGATTTTTGCCACCCTCGGCAGCTGAGTCGGTTGCGCATCTGACTGGTGATGAGGTTACAGGTTTGATACCTGCTAGGTCGGCAACATTTTCTCGTGGAGACTGATTATGAAATCTTTTCTACTGCCATTCTCTCCCTTCCACTGATTCAAGAAAGACAGTCGTCAGTTCCCGGTGAAAGAATAAGTACTGTACTGCTTAGCATGCCCAGGAATAATGTAGCTGAGTAAACTGACTAAGTCCAGGCTCAATATAACCTAAAGTGTTGACTGGACCTTACTCTGTACAAACAAAAAACTAGGATATTTCATAGCTCCAGTCATAGCAAAGGACAAGATTGGTATTTTGTGATGACTGAAGGATAGTTTTTGCCAATTCTCCATAAAAACCTACCTTGTGGGTATTCATTAGAACCACCTCGGTGAGGCGGTTCTAATGAATACCCATAAAACAGGTTTATATGGAGAAATAAGGAAAACTATCCGTCAATTATCAAAAAATACCAACCTTCATTTCATCATCAATGGATTTTTGATTAACGTGCAGGTACAGGGGCAAGTACCACATAAGTGGGCCCCCTTCTAGAAAGCTGGCTTGCTGCAGGCATGGCAGATCTTACACCAGATCTCCAGGCTTGTCTATCATGAGGATCGAAATCTCTGCAATCTCTTTCTGTCAGCTGCATCCAGGTCATCTTGGGCCTTCCAGGCCCCGCTTTCCACCTACCTGTATGTCACAGGCAGTCTTGACTGCACCGTTGGAGCGTTCCACATGTCCATACCAGCAGAGCCTTCTCTCTTTCAGGATGAGGTCCAGGTCCTCAATGCCATGACGCTCAAGTAACTCACTGGACCTGATGGTGACAGTGTCCTGTGGCTTTACATTGCAGATCTGTCTGATCATTGCCCTGTCATTCCGCTGAAGACGTTGGAGGTTTGGCTTTGTCAATGGCCATGTCTCACTGGCATGGACCATTGCGCTCCGCACACAAGAGCTGTACACATTGCCACATGTCTTGAACGATAGGTGGCGGGAAGAGAGAACTGGTAGCAACTCCTTGAATTTCTTCCAGGCTGTTTTCACAAGTGATGTGGTTGAAAGGTCGCAACCACCTGCTGCTGACAGCATATCACCTGGGTAGCAAAAGGAAGCTACAACCTCCAACTTGTCAGATCCGACTTGGACTTCCTTCTGTGGTCTGCCATCTAAGGGTTGTGCAGTTCCTTGGCACTGTGTACACCTGTAATCAGGGTCCTCTATCAAGCACTTGAGCCCACTGCATTTCTTGTGCACCCAGAACTTGCAACCATCACAGAAGATACTGTTGCTGCCAACTCCAGAGCGACACACAGCGCATGGGAACTGGCCTGTACTCTGCAGGAGGTCCAGACCTGAACCACAGATCATGATCTTTGTCTTTCCTGCATTCACTCTCAGCCCTTTCGCCTCCATTGCATCTTTCCAAGTTAAGAGCCTCCTGACACATTCCTCAAGGAATCAGCTATGATGGCAAGTTCATCAGCATACAGGTCCTCCCAGGGGGCTCCAGAGCGGATCTCACATGACAAGGCTTCAAGCACAATGATGAAAAGCAGTGGGCTGAGAACTGAGCCTTGATGAACACCCACCTTCACTTCGAATTCTTCACTGTAACCATCACCAACACGGACACGGCTCCAAGCATTAGCATACATCCCTTGGACCAGTCGCACAATCCACTCTTCCACTCCAAGTTTTCTTAGTGCCCACCAGATGACTTTCCGAGGCACTCGTTCAAATGCCTTCTCCAGGTCTACAAAAGCCATGTTGAGTCTCCTGTTGGCCGCCAGATACTTCTCCTGCAGCTGCCGTAAAAATTGCATCTGTCGTGCCTCTTCCTGGGATGAAGCACAACTGGGAATCGTCAATGGACACCAACTGCCTAATGAGGCCATCCACAATCCTCTCCAGGACTTCCATGAGCTGTTCTGTCAGCTTGAGGCCACAATAGTTGCCCGGTTCCAAAAGCATCACCCTTGCCCTTGTAGAGACAGACAATGAAACTCTGTTCCCAGTCACAGGGTACCTTTCCATCACGGATGACTGCAGTTGCAAGGTCGCGGATCATTGAGGCACCTGCAGCTCTGATCATCTCCACCACTATGCCAGAAGGGCCTAGTGCTTTGCCAGTCTTCATCTGAGAGATAGCCTTCTTAACCATATCAATAGTGATTGGGATGGGCGGCCCTTCCACTGGTGGTTCATCAGCCAAGTGGTCTGGGTCCCAGTCAAACTCAACATTGAGTAGCCTTTGGTAGTGTTCTAACCAGGCCCTCTGCTTTGAGTCTTCAGTCATTGACATCTCCCCTGCATCATTCTTTATTGGTTTGTCACCTACAACATCTGCATTCTCTCTTCTCATCTGGATAGCAAGACGGTATACTTCTGAGGACTTAAGGTCAATATTCTTGTAGATCTCCTTCTCAGCTTCTTGGCGAGCATGGTCCGGTGTCTGGCTATGCGTTTGGCCACAAGATATGATGCACAAGTGCCCTTACCAGTCTTCCATGCCTTAAAGGCTTGCCGCTTGGCTGCAATGAGCTTATTAACATGCTCATTCCACCACCAGGTTTCGTGACGCTAGCGGTAGGGCCGAGTTGTGCCACACACCTCTTCAGTTGTCTTGAGCAACCTTATCTGGTGCTATGGCTCCACTCCAGTTCAAGGTGAGTAAAGAGGATCATTCAAGCATTAAGATAACACACTCCTGAGGCATAGTGCATTTTTCTTATCACCAAAATGGCTACTTTTCTGATGAATATCTGTGATATTTTTCTTACTTATACTGCAAACATAGGTTGTTTTGTTTGTTTGATTTGAGGTTTACCGTCCCCGTCAACACTGTAAAGGTCATTTTGGAGACGTTGCTTCCAATTTTGTGGGACTTTTACCCGACATTGAGATGAAATGACATCTCAAGCCCTGTCGCCCAATGAAACCAATAGGGTTTATAAGCATGGACGATCCGCCTCGCACCGCGGTTCCTGGACAGGCTTAGATCCTCTAAGCGGTTTACCAGTACTAGTGTGCAGGCCGGATTCAGCTCTGCGTGGAAGCATCGTGCAGCCCATATATTTCTTCAAGCCCCTATAGGCGGGGGTGGGCAAACATAGGTTGTGGGTGCTCATTAGAACCGCCTAATTGAGGCAGTTTTAACGAGTACCAACAACCTATGTCTTGGAGCAGAAATAAGAAAACTAATTAATACTCCCGTAAATCCCAGTTTTCTCTATATAAAGTGGGGTTTAAGGGGTTGTTCATTTCACGCACTTGTTCACGTGATGGATAATTTTTATTTTATCATATATAAAAACCTGTTTAGGGTACTTGTTAGAATGGCCTTGTGACTTTATACCGACAATCGTTATAACGGCAAAACTCGTTATAACGACATTTTCAATGAAATGAATTCTTAGCTCAAGGCTTAGCCTCGATTCCGAGTGAAATGGGCTTCCCTCGGGTTGTAAATGCCCAAATCGAATCCATAGTCATGGAAGATTCTTGTAATTTAATACTACAAGAAACAAATGTTATAGATATTTGTTAGAATCCCCTCACCGAGGCGATTCTAACAAATGTCTATAACATTGTTTCTTGGAGTAATGATGTGGAAAAGACCTTTTATAACCTATCATACTCCTGACTGTGATTCTTTATAACGGCAAATTCAGTATAATGGCACAATAATAAGGAACAAATACTGTCATTATAACGTGAGTAGTCTGAATTATACACTCCTTAACCATGACCTTTGAACCTATAGTCAGGCTGCAGCTGGAAAATCATAAAAATAACAATGAAAATGCATGGAATATAGGCTGAAATGAACCAAGATTGTTAGTTCAAATGCATTTTCTTAAGCCTCTGTATGCCAGTGGACTCTTCCATCGCTATATGTTGCACAAGTCCATTAGTCATATAAGGGGTGTCAGGTAGGGCTGGCTAATCAGAGCTGAAAATACAATCGATTATCAGTCCTGTCATTGCGATCAATAATCGATTAGTAATCGCTAAGGTTTTGTCAAAATTTTACCTGTCTGGCTTTCTTCTGAGCATGACTCTTACCATATGTTGCACTTTACCATATGTATATTTGAACAGACAGGCCTGAGCAAACAGTGTAAACCCAGATGAGACGCCGCAGAATGCGGCATCTCATCAGGGTCTGCACTGTTTGCCACTCATCCAGCTATTTTAGGCATAACTTTGGGTAGTAAATTGTACGTATCAAGTAATCGATTAAAAGCAAATCAGAAATGATAATCATTTGTTGAATTTATCGATCGATTAATAGATTATACAATTAATCGTGTCAGCCTTAGTGTCAGGCCTCTTTTTCTATTTTTATTCTATATTTGACGAAAAATTCTGTCAGCAAATAGTGCAGGCCCTGATCAGAAGCCGCATTCTTGGGTATCTAATCTGGGCCTGCACTGTTTGCTAAGGCACCCCTTTACGCGTGACCCACATACAATGGATTAATTACTTCAAATTTGCTTTTGCATTTTCAGTAAACGCCATGCACAGACCCAAACCAAAATTCAGCTAAACAGGACTTTGAACAAACAGTACAGAAACCAAAATTCAATTACTTGTTGAACCTCTACCCATATAAAGTAGTTTCTGAAGAGAAATTAGAATAATTATTGCTTAGTTGTTTGTCTGTTAAAAGTTGATGCCCTACCAACAATTTAGGGCATATGGAGACAGGACCCCAGTTTAAAGACTACCTCAAAAATCCTAAAAATTCGGACATGTTTTAATTCACCTAAAACTTCAACATATTTGTTTCACAATCAAGCACGGAGTCCTTAAAATTAAAGTGCAGATGGAAAAGCAAACAGTGTAGATCCAGATCAGACTGCTCCTTCAGGAGCAGTCTGATCTGGATCTTCACTGTTTGCTTAGGCCTGTCTGTCCCAATACTTAGGACCTTGATGGTAGTTTAGAAATCCCAAGAAGCCTGATACTTGGAAATCTCTTCAGTATCCATGTTTCTCCGTCTTATATGGAGCTATAATATTCTATTATTTTACCCAAAAGTTACTAACTACAGAAGCTTCCCGCCTACTCTTGTCCATGTCACTATCGATGGAAATTTACAAACTCCAGGTACCTGTTATTTGTTTAGTTTGTTTGAGTAAGTGTTTGAATTTAGCTAAGGTCATGCAGAGACAGGACCTCAGTTTAAAGACCCATCCAAAAGTCTGCGATCCTTCAACCCCTGGTTTACAAGGCAAGTAGCAAAACCACTACACCACAGAGGCTTTTTCTTTTGTTTAGAGGTTTTATGTCACCATCAACACTATGTAGGTAGGTAATTTTGGAGGGATTTTTACCTAACACTGAGATGAAATGACATCTCAAGCCCTACCTGAGGTCTGACTTGCACAACTTTTCCTGGCCACAATTCGACATTCTTAGTTGTTAGCTAGCACTTGAAAGTGCGGCAGCGGCTGTTTACAGCTCTGTGCAGAAGCACCGTGCAGCCCTAACTATTTTCTCTCGGATGGGCAGGGGCACACCTGTAATTTGTAGCAGCGCTTGTCTTCTAGTGATGTCAAACGGCAGTGTAAAAAAGTAAAATCTGGTCTGAACTAATGCTGTACTGAAACACTGGAAAACAATGTAGACCTAGATCGCATAATGGGGCATCTGATCAGGGTCTGCACAGTAAATGTTTGCTTAAAGTACAGGAATTTAATCGTGACTGTTTTGTGATGTTGGCAGGCAAACAGTGTAGACCCAGATCTGACGCCACAGAATTTGGCACAGAATTTGGCGTCTGAACTGGCTCTACACTGTTTGCTCAAAGAACATATATTCTTTGTACAATATACTTTAAACAAAACCTGACACCCCTATAATTGATAATGGACTACTCCAAACTTATAAGTTGGAAGATTCCATTGTCACATATGGGTTAATAGATAAAGCGGTCTAAGTTCATTTTCCCTATCTACAGTCAAAGACAACTGACCCACCAGAGTGCTGCATGTGTGTCCTTAGTTTCTTCCTTTGCCTACAGTAAAAATCCTAAAAATTTGGACACCTTGAGGACTTGCTGTAATTCTCCTTAAATGTTAACAAGTTTGTTTCACAATCCAGCAAGGAGTCATAAAGGTGCAAACAGAATAGCAAGCATTGTGGACCCTGATCAGACTGCTCCTTCAGTCTGATCAGGGTCTGAACTGTTTGCTTAGGCCTGTCTGTCCCAATACTTATGATCATTACAGTATTTCAGATCAATTTGTTTTATTTGTGTTGAGGTTTTACATCCATTTATCATATGACGTCGCGTCTGAGAGTGTAATAACGCCATGTAATATTTTCAATAATCCACTAGTGGATTAAATATGCAAATTAGCTAGATACGTCCCGTAACGTTACATGTATGACGTCCATAACGACGTCGCGTTTACTAACGGCGGAATATTGACATTTTTGTAAACAATCGTGAATAAAATGTGTTTTAAATGTCATATGATCAATAGAATCTTGCATTCGTGCTCATGTATTATTTAATTTATTAAACTCGTTGAGGAAAAGGGACAAAATGCTCAGCAAAGCCTCGCATTTTATCCATTTTCCTCAACTCGTTTAATAAATTCAATAATACATGAACACTTATGTAAGATCCTCTATGTCAACACTATTCAGGTCATTTTGGAGATATTGCTTCTGATTTTGTAGGACTTTTACCCAAAACGAGATGAAATGACATCTAAAGCCCTAATGCCCATTTAAGAAACTGCTAGGGTTTAAGAAGAGGACTAAGTCACACCATTTTTCCTGGGCAGGTTTAGACCTAACTGTTTTACAATGTACAAGTGTGGTCGGTTTAAGCTCTGCGCAGAAACACCATGCAGCCCAATCTATTTCTCCAAGCCCTGATCTGAGGGTGTGCTCTTTCACATCAAAACTGGTCTCAAGGGAGAAGAATTAAAAATATGAAATTTTACAAATTTGTTTCATTTGGTTTGAAGAAAGGATTCTCTATGTTCTTTTGGCAATTGTGTACCACAATTATCATGATGCATCTCAAATCCTCACAGTCGATATAGACTAACACCAACCCAGACAAAAAAGTTCCGATTTCGGTATTTTTTTATTTTTTGCACTTTTTCTGGTTATTCCCAATTTGCAGGTGATTGAGACATAAACAATTTGTTGATAAATTATTTCCGTGCACTTGTCAATGCAGTCATAACATGACATTTTTTAGCTAATGACTTGCACTAATTGACTTTGAGTGACAGCTGTTATGAAAGGTCAACATATGAGGTCAGTACATTTCTCAATGACCAAGATGAAAATATTGAACTAAGCAAAAATGAACTAGAGCTGTCAGAGGATCTGACTATAGCCCCGCTCCAGCGCTGTCAGAGAAGAAAGTTATTTAAGCTGCAGAGAAAACAGTTATGAACAAGAAATAACTGTTGAAAATTTTACATTATCTGGAAAAACTCTAAGAGTTGTGAGCCCTTGTCCCTCATTTCAATGAGCATGATACATTACCAGAATGTCCATGTTTATACTAAATTTCATCTTCCATTTTTCAATGTTCAAAGGGTAATAACTCCTAAAGTAGGCAAATCAGAGTCAGGGTTCCTGCGCTCTGCACATTGTCTCATGGTGCTTTACACTTGTGTGAAGTGTCATGAAAATATCTCAAATGGTTTGTGAGTTATGGAGCCGACACAGTCAAAATTGCCTTTTTATATTTTCAAAGGGCAATAACTCATAAAGTAGGCAAACCAGAGTTATGGTTCCTGCACTCTGCACATCATCTCAAGGTGCTTTTCATTTATTTGAAGTTTCATGAAAATATCAGAAACGGTTATGGAGCGGACATAGTTAAAATTGCCATTTTTTAATATTCAAAAGCCTATAACTGAAAAAGTAGACAATCCAGAGTTTGGGTTCCTGCGCTCTGCACACGTAATATGGTGCTTTACATTTGTGTGAAGTTTCATAAAATTATCTCAAACGGTTTTTGAGTTATCGAGCAAAGACGCCTAAAATTGATATTTTTCAATATTCAAAGGGAAATAACTCAAAAATTAGGCAATCCAGAGTTATGGTTCCTGCACTCTGCACACCATCTCATGGTGTTTAATGTTTGTGTGAAGTTTCATGAAAATATGTGAATGGGTTTTAAAGTTATGGAGCGGACACGAAAATTGTTAACAGACACAGACAGACACACAGAAAATACGAAAACCAGAGTTATGGTTCTTGCGCTCTGCACATTGTCTCATAGTGCTTAACATTTGTGTGAAGTTTCATGAAATTATCTCAAACGGTTTTCGAGTTATGAAGCGGACACTGTTAAAATTGCCATTTTTCAATGTTCAAAGGGCAATAACTCCAAAAATAAGCAATGCAGAGTTATGGTTCCTGCGCTCTGCACATCGTCTCATAGTGCTTAACATTTGTGTGAAGTTTCCTAAAAATATCTCAAACGGTTTTCGAGTTATGAAGCGGACACAATTAAAATTGCCATTTTTCAATGTTCAAAGGGCAATAACTCTAAAAGTAGGCAATCCACAGTTATAATTCCTTCGCTCTGCACATTGTCTTATGGTGTTTAACGTTTGTGTGAAGTTTCATGAAAATATGTTAAGCAGATACAAAGTTATGGAGCCAACACAAATTAACGGAATCACGGAATTACGGAATGACAGAAGGACATGGCAAATCCAATATAGCCCCACTTTTTCAAAGCGGGGCTATAATAAAACAACAAACTAATCATTCTACACTTTATTCACTGGATTTATTTATTCAGGGCTGGAAATAATGAGTGAAAGGAGGATGAGTAGAATTTTTCCCAAGTCCCTATTAACCCACTGCATGTGGGGAAACCCGTAAAGGGGTACTTTGACAAACAGTGCAGACCCAGATCAGACGCTGCAGAATGCAGCCTCTGATCACGGACTGCAGGCCCTGCCTATCTGGGCTTGAAGAAATAGATGGGCTGCATGATGCTTCCACGCAGAGCTGAAACCGACTGCACAGGAGTTCTGGTAAACCGCTTTGAGGATCTAAGCCTGCCCAGGTGTGAGTCAGACCGTCCATGCTTATAAACCCTATTGGTTTCATTGGGCGACAGGACTTGAGAAGTCATTTCATCTCAATGTCAGGTAAAAGTCCCATAAAATTGGAAGCAACGTCTCCAAATGACCTATACAGTGTCAACAGGGATGTTAAACCTCATATCAAACAAACAAACAAACAAACTGATCAGGGCCTGTACTATTTGCTAACAGAATTTTCCATTAAAAATGGAAAATGAAAAAATAGGCCTGACACCCCTTATATGACAAATGGACTTGTCCAACATATAGTAATGGAAGAGTCCACCAGTATACAATAGGTTAAAATTTACTAAAACCTTGGTGATGCAGAACAAGCAAAACTTGAAGAATTTTCAAGCCCTGGTGTTACTGTATTTATCCTAAATGTTTGGACACCTCAACTCCTTACCATACCTGTCTATAAAACTTGAACAAGTTCCATTTATTACCCAATGTAGTGTTTAAACTAGCTATGTGAATGGCAAACAGTGTAGACCCTGATGAGACTCCTCATTCTGTGGCATCTCAATTTGGTTTACAGAGTTTGCTCAGGCTGTCTGTCCAACTTCATGCAGTAAATACTGTAATGGATCATGACAGCTCAGTTGTTAGTGCACTTGCCTCTGAAGCTGAAGGTCCTAAGTATGCAGCACAGATAAACCTAATCAAACAGTGCAGACCCTGATCAGACTGCTCCTGAAGGAGCAGTCTGATCAGGGTCCACACAGTTTGCCATTCCATCTGCACCTTTTGGACTTAATGCAGGATTGTGAAACCATTTTGTTAAAATTTAAGGAGAATCACAGAAGTCCTCAAGGTGTCAGAATTTTTAGGAATGAAAAGGACTCCTATATTCAAGATTCAGTACAGAATGGCCCGAAGATACATCAATCCCTGAAGAGTCAGTTTGCACTGTCTTCAATGAGAGAAGACAGAGATTAGAGAGAGTACAGTAGAGAAAATTATGACAGAAAAATGTAGGAAAATACTGAAAGTGGAGTAACAAAAGAATAAATAAACAAGGAAATCGCTGAAACCGATGGATTCTCTCTGAAGGCCTCTATCTATGCACTATACCAAGTCTATCCACCTTCGATACTAAAAGTTCTCAAAGTTTCATTGTAATCCGAGGATATCTATCATTTCCTGATAATGCTGAAAGGCCTTCATTTTGTTTACAATATGCTTACGAAAACATACTCTGCAAAGTACATGTTAAAATATACTGATCTTTTGTTTGTTCGTCCCCTTCAGCACTATATAGGTCATTTGGGAGATTTTGTGGGACTTTTACCCGACATTGAGATGAAATGTCATCTCAAGCCCTGCAGTCCAGTGAATGCATATGGTCTATATGCATGTGTGGTCTGACTTGCACCACTTTGCCTGGACAGGCTTAGACTTTCTAAGTGGTTTACCAGTACTCATGTGCAGTTGGTTTCAGCTCTGCGTGGAAGCACCATGCAGCCCAATTTAATTCTCCTAGCTCCTATGGGCATAATACTGGTCTATTGTAACATAACAACGGGCCTCCGTGGCCTAGTGGATAAGAGCGCTGACTCTTAGTCATTAGGTCTCTCACCGCCGTAGGTTCGAGCCTCGCTCGGGCCACGTGTGAGACGCCAAGTTCTGCAACGGAAGGTCATAACACAACTGAATGAAACAATTTTGAACATAAATCCTTATCCTGCTGTTCACGACAACCCCTACATTTGCAAACAGTGTAGATCCAGACAGAGCCTTTACTGGTGTATGAATGTCATTTGACGTGTCACCAGTAACAATTCTGATTCTGATGGCTTCTTCAGAATCTATACATTTTTGGGATCCATCTTTAAACAGTGTTATATCCTTAACTGTGTTATAATGAACCGTGTTATAATGAAGTTGTGGTGTAAAACGATTGGTTGATAGTCATTAAATGGGCATGGCTTGATTAATTTATGCAGCGGGATAAAGGTTAAAACAATGAACTCACCTATCTGTTACCTAGCTTTGTAGTTTCTGTTAGTCTTGCAAACTGTAAAAGACACAAACATTTTATTACAACCAACACACTTGAAACAATTACAACGAAGTCTGAAGAAGAGAAAAATCCTATATTAAGACTACCTCTGAGACTGTTCAAAGGTGGTCTTTAAGACCACTTTTGAACAGTCCTTAAGGTGGGTTTTGCAAACAAATGGGTTAAGAGAGATAAAACTGGTGAGGAACCATTATAAATAGTTATAATTAATCCATTGTATGCGGGGAAATCCCTAAACGGGTACCTTGTCAAACAGTGCAGGCCCAGATCAGACACCGCAGAATGCGGCATCTGATCAGGACCTGCACTATATGCTAACAGAATTTTCTGTCAAAAATCAAACAAAAACAAAAAAATAGGCCCAACACCCCTTATATGACAAATGGACTTGTCCAACATATAGCAGTGGAAGAGTCCACCAGCATACAATGGGTTAATATTTTATTGGTGCCCAAATGACTTTACCAATGACTGTGGATAATGAAACAGCAATGGGATTACTTTCATGTCATAAAAGGAGAGAAATCGGCCAAAAGCTTCAGTACTGGTACCCTGGAAACAAAATTCAACAAAAAACTTATTCTGTAATGCAATTCATCACTTTCCTTGGTGAAAGTTTGATCAGCATATTACACTGTCGATACAGAATCCCCAGAACTGGCCATTGTCAAACAGGGCAGGCCCAGATCAGACCTGGGCAGAGCCTTTACTGTTCATGCATAAAGTTCCATCAATTTTCTAAATAACAACTAAAGATAACTCAACGTGACAATTCTTAACCCTTGTTGTACCAAATGGACTATTCCACCTTATATATAGCAGGAGTCCATTTCAAAATTTAGGGGTGCCAGGTTGAGTTTTCTTCAAAATTTATTTGGAAAATGACTGAACTTTTAGCAAACAGTGGAGGCCCTGATCAGACGCCGCATTCTGCGGCGTCTGATCTGGGCCTCCACTGTTTGCCCTGGTACCCGTTTTTGGGGTTTCCGGTACTAAATGGGTCAATTTCGATATGGACTCCTGCTACATGTATAAATGACAGAAAGACTACATTCAGTACAAAATGGATTAACCCTTTTTGTACCAGAAACCCCAAAATAGGTACCCTGGCAAACAGTGGAGGCCCAGATCAGACGCCGCAGAATTCGGCATCTGATCAGGCCCTCTACTATTTGCTAAGAGATCAGTCATTTTCCAAATAAATTTTGATAAAAACACAACCCAACACCCCTAAATTTTGAAATGGACTCCTGCTATATATAAGGAGAAAGATTCCATTTGGTACAAAAAGGGTTAAAATTATCGTAGAATTATAGTCGGAATATTCCTTCTACTACAACTTATCAATATGCATAAAAGCACATGAACCTGTCAACGTACATTGCCAGTACATTTGTCATACAATATTACTTCATAATAAGCACCAAAAGTATTGAGGGCAAGATAATACATTTTTGCGACAAAGAAATTTAAACCTCTTTATCGGACCACAGAAACATAAACAAAGCTTGTGGGAACCCATTAAAATTGCCTTGGTAAGGCGAATTCTAATGAGTACGCACAACGTATGTTTTGATTGCAAAGAATGAATAATTATATAAAATTTTCTCTTCTAACTGGACCTCCAGTGAAGTTCTTTATAAAGCTAATACACATCAGATTAAATCTGAGACTTGTCATATCCATGGAAATAAATTTAATACAAAAGCACAGCAAAAGATAAAGTGGGTATTTGGTGGTAACTGAATCATAATACAGTCGAACTTCAATGGCTCGAACACCTTTGGGAGCTCGAAAATCTGTTCCAGACAGGGGTAGTTTGAGCCACTGAGGGTTACTGTAAGGAGGCATAACGAGATACTTTAAGACATCTTTTCGATGTTCAATAATGAATATGTATGCTGTGTGTACTTATTCTAATGAGTACACACAGCATACATTTGCAGGATTAAAGACTAAAATCTCCTTAATTATCCCCCACTATTTCTTATGTAGAGGATTTCGCTAGGGGCTCAAGAAAGGGTTTGACACATCCATGGTAAACGAGCTATCGGTGTTCGAGTCATCGAAGTTCTACTGTACTGTTGAAATTTGATGGCTCCAACACTGATAGCTGGTTTACCATGGCTGAGTCAAACCTGTTCTTGAGTCCCTAGGGAATTTCTCTACATAACAAGAGGGCCCTCTGGGCCCTCATTCGCTCACCTGAGTATTACTGTCTCTAGAACATTCAATAGGACTATTTCTCTTCATATGACTATGTATGTATAAAATTTGTTGAAAATAAATGTTTTGGGATGACATACTGAAGGTTTAAGAATTGTGTTATACAGACCTTGGGAGGAATGTGATGGTGCTTGGCAGATTTTTGGCCTTTCAACCAATTAGGATTATGTCAGTTGCAGTCAGTTAATCTTACTGCACTAATCCTGGGCAGGCTTAGACTTAAGTGGTTAATCAGTAATAAGTACACATACTTTTGGCAGTAACTGACAACTGCCCTAAGGGGGAGAATGATGGTAAAAAATATTCAATGAATAATTTCCATGGAAGTACATGTATGTATCCAGAGTTGGTCTAAAATATGCAACCTCTAGCCTCTCAGTCAGCTGTGCCTCCAACAGTTACTAGGCTAAGCAGCCCGGCTCTGTACCTATATGCCATAAGACACAGAAATGAATGCTGTGAGCCCCTAAGTTTAAAGCTGTGTACCAAATATCAGGTAGCGATCTTTGGACACAGGGCTATAATTTGAATAGAGTTTGGCACAGGTCCACTAGATAAAGTTGTGAACCAAATATCAAAGGCCTAGACTTTCTGGTTTCAGTCAAGAAGATTTTTAAAGGTATTGCCTATATAAGTCTATGTAAAACTAGTGGCCCCCTGCATGGGGCCATTTTTCACCCCAGGGCTGTAAGGTGAACAATACTGGCAGAGGCTCACTAGACGAAGCTTTGTACAAAATATCGAAGGCCTGGGTCTTCTGGGTTCAGAATCAAGCCTATTTAAAGTTTTCCCTAAACAAGTCTATGTAAAACGAGAGGGTGAACAAGGCTTTAATGCAACTTGACCGTATGACCTATTTTTGACTCAACATGACCCCTATTCAAACCAGACCCTGATTTTTTCAAGACAAACATTCGGGTAAAGTGTCATGGAGACTGAAGTAAAATTATGGCCTCTTTAGGATGGAAAAGATTTTAAAGAAAATTGACCTAGTGCCCTAGTTTTGGACCTGACATGACCCATATTCAAACTCGACCCAGATATCATCAAGGAAATCATTCTGGTAAAGTTTCATGAGGACTGAAGCAAAATTATGGCCTAGAGAATGAACGAAGTTTTAATGTAATTTGACCTAGTTTTTGACCTGACATGACCCATATTCAATTTTTTCCTAGATATTTTCAAGGTAAATACTCTAGTAAAGTTTCAAGAAGACAGAAGCAAAATTATGGCCTCTAGAGGGTGAAAAGGTTTCAATGCAATTTGACCTTGTAACCTAGTTTTTGATCTGAAATGAGTCAAATGACCCATATTTGAACTCGGACCAGATATCATCATGGCAAACATTCAGCTTCAGATTCATGAAGATTGAAGCCAAACTGTGGCCTCTAAAAGATGAAAAGGATTTTAAAGATATTTGACCTAGTGACCTAGTTTTGACCCGACATCAGCCATATTCAAACTCGACCCAGATATCATCAAGGCAAACATTCTGGTAAAGTTTCATGAAGACTGAAGCAAAACTGTAGCCCCTAGAGGGTGAACAAGGTTTTAATGCAATTTGATCTAGTCATCATCATCATCATCAACGGATTTTTGATTAACGTGCAGGTACAGGGGCAGCGTCCATATAAGTGGGTCCCCTTCCAGGTAGCTGGCTTGCTGCAAGCATGGCAGATCTTACACCAGATCTCCAGGCTTGTCTATCACGAGGATCGATAGCAGAGAGCTTCCATTCTCTGCAATCTCTATCTGTTAGCTGCTTCCAGGTCATCTTGGGCCTTCCTGGCCCCCGCTTTCCACCTACCTGTATGTCACAGGCAGTCTTGACTGCACCGTTGGAGCATTCCACATGTCCATACCAGCGAAGCCTTCTCTCTTTCAGGATGAGGTCCAGGTCCTCAATGCCAAGACACTCAAGTAACTCACTGGACCTGATGGTGACAGTGTCCTGTGGCTTGACATTGCAGATCTGTCTGATCATTGCCCTGTCATTTCGCTGTAGACGTTGGAGGTTTGGCTTTGTCAATGGCCATGTCTCACTGGCATGGAGCATTGCGCTCCGCACACAAGAGCTATACACATGGCCACGTGTCTTGAACGAGAGGTGGTGGGAAGAGAGAACTGGTAGCAACTCCTTGAATTTCTTCCAGGCTGTTTTCACACGTGATATAGTTGAAAGGTCGCAACCACCCGCTGCAGAGAGCATATCACCTAGGTAGCAAAAGGAAGCTACAACCTCCAGCTTGTCGGATCCGACTTGGACTTCCCTCTGTGGTCTGCCATCTAAGGGACGTGCAGTTCCTTGGCACCGTATACACCTGTAATCAGGGTCCCCTATCAAGCGTTTGAGCCCACTGCATTTCTTGTGCACCCAGTGCAAACTAGTGACCTAGTTTTTGACCCAACAAGAGCCATGTTCGAACTCGTCCCAGATATCATGAAGGCAAACATTCTGGTAAAGTTTAAAGCAAAACTGTGGCCTCTAGAGGGTGAACAAGTTTTAACACAATTTGACCTAGTGACCTAGATTTTGACCTGACATGACCCATATTCAAACTTGACCTTGATATTATCATGGCAAAACATTCTGGTAAAGTTTCATGAAGACTGAAGCAAAATTGTGGCCTCTAGAGGGTGAACAAGGTTTTAACACAATTTGACCTAGTGAACTAGTTTATGATCTGACATGACCCATATTCTAATTCAACCCAGATATCACACAGGCAAACATTCTGGTAAAGTTTCATGAAGATTAAAGCAAAATTATGGCTTCTAGAGGGTAAAAAGGTTTTAAAGAAACTTGACCTAGTGACCTAGTTTTTGACCTGACATGACCAATATTTGAACTTGACCTAGATATCATCGAGAGAAACATTCTGGTGATACACCTGTAATCAGGGTCCCCTATCAAGCGTTTGAGCCCACTGCATTTCTTGTGCACCCAGTGCAAACTAGTGATTTAGTTTTTGACCCGACAAGAGCCATGTTCGAACTCGACCCAGATATCATGAAGGCAAACATTCTGGTAAAGTTTAAAGCAAAACTGTGGCCTCTAGAGGGTGAACAAGTTTTAACACAATTTGACCTAGTGACCTAGATTTTGAACTGACATGACCCATATTCAAACTTGACCTTGATATTATCATGGCAAAACATTCTGGCAAAGTTTCATGACAACTGAAGTAAAACTGTGGCCTCTAGAGGGTGAACAAGGTAAATGTTGACGACGGACCATGCACGAGGCACGTATGACAGACACAGGGTGATCACAATAGTGAGGGAAAATTTAGGATATTTTTGTCTTTAATCTTGCAAATGTTTGCTGTGTGTATTCATTAGAGTTGCCTCAAGGAGGCGATTCTAATGAGCACACACAGCATACATTTATATTACAGAACACCAAAACGAAGTCAAACAAGATGTGTTTGTGAAACACTGATGCCCCTGGACAGCACATGTTAAATATGAAAGCAGTATCACTAAGCAATCGAAAGGTATGGCCAATAATCAAGTCTTGAAAAAGTATGTCAAGCTCACAAGGTCAAAACTTATAAAATTGTTGGAAAGGTCTTGTGACACAGAATGCACATGTGAAATATGAAAGCCCTATCACTTACCAATCCAAAGTTATGGCCAATGTTAAAGTTTTTAAAAAGTAGGTCAAAGTCAAGGTCAAGAGTTCAAAAATTATGGTACCACTAAAAAGGTCTTGTGGTACCACTAGAAAGGTCTTGTGACAAGGAATGTACTTGTGAAATATGAAAGCCCTATCACTTACCAATCGAAAGTTATAGCCAATGTTGAAGTAATTAAAAAGTAGGTGAAACGTAAAGTCCAAGGTCACGTAGTCAAAAATTATGGTACCACTAGAATGGTCTTGTGACAAGGAATGCATGTGTGAAATATGAAAGCTATATCAGTTACCATTCAAAAGTTATGCCCAATGTTAAACTTTTTGCAAATGTTAAAGTTTTTAAAAAAGAAGCAGGTCAAATGTCAAGGTCACGAGGTCAAAAATTATGGTATCACTGGAAAGATCTTGTTACATGGAATAGACATGTGAAATATGAAAGTCCTATCACTAACCAATCAAAAGTTATGGTCAATGCTAAAGTTTTTAAAAAAGGAGGTCAAATGTCAAGGTCAAGAAGTCAAAATTTATGGTACCTCTTGAAAGGTCTTGTGACAAGGAATGCACATGTGAAAGCCCTATCAGTTACCATTCAAAAGTTATGACCAATGTTAAGGTTTTTGCGGACAGACAAACAGACCAAAAACTATATGCCCCCGAATCTTTGATTCCGGGGGCATAAAAATTATGCCTGTTATGCCTCCTGGAAGTAGCCCTCAGTGACTCGAACTACCCCTGTCTCGAACAGATTTTCATGGTCACAAAGTTGTTTGAGCCATTGAAGTTCGACTGTATTCTCAATTTTGCCATATAAACCTATGCTGTGGGGGTTCATTTTAACTGCCTCTCCAATGAAGTTCAAATGAATACCCATAAAACATGGTTTTATGGAGAATAAACAAAAACTAGAGCTGCCGCCTAACGGGCGCCAATTATACCCCCGCATGCGTTGTCAGACAAATTTTTACAAGTATTTGACCTTGAGGAAGGTCAACGTAAAGGTCAAGGTCAGGTTTGTGTATATCAATCTTAAGTACTAGTGGCAAGGTGTGTGGTGTGTGAATATTAAAGAAATCGGTCAAAGAATAAGGAAGTTATGAGCAATGTTAAAGTTTTTTGTAACGGACTGACGAAGACAAATTTTTACAAGTATTTGACCTTGAGGAAGGTCAACGTAAAGGTCAAGGTCAGGTTTGTGTATATCAATCTTAAGTTCTAATGGCAAGGTGTGTGGTGTGTGAATATTAAAGAAATCGGTCAAAGAATAAGGAAGTTATGAGCAATGTTAAAGTTTTTTGTAACGGACCGACGACGACGACAAATTTTTACAAGTATTTGACCTTGAGGAAGGTCAACATAAAGGTCAAGGTCAGGTTTGTGTATATCAATCTTAAGTACTAGTGGCAAGGTGTGTGGTGTGTGAATATTAAAGAAATCGGTCAAAGAATAAGGAAGTTATGAGCAATGTTAAAGTTTTTTGTAACGGACCGACGACGACAGACGACAAGCTGACTCCTATATACCCCCTTCAAACTTCGTTTGCGGGGGTATAATTATCCTTTTGTTATCACCAAAGAGAGGCAAAGACCCACATCATCTGTTTCTGTGAAAGGGAATTAGAGTTCCTGGGCACAGTACTTGAGGTGGCTCACAGTTGGACAAGGCCTACTGTCCTTGCTGCAAGTATGCGTAGAGGGGGGAATGTTATTATACCCGCTTTTTCGAAGAAAAATCGGGTATATTGTTTTCGTACCACAGTTCGATCCGTCTATCTGTCCGTCCGTCTGTCCGTCACGTTTCTTGTGATTGGATCTCCTCTGCAACCACTGAAGTTACACTTTTGAAACTTTGCATGTGGATAGTACATGGAATGTAGATGGCAGTGGGCAACTTTTTTGTGACCTTGACCTCAACATGACCCCAAGGTCAAAGGTAAAAATTATGACTTGCCATATCTCCTAAACTATTGGAGTTACACTTCTGAAACTTTGCTTATTGGATGGTCCTTGGAATATAGAATATGTCAGGTTAATTTTGGTGTGACCTTGACCCCAAGGTCAAAGGTCAAAAAGTATGATTTTGCCATATCTTCTAAACTACATGTATTAGAGTTACACTTCTGAAACTTTGGTTATTGGATGGCCCTTGGAATATAGAATAAATCTGGATACTTTCGGTGTGATCTTGACCTCAACATGACCCCAAGGTCAAAGGTAAAAAGTTATGATTTGCCATATCTCCTAAACTATTTAAGTTACACTTCTGAAACTTTGCATATTGGATGGCCCTTGGAATATAGAATATGTTGGGCTACTTTTGGTGTGACCTCGACCCAAGGTCAAAGGTCAAAAAGTATGACTTTGCCATATCTTCTAAACTATTAGAGTTACACTTCTGAAACTTGGTTATTGGATGGCTGTTGGAATATAGAATAAATTGGGATACTTCAGGTGGATTCAACATAACCCAAAGATCAAAGGTCAAAAAGTATGACTTTGCCATATCTTCTAAACTATAAATGTTACACTTCTGAAACTTTGCTTATCAGTTAGAATGTTCTTTGCAACTTTTTTTAACTATCATGTAGTTTTGGCTAGCTAATACATAGTCATTAGTGTTATTGATAGAAAAAGCGGGTATTTGCGATGGTTTAACATCGACTGCAGATCTAGTTTCTTCTGTTTCTATATACACTTCCTTCCATCCATTTGCCTCTTCTCGTCTGTCCCTCACTTTCATATCCTCTACTATCTCTCCTACCTCTTTTCTCGGTTTCTCTGAGAGGACACAAAATGACCCACAAGGGTTGACATGTCATTAAACCCAAAACAATCAATCAGTCAAATCTTTAATTCATAGAGCTGTAGATATGGTGGGTATTTAGTGGTACATTAGCTAAAGTCTCCCTTATTTTTTGATAACAATGTATGGTGTGTATATATTCACGCGTTCCGCGTTCTGGGCCTGCACTGTTTACCCTGGTACCCGTTTTGGGGTTTCCGGTACTAAATGGGTTAATTCTGAAAAATTATTCAAATAAACTTATCAAAGATAATAACTCGCAGTTTGGTTATTTCCCGAGGTACATGTAGAAAGGGTTGCATTTTATTGTTTACACTTGTAAGTTGTATGTAGGTATCTTAAAAGGTTGCATTTTATTGTTTACACTTGTAAGTTACATGTAGGTATCTTAAAAGTAGGTCCAGTCACTAGATGAATTATACGTCAGTGAAAGTATTATAGGTCACTACCCATTATAGTGTGCAGTTATTCAACCCCCTTTATTAGGTTACTAGAATGGCTAAATGTGGTATGAAATAGTATGAACCTACTGTCTCTATCTTTTTCTTGAAAGATTCATAAATATTGTTAGTCTTTTGCAATTTAAAAATACAGTGTGAGGGTGTGATATCATAGCGAATGGCATACCAATATTGCTGTTGCACTTGCTGAACGATTATGCACATCTGTATCTTGATTATAGGCAACAATAATTGCACACATGGTTCAGACATGAGAGACTTCTGTTCCTCTACTTTCATTTTCTTGATATCGGGGTCACTCAGTCACTGAAGACCGCTAAAGGGAAACAACAGAGATAATCTCACTTCATGGTTATGAGTCATGTGCAGTCGGTGCTGGGGACTGTTTATTTTTTTCTAGTTCCCATCTCTCAATTTTATACATTTTCTGTCTGTATGATCATTTTGAGTCAGCGCCTGATCGGAATGGACTTGTAAGGACGGTCTCTATTTGTTTGACCAGTGCCAAGTATGTAATCCTGTCAAAATCGCATATCTACAGCGTTTGCATTAGCGCAACAAAAAATACGTCTGTGACGCGATTTCACTAGGGCCGGACGTGAAAAAATACCATCTGCTTCCACAGGACATTTATGATGTGCTGTCAGTCATCAAAGATGCTGACATGTCATCTAAGTAGCTTGATAGGCTGCTAATTTTATCGGCTACATGAACTATAAATTCGCTGCAAAACTCACCCAAAGTATCTTTTTCATAGTTAAGTTTTCAAAATCTATCTATCTACTGATATTGTGTCGGTCACATTTGACCATTACCGCAGGTGTACATTACAAACACTCCAGGTTTGCAGGATGACAGCCTACACAGTAATCATGTAATTACAGTACGGATCTTTAACCTGCACAGGGGATGGTTCTCCCTGCACAGGGGGCCTCCAGTTAACATCCCGATCCGAAGGACGGTGCACTTTATGACATTCATCCCTGCAAATGATGTCAATGGAGCATGTTCAGACACCGAAATTTAATCGTCGCTGCCGGGGATCGAACCTGAGACCTGTAGCATCAGAGGCAAGTGCACTAACCACTGAGCTATCACGCTCCACTCAGAATCAGAGTAGTTACTGGTGACACATCAAATGATATACCAGGACCTGTGATGTGGGAAGTTAGTCCCTAGCTCTAACCAAAGAGGTGAATTTAGCGGCAATTGGATACACATTCAACAGCAATTTAAGCTGTCGAAATAATTGAATCGGGAAAGGGCATTCCAGTTGGTTTTGCCAGCGCTTTTGAAGCGGTCACCGGAAAGACCGAAATCCATCGAAATCACCATGGAAATGACAGAAATCCCCATTCTATGGTTGGGTGGGGGCGATATAGGGCTTGGTATGTGTGATGTGCGATTATGAGGGGATTGTTGAAGGTTACGAGGGGTAGGAGTTAAGGTATGGCCGGTAGTAATATACTGAAGTCCCAGTTGAAATCACCGAAATCACCATTGTTGTTAGTGCGTGGTACCAAAATACAGTTTTACTGTTGTGAATAAAAGGTGTTATTGGCAGAAAGCTGAGAAAAAAGAAAGAATTAAAGAAAGAAAGGAAAGAAAGAAAGAGTGCGAAAATGACGTCCTTGAATGTCACAATTGTAAAAATTGGGTGCACAGAAATTGTACACAAATGACTGCCTCTGCATTTCGTGCCTGGGCAATTAGTTCAAGAAGGTTTCTGTGTAAAAAGTGTTGTTTCATTGGGAATATTTATGATGCTCAAGCAGGACTTGAAAGGTATTTTATAATTTCTTATTATTAATTTATGTCATAAATTGCTCGATTCTATAATACAAAGGCTCTGACGGGACTCAAAACATAGATTATGGAAACTCGCTGGAACCGCATGATGCGGTTCTAACGAGTTCCCACAATCTATATTTTGAGTAACATAGCATGTGGGAACTGGTTGGAATCGCATGATGCGGTTCTAACAAGTTCCCACAATCTATGTTTTGAGTAACATATCATGTGGGAACTGGTTGGAATCGCATGATGCGGTTCTAACGAGTTCCCACAATCTATGTTTTGAGTAACATAGCATGTGGGAAGTAGTTGGAACCGCATGATGTGGTTCTTTTTTTTTTTGTTGTTTGTTTAAATTGAGGTTTAACGTCCCCATCATCACCATTTAGGTCATTTTGGAGATGTTGCTTCCAATCTATTTCTTCAAGCCATGTTGGGCGGGGCGGGATGATGTGGTTCTAACCACATGATATGGTTGTAACGAGTTCCCACAATCTATGTTTTGGGTAGGAGTCAGAAAAATATCACAATTTTCCTTGTCAAAGTATCCCGTTCAAATTCCATTATATTGATCAACACTGTTATTTAATTTATTATTATTATTGTTATTATTATTATCATTATCCCCACGCTTTTCGAAGAAAAAGTGGGGATATTGTAATTGTCTCCGACGTCCGTACGTCTGTTTTATCAGACAACTCCTCCCACACATTTACAGCTAGAAAGAAACTTAAAGCTTTGGGAACTGATAGGTCTTTGGTCTGAGGAGTGCATGACATTTTCGGAATTTTGATCCTACCCCTAGGGGTCAGGCTAGGGGGTGGGGTGCCAAGGGGTTAAAAAATCAAAGTTTTCAGAACCTGGTCATGTGACATATCAAATCGAACGGCATAATGAGTAGAATACATAAAAATCAAAATTTGACCCCTAGGGTCAGGTTTGAGGTCACCAGAGGTCAAAAACTTGGACTTTCACTCCATTACCCCCTTTTTAACGATTACCGGATAACTCCTCCTACACTGTTTCAGATAGAAGCATGAAACTTTGGGAACTGATAGTTCTTTGGTTTGAGGAGTGCATGACACTTTCGGAATTTTGATCCTACCCCTAGGGGCCAGGCCAGGGGGTGGGGTGCCCCGGGGTAAAAAATCAAAGTTTTCAGAACCTGGTCGTGTGACAAATCAAATCAAATGGCATAATGAGTAGAATATATAACAATCAAAATTTGACCCCTATGGTCAGGTTTGAGGTCACCAGAGGTCAAAAACTTGGACTTTCACCCCCATTACCCCCTTTTTTACGATTGCCGGATAACTCCTCCTATGCCGTTTCAGATAGAAACATGAAACTTTGGGAACTGATAGGTCTTTGGTCTGAGGAGTGCATGACACTTTCGGAATTATGATCTTAAGATTGGGTGGGAGTTGCAATTGAGAACTTATATAGTGGCGTATCTTTAAAAAGCGTGGGGATATGCGATGGCGTGCCATCGACTGCGCGAATCTAGTTATTATCCCCACGTTTTTAAAAAAAAGTGGGGATATTGTTATCGCCTCCGTCCGTCTATCTCCTCCTAAACTGTTAGCCGGAATTCAACCAAATTTGGTATGTGAGTTGCTTACGTGAATGGCTTGCGCAAGAGCACATTTTTTTTTGTCCCCGCCCCCAGGGGCCCTGGGGAGGGGTCAAAAGGTCAAATATCAATAAAATTCAATTACAAAGTCAATTTTGAAGATTTTGATGCCAAACTTTGCACATGTACTTAGTTATGAAAAAAGTAAAACATACTGAACGGGATTTTGGCTGTGACCCCTAGGTCACGCCCTTGGGGTCGGACTTGGGGGGGTCGGGGGTCAAAATTAAAGTTTTTCAGAACATAGTCATGTTGCATATCTATGCGAAGGGGATAATGGGTAGAATAAACTACAAGTAAAAGTTTGACCCTGGGGTCAGATTGGGGCCCTGGGAGAGGGGTCAAAGGGTCAAAATTTAAGATTTTTGGAACATAGTCATGTGGCATATGAAATTGAAGGGCATGATTAGTAGAATATAATACAGGTAATATTTTGACCATGGAGTCAAATTAGGGCCCAGGGTGAGGGGTTTTCGGCCCCTCTGTAGAAAACGTGGGGATTTGCGATGGCGCGCCATCGACAGTATTCTAGTTATTATTATTATCATTACACCCGGACCTCGTTATAGCACGATTCGTTACAGCACAAATTCGGATATAACACGGTTTTGGTTTGGACCCAAAATTTTCCCCAACCAACATTTATAAATATTATCCAAAGATTGCATCAGGTTTTATGCACAACAACTTTATTTTCCTCTCACTTTTGACTGCGGTAATACGGTAGCTAACACGGTAGCTAACATGGTTTATAACGGTACTTTTTGATATTTATTGCAGGCCTCCAGCAGAGTTGAATATACAGTATTTAAACTTGTTTAGCTTGACACGCATGATAAACATGAACTGCCATCGGCACAATCAAAAGTGTTGGCTTAGTGAGATAAAGAGATTAAAGAATTCAGTTACGCAACCGGAAAAAAATATTTATCACGCTCTCTTAAGGATCACTGCTCAGCAGAAATTTTAAACATGGATGCAGACGATGTGATCGGTCAACTGCAATAAAGCTCATTTTCTAGAGCCGCATGTAAAAGAAAGTCAAATTTATTCCAGCTTAAAAGCAAATGATAAAACATATTCAAGATCGATTTTTCGCGGTAAGAAAATCATTCAAAAATCATGTGCGCCATTAAAAATGCTTTCAAATCGCTAAAATAGGGTAAGACCATTTCCAAGGGAAGTAATTCAAATTTCTTGTAAGTGTTGATCATTGTCCGGTTCCGAACCCTAACCGGTAATTTCACCATTGAAATGTATTAACAGTACTGTAGTTCGGTACGGTTCCGGACGCTCAGTTACGACAAAGTTAGCCGGGAACCAGCTATCAAAATGGCATCATACTCGCGGACCATTTCTGGATATAAAACATGGTTTATCAGCTGGTTTCGATTAAAGTGACTCGTTTGACTTGATGGGCCATTGTATTTACTGCCATTGATTAGTTCTAAACACATTTAAGTCGGGAAATACGGTCATTAACCGGACGGCACATCATCTTGTTTGGGAAACTATTGATCACCATTGTGTAAATGGTTGATCTGTGACAAATACGGTCGGCGTTTATAACACGATTCGGTTATCTAACACGGTCCATTGGTTGGACCCGGAGTTCCGTGTTATAACGAGGTTGAGGTGTATTATTATTATTATACTCTCTGTCTTTCATAACTCATGCATACAATCATTGTCTGTCCGTTGTGTATTTCAAACTCTGATAATACGATAATATAATTAAGATATCAAACTTAACGCGATTATTGATAAATCGATTATCTAGATATGTTTATTGAGTGGTCGATATGGCACGTGTCAGATGCGCGTCTGACTTGTGATCAGGACACGGGTTCGATACCTGCTTGGGTTGGCAGCATTCTTTCGTGGAGACTGATAATGAAATCTTTCCACCGGTCATTCTCTCATTCCATGTCTAATCCAAGTTCTTTCATTTGAAAAAGTGGGGATCAGCCTGCACATCCACACAGTCTGATCAGTCTTCGTTGTTCACTCTAAGAATAGCTAACAATGTTCCATCGTCTGCCGTCAGACTATTTGGATGTGTCGGCTCATCTTATTCTTCGCTGGGCGCACATGTAGATTGTTGGACATGCTGTGCTCCGGCTAATATATGAAAATGGAAATCGATCATGCAATCTTTTCTACGACCATTCTTTCCCTTCCACAGATTCTAGAGCAGTTTTAAATTTTTGACGAAATCATATATTTCCTACAATTTAAATGTGCGCCAAGCTAATATACAGATCAGCTTGTGCACTGTACTTGTCCAGAAAAAGTGTGAGGATATGCAAACAAACCGTCTCGATATTACCATAGTAGAATGTTGACATCAAATCAACTTCAAGAGTTTTCACTGACGTGAATGTTCACCGACGTTAATGTGACGTTGCATAAACTTCCTGTCGTTGCATCGAAGTATATGTTACGTTGCAGTAATGCCATGCTGGGGCAACATCAAACTAACGTTGGTGCAACGTCATGACGTTGCACAGACGTGGATGTGACATTGCATAAACGTCATTTATCATAAGACGTCGTGTCTGAGAGTGTAATAACGGCATGTAATAAATTCGATAATCCATTCGTGTTTCACGGATTAATTGCGTTATAATTGTCATATGATAAATAGAATTTTGCATTCGTGCCCATGCATTATTAAATTTGTTAAACTCGTTGAGGAAAAGGGATAAAATGTGACGCTCGACGAAGCCTCGCATGTAATCCCTTTTCCAAAACAAGATTAATAAATTCAATAATAACGGGCCTCCGTGGCCTAGTGGATAAGAGCGCTGACTCTTAGTCATTAGGTCTCTCACCGCCAAAAGGTTCGAGCCTCGCTCGGGCCACGTGTGAGACGCCAAGTTCTGCAACGGTAGGTCAGGTGGTTTTTCTCCGGGTACTCCGGTTTTCGCCCACCTCTGATTAACGATCAGCTACATATGAGTGAAATAATCTTGAAAGGGCCGTAAAACCAAAACCAAAAAAAAAAAAATTCAATAATACATGAACACTCATGTATTTTCCTCTATGTCTTTGAATAGAAGAAAATTTGATGTTGCAGTTTTTCCATGGGCTAGGGCAACATCAAATCAACGTCAGTGCAACGCCATGACGTTGTACCTATGTGGATGTGACGTTGCACGAACTGATGATTCGCATGCTTAATTAACTGTCGACTATTGCTTATGCTAGAGTTAAATAAAAATGGTTAACTAGGCGATTTAACAATCTTGCCATAATTTATTTATACCTAAATTAATTAATTACAATGATAATTTCTGTATCGTATCCAACCAGAGTAATTGATAAGGGTCGTATCGTCGTAAATACGACTCTAAAATCGAGCAAATACGACTAGAAATGAAGAAACAGTCGTACCAAATACGACCTTCAAATTGGCGATACGCCATGGTCGTGCCATTGCAGTCGTATCGGCAATGGAAAAACAAAAACAACAACAAAAAAAAAAAAAAAAACGTGACACCTGACAAAAAGCAATCGAAATCGCGGTAATTTATGCCGCATCATAGTCTTCAACAAAAACGGTTCCAGTCTTCAAGAACGATTCGAAATTCAGCCATTCATGAATGATGGCATTTGTTTTAATTACGCTGACACACTTCAACCTTACCTTTTGACGATCATGTATTGAGCTTTTATTTAATCAGCCTCAAGTTATGACAACTATCAACATGATTAGTAAACCGATTATTGATGCGTGATTACATAACGGTATTTATTATATATCAGGGAAAGGCACCCGCATTATTAACTTTATTAACAACGCCTGAAGCATGAACAGTAACTTTATGACAAGCGTGCATAAAAATACGATCCTGAATATTGTTAGGCAACCACATTGACTTCTACGGAGTGTCATTTTCGAGAAAAAAAATGGGTTCGACAGATCTACAGATTCACATTGTCATGTAGTTAGGAATTAAATATCAAAACAGACGCACAGACGATAAAAAGTTAAGTTTGTGGAGGACCTGACAAAGTTTCTCCGGAAAAACGCAAGAAAAAAAATCAAATGCATGGCTATTTCTCCCAAATCGCAGAAATTCACATTGAAATGGATTACTCTGTATTTTGTGGAAAAACAAAAACTGGGCTAGGATGTAACAGCGAATATATATCCGACCAGGCAGCGTTAGTGCTAGCTCTTTCTGCTTAGCGTCCGTAGGCCGCAGATGCAAGAAAATTTGCGTCCATGACTCTTTTTTTTTCGCGTCCTTTGGCCATTGGCCGAAACTCTTAACCGGATGCTTAAAAACCTTGTTTACTGCCATGTTCCGACACGTGTATGTTGGCGCCTTTGATTATTGCATCATGGTGGTTGTTTACTTTTTGACTCCACTTCTATTTTTCATACTATTATCATCCCAACGTACTTTTTTCTCGCAACATTGTCGTCAATGCACGTCTGAGATAGAACCACCGTTGCAGACTGATCTCTTTGTCCGCCGTGTTCCGTATATTATATTTATTGAGTCACAATGGCAGGATTAACCTGCAATACTTGGGTACTCATATATCTAATTGTGAATCACAGGTGGTCAGGTCAGCATGCAGTGCATGCTTATTTACCGCTATCTTTCGAGTAGCCGATTAAATTAACACCCTAAGATGTCTCGCCGGCGTATTTGAACATTAAGCAGAATGACTGGCAGCGCATCATAAAAGAACGCAAACACAGCAACCGGGACAGACTGATTAGCTTTCACAGATGCGCTTGCTGATCTGAGTCTTCACTGGTCGCACGTTTTATTGTATGTTTGCTGAGCGCTGAATTTCTCGCCTTTTACCAATCGCAGGCAGTTGCTACAATTAGTGGAGATTTTCCCCCGCTTTTGAACGTGTAGAACATAAGGCCGCTGCAGACACAAAACATGGGTTTGAAAACGTTTTGATGACAGTATGATCTGTGTGACGGCTGAAGACTCCGACCAGCCTGCACAGTCTGATCAAAACGGGCCTTCAATGGCGTCTGGGAAATTCCAAAAACACATGCGAAGAAAACGACCACGTTGGCTGGATTTACATTCTTTAGAAGAAAAAGTAATTTTTCAGTTTTGCTGTCCGCCAGCTTATTAACATGAAAATGTATATCGGTATGTTACGATGATAGAATATGTGTATAACGTCTTTTACATATGGCCATTGCCACGTCTGAAATTAATATAAGTGCACTTAGCAGCTATTCTGTGATGACAGATGAAGATACGACCCTAGTTTTGAATTTAGGAGTACCGATACTCTCAAAGAATCACAGGATACGCCTATAGTCTTTGGTTGAAGGAGTAACAGTACTCCTCGGGCAAAAGCTTATCAATAACACTGTATCCAACCCAACTTTGGTGATTTCTATGGCGATTCCCCGCCCAAACCCGTCCCTACCAAACCCCACATGACCAAATGCAACAAAACCCTACCCGACCATGTCTTTCCCAAACATATCCAGTCATAAAATGGTGGTTTCTGTCTTTCCCAGGGTGATTTCTGTGGTGATTTCGATGGATTTCGGTCTTTCCGGTGACCCCTTTTGAAGTAGGTTTTGGCAGCCCTTTTGGCTGTTAGGAAGGTGTTTGAAGTATTTTGGGTTGCTTAAATGGACCCATGGACCCTTCCTGGCTGTTGTCAAGAACTTTTGAACTGAATGTCCTTTTGAATAAACTTATATTACCTTTGTACGAACTTAGGTACGTTCGGAAATTAGTTCTGTGTCAGTCAATATTTCGGACAGTATGTCAATCAAAACTGTTAAACTATGACAATTGAACTCTGTATATATAACAGATAATATAAGAACTAACATAAGATATTGATAATTGATTAACTTTATTGCTTTGTTAACCTAAAACATCAATTTTAACAAACTTCACACCTCAGCAGCAACTTTTTCTTCGACCGGAAGTATGCCAGGTTGGTTAAACTCGTAACGAATGAAGTAGCGAGTCTGTTCAAAATAAAACGTTTATTTTTATTATTTTTGTTGTAATTATTATTATTATTATCGCAATATATTGTTTTCTTTCAAGCAGGGAAGATTCTGTTTATCTTCGCCCGGTTTCGCCGGTGGGTCTTTTCGCCCGTGGTTCGTTTCCCCCTGATTTGGTCGGTGCGTAAATTTACCGGAAAGGACCAGAAAGGACCTGATTACCGGAAAGGACCGGAAAGGACCCATAATTTTCTATTTTTTCCTATTTTTATTATTTTTCTTTATCTTTTTTATTCCTTGCTAGTTAATTCTTAAATGAATATTAAATAGCTATAACTACTTAAGTTTTTGATAACCTTTTGGTGAAAAAAAAAGACTTACACATCGTTGCATTGCATTATGCCGATGATGATGCAGTATTGTTCCTGATTGCTTTTGATTAATTAGTATAAGATTAATCTGAAGTGGTAATCTATAAATTAATAATAAGTAGGAGCCCATCATATTTTAGCAAGAAAACATTCATTGTATGTACTCAATCAATTTATCCGTGAGTACTGATCATGTTGCCAGTCCATGAATACTGATCAAGTTGTTTCATTGCAAGACATGATTTACTCACAACTATTTTTAGGTATATAATGGTCCTAATATTACACCACTTCATTAGATCGATTCCAGCTCTAGACGCCATTGGTGAAAGATCGCTGCGATTAACCTTGTACGTATTTATTCTCTTTAGGTCATCAGACTCACGGAGAAAGATAACAGACACCCACAACAAGTTTAAACGAACTACACAAGATATAAAAGTAAGAATCTACTGCTATTTTCTTGCCTTATTGTTAATCTTGCGTTTTTTCAATACATTCCTTTGTCCCTTTGTCTCTTTGTCTAACCATATACACAACTCAACTCACTAGTACAATGGCAACCAAAGTGTCTTGCGCTACACAATATGATGTGCTGGATATAACCCCCACCTCTGATACAAGTGATTTATCCAGCACCAGATCCAGCACTAGTTCAACAGGGAATCAAACCACGCCGGATCCCCCCGCTAAGGAAGACACATTCCCAGACACTTATCCCACACCTGGGCAAGACAACAGCCCCATCAACACGTCTGGGAGTCTTAAGGATAACTACCAGCCTTCGGAGAAAATCATCTCCGATTCCTATCCCATCCCTGGGCAAGGACAAGAGGGTCTGATCAGTGACCACACCAACGACACCAGTCCAACTAAGGATTTGGACCTAACATTTTTCTGCATCTTAAGCTCCCCGGGAAAGGAACCTGCTGAAATAATGTACCCTAACTTAGAAGTGGACACATGGCCCCCCAAACCCGAGAGCCCGGTAAGCCCAATGAGCCCAACCTTAACAAATCCCGGGACTGTACCGGACCCCTCAAATACCACCGGTACTCCAACAACAGCAGTAGCTACAACCGTCGAACCCTCACCAGCCCCATCAGTGGTCGACCTGACATCAGAGAGCCCGGAGAACCCAAACATGATAAAACCCGGGACAGTACCGGACTTATCAAAAATTGCCGGTACACCCATCAAGCCCGTCCCCACACCCGTTGATACCACACCAGCCCCTAAGAGAGCCATCCTAACGCCAGCTCGGCTTCACGTTCAGCAAGGTACCCCGTTGAAACAGGACTCATCTCAGCGCTATCAAGCCACCCCCAAAAGACCCAAGGCAAAAATACTAAACAGGACTGAACTTTTCATCACTCTCGCAAACAACAAAGACCATGCTAATGAAGACACGGACATGGACTGGGACAACGTAGCTGTACCCAAGAGAAAAAGAAACCTCAATGACTCTAACTCCCCCAAAGCATCGACCCCTGCTAAAAGGGTCAACAACAAGCCGACAAGCCCAATATCTCCACTTGAAAAAGAAGTAAACGAAGTGTCAAATGAAAATGAAGGATCATTTGTAGAGCTCATCCAGACCTGCATAGAGGACCTCAATTCTAGAACTAAAAATACTAAAACTTTTTCTAGAACTCAAAATACCAAACCCACCGCCAAACCCACCGCCAGCCTCACTCAGAACCAGGAGCAATATTATTTCACAATATCATTAGAAGAAAAAAGACCACTGTCATCAAAAGAGGCCGAGACCATAACAAAGGCATTCCAAAAACACATGGGGTCAGACATTAAAACTACCTATCCTAAAGTGGGACTATTGGGTCCCACTTTTGCTATCTCGAAACATAGCTTACCAAAAGCAAGAAACTTTAACCATGTACCCAATAATCCCAATCTCCATATTATTGGCATGGAGTCAGCCATGCAACCAATAGCGGGTCATGGTCACCATCCCAAGTTTACAAAGACCCCTACCCAGCAATCAGCCCCCGTTAATAAGAACAATCCAACCAGTACGGGGATAATTAAAAACATCCCCTTCAACACTAACCTGGCCCAATTTCAGCGGTCATTCAACCAAAATGGCCAACTCATCAAAGACCTTTACAGAATCTCGAACAAACTAAAACAACCAACAGACATGGTCAAAATTACCTTCAATGTTCAGGAAGCCCCCACACTACTTCTAACTAGGACAGAATCTTATCCAGTTTACCCCTGCGAAATACCCTATCTAAGATGCAATAATTGCCAGGAACATGGGCATAGTGTCAACACCTGTCCTGGTAACCCCGTTAAGTGTCCTTTGTGCGCTGGAAATCATAATTACAGCCAGTGCACGCATAAAACTGAATCGCGATTAAGGAAATGTAGCAATTGCTACGGTCAACATGGAGCGGCATCCAAATCTTGCCCCTTCTTCTTGTAACAGAAATATGCCATTGATAGGAAAAATAACGTAACTTACATAGAATGGTCAAAAAGAAGGAAAGATCCAACAACACACAGGACCGATAAAAAACTAGCCCCCTCATGATGATCAAACCCCCCTCCCTTTTTAATTTAGAAACGGACTTTCCGAAAATAAATAAAACTAAAAATGCCGAACAAGCAGCAACCGGACCTGACATGACGAAAACCATCACACTACAACAATTAAAACACATACTAACAGACATCTTACACACAAACACATCCAATATGAGTAAAAAGCAGAAAGAAAGTGTAGTATCAAACATCATAGAGAAGCATGTGGATGAAAGAGATAACACTCCCCCCCTCATACAGACCCATAACCTGCCCCCAGCTCCCTTTAAACCAAATGTACCGAGGTATGCTCCTCAAAACACAGGAACTGCCTCATCCAACCAAGTTAGAAGGCCCGATCATATAAATACAAATGCCAACACAATTGTTGCCCAGCAAAAAACCAGACGACCAAATAACTCCCTACCTAAGGCAACGTACCATAGTAACAATATTTATACGTTACTATCACAAGAGACCTCCGGTAGACACTAATACCCCCGCCACTGCCCCACGACTACAGCAACGGCTTCACACACGCGGCTGTAACAACAACTTCTGACCTTGAATTGGTCCAATGGAACATCCGTAGCATGGGCAATATCTCCGAACTGAGGTCACAACTGGAAGATAAAAAAACTTAAGCCCCATCTACTTTGCCTACAAGAAACGTGGTTGAAAAATAAAATACCCCACATACCCAATTACAAAGTCGCCTCCTTTAAACATAGAATAGACAGAGGAGGCGGAGTCCTAACATATATTAGAAACGACTTACCTTTCACAAACTTAGACCTTAAAACTGAGCAACCCAACCTTGAATACTGTGCCACCACCATATATTTAGAAAAAGACAAAATAACCATTCTTAATTGCTATGACCCTCCTGGAAGCGGGTCCACGGCTGATGAATATCAAGGGGTCCTTGACCTTATCCCTACCAAAAATTTCATCCTTGTAGGCGACCTTAATGCCCATGACTCCTTATGGAGCTCCAAATCAAACACAAAGGGAAAAATCTTACTTGACCTCGTCATAAATAACTGCCTTATTATACTCAATGAGAATGATGAAGCCACGATGGCCGAATATACTACATCGCCTGACCTGTCAATAGCCACTCCAGCCCTGAGCATAGGTACAATCTGGGAAACCCTGGGCAACACTTGTGGAAGCGATCACCTCCCCATCTACCTCCGATTTCTTTCAAAATTCAATGCACTGGGGACAGCCCACAATCCAAAATGGAACTTACAAAGAGCTGATTGGGAAAAGTTCAAAATTCTGTGCGCAGAAACATTAAAAATAAACGAAAACAATCCAACACAGGAAATAGCAACAGACTTTGTAGAATCCCTCCAACAAATTTGTCAGAAAACTATTCCTAAAACAAAACCAAAAGTAAAATCGCTCCGACCGCCCTGGTGGGATCAGGAAATTACTATAGCTATCAAAAAACGTGAACAAGCTAGAAAGAAATACCTTAAAAATAAAAACCCAGAACAAAAACGAAACTATAACAGGTTAAAAAATGAAGCAAGAGACATTAAAAGGGACAAACAGATTGATTCATGGCGTGACTTTGTATCTAAACTAGACCATAAGGCAAACTCCAGAACAGTATGGAATATGATTAACCGCTTCCGGGGCAAACCCACTGACTATATTACCTGCCTAGAGGTAAACAAAACAATTATTACCGATGAAAAAGAAAAAGCTAATGCTCTAGCACAACATTATGACAACATGTCGAAATCATCAAATCATATGCCCAAATTTCAAGCTGTTAAAATAATTATGGAAGATAGGGGACTTGGTCACATCCCGGAACCCCAGGCAACAGAAAATAACTCGGATTTAAACCGACCCTTCACATTTTTCGAACTGGGAACTGCACTATCATCTAAAAAGGAATCAACACCAGGAGCGGACACAATCCATTATGAAATGCTCAAACAACTACCCGATAACTCCAAAATGGAACTATTGAAACTTATGAATATCTCCTATCAGAGAGGAGAACTCCCACCTGAATGGAAACTTGCCACCATCATACCTATTATGAAACCAAACAAAAATAAACTGGAACCAGGGTCATACAGACCTATATCACTTACATCGTTTATCTGTTAAACAATGGAAACCATGATTGCTAAACGATTGACGGCCCATTTGGAAAACAAAGGGCACCTGGCTGACACTCAATCCGGTTTTAGACCCAACAGATCTACCACTGATCAACTAACCAGATTAGACTCTGAGATAAATATGGCCTTTATGGAAAATAAGATAGTAGCTGCCGTCTTTCTAGACCTGGAAAAAGCCTTTGACCTCATGTGGTCAACAGGAACCATCTGTAAACTGAAACAATTTGGCATAAACGGAAACATGCTCAAATGGATACACAATTTCCTCCACAATCGAAAAATTCAAGTAAGGGTGGGACAAGAAACATCAAATCAGCACAATTTAGAAAATGGCTGTCCCCAGGGCAGTGTTATTAGTCCCATCCTCTTCAATATAATCATGGTTTCACTAAAAGAGAATCTCGACCCTGAAGAAAGACTGCAGCTGTCGCAATTTGCAGACGATAGCGCAATATGGAGAAAACATTACTCACCCAGTTGCGCCGTAGATGCCCTTCAAAAAGCACTCAAAAAAATCGAATTTTGGGCTGAGGCGTGGGGGTTTAAGGTGTCCAACACTAAAACTAAAGCCATACTTTTTAGACGTAAGAAAAAATATCGACACCTCCAAATTCGATCTCAAACTTTTTGGCAAAAAACTTGAATTTGTGGACAATGTAAACTTTCTAGGGATGATCCTTGATAAAGCACTTAGATGGGATGAGCACATAAAACAGCTCATCCAGAAATGTAAGAAAGACCTAAACATTCTTCGTTTGGTCACGGGCACAACTTTTGGTGCCGATAAGAATACCCTTATCAACCTGTACAAAGCCCTCATCCTAAGTAAACTAGATTATGGCGCACAAGCCTATAATTCTGCCTCACAAGCCCAACTTAAAAAGCTCGACACAGTACAAAACCAAGCCCTTCGCATTGCAACAAGGGCATTTATATCCACCCCGATTAATGCACTCGAAGTAGAATGTGGCATAAAACCACTCCATTTAAGAAGAAAGGAATTAATCCTAAAATATTGGGCACGTTCCTCGCCTTTGGGTAAAAATCTCCCTGTAAATGACCTCATTGGGGAACATGGGTGCCAAACTACTAAAAAGGCACACCAATACCGACCATACTCCGTTACAGTTCAGAAGCTCATAGCTGAGCTGAACATACCTAAGGATATCGAACCACCCCATTATAGAAACAAGTGTGACTTAAAGCACAAACCCCCCCCCCCCCCCTCCTGTACAATCAAGGACATTATTGGGAAAAAAGGCGATAATGACATAACAATTATGAAACAAACTAGTATAAACTATATAGAAAAAAAAACATAGGGGTAGATTACAGATATATACAGATGGCAGCAAAGATATTGAAAAACAAACAGCAGGAGCAGCAGTTTCGGTCCCTGATGAAAACGTGAATATCGAACTCAAAACCAATCCGAGCCTGTCTATATTTACTATTGAACTGATAGCAATAGAACATGCCATTAAATGGATCATCGATAATAACATCCCGGAGGCAGTCATACTTACAGACTCCCTCAGCTCAATACAAGCCCTCCAATCTGGCCAATCAAAAACAAGACCAGATAAAATAAACAAAATACTTCTACTCTTAGACTCAGCCAAAGACAAAGGCAACAATATCTACCTGGAATGGATTCCTTCCCATGTAGATATCCCAGGTAATGAAATGGCAGACTCCAGTGCCAAATCAGCAATGACAAACGGTAAAAACGATCAGACCTTACCGACCAAAACAGAAATATACCCGGCAATTAACCAGGCCATTATGACAAAATGGCAAAAATTATGGGACAACCCACAAAGTAAAGGTCGCTTCTACCATAGACTGGAACCTAAGGTTAACAAGTTGGCTTCTTTAAAAAGAATCCAAAGGAAAGGTCTGCTGCTGTCTAGTCAGCAGAATGAACAGAGCATTATCACAATAATAATGATAGCACTAATAAACATATTAATAATAATAAACGTGCGTAATGTTTGTCTTTTGCAAACATGACCAACCCTTAACTATTCGCTTTAGAACCTTAAAATCAAGAATGATCAAATACCACTGTAATTTGGTGAATCGCTTTTATTTTTCAATAGCAGTTATACTTAAAACAAAGATGAGACATTCTAAAGTTGTATACTTTGCATTTCCTGTTTTTAAACTTCGTTTTAGCTGAGACCTCAAAACAAATCAGTGGTAGAATTGGCAACTACACCAATAGCTGCCATACGTCTTGCCAGTGAAAGGCAAGGAAAAAAATAGAGAAAGTGGCCACGGGATCATGGATACCATCGGCAGATGCAACCATGTATTGCAAAGCATAATTTTTAAGTTTAAGACCTTGATCTCAATTTCTAAATAGTAAGTTTTTGACCTTGATCTGCTGACAGCAGTATCTTTTCTGCGCCCATTAAAGTGTCTACATATCAACCCTAATCGTAGGTTGAAAACCACAACAATAAAAAACTTTAACATGACTATCTCAGTCAAAGTTCAAAGTGTGCGATCTTGGCAGCAGAAGTAAAATCAATGTTACTGTACTTTGTCAACTGTCAAGTAATACCACATATCAACTTCCAATTACATAAAAGATAAATATCAAATGTTTTACAAAAACAAGTTAAATGAATATTACGCAAAGTTCTGTCGCTGTTACCTTTACCTTCTGTGTCAGCTGGAGCAGCAGCCACGTGACTGTAACTATACATTATCTGCTGTTAATTTTAATATATCATACAAAACCCCAATCAACACGATGAATGCCAAAACTATACAATGACCATTCAATTTATGCGACCATGACCTTCTGTCAGCAGCAGCAGCAGCAGCATTAGGCGTTATAAGTTCACACTGCAAAGTTAAAGGAAAAACATAAATCTGGAAATTACCAATATCGCTATATAGTCTAATTACTCGCGCTAGCCAAACCCGGGCACTTGACTCAGGAGTGTGACCGACTCATGTTTTAGGCAATGCCAAAGATACACGATATACCAATTAAAAATATATTAGACAAGTGATTAGCAAGATATTAGAATTAAAGCAAAAGTCTGAAGTTAAGTGTTGACGGACGTCCACGCGTTGTCACCAGACGGTCAATATGTGACTTTTCGTAGACAGGACAGATCGTTATGTGCCACTTTTTTGTGTGACAGCCACTTAAAAAGCTATTTGTTCTCATGAAATGAGCGTTAAATTGATAGAATGTATGACGGAAAAAACTGTAAGTGACTGTATCGCAATAATTCTATAGAAACCAGTTAACAATCATTTCTTGGGCCAAGACAGACAGAAGAACAAACAGATGGAAGAAAAACAGACACAGGACGAAAACTACATACAGCTCAACATTCTTCTCATGCCGGGGGAAATTATCAAAATATTCCTAGCGGTTTGAAAATTATATGCCCATTATCAGCTGGTGAAAAATTTGCCTCGGCGAGGCTATTTATATAAAAAACATATTGCATTATACAAATTGGTTAGGTCATGCCAATATACATCTTCATGCCAAAATTATTGAAATATACCTTGCGGATGACATATCTAAAATCAGTTTGTTATTATTTTACCCCGGAGAGGCTATCAATATCAAAAACTTTCGCATTAAACAATATAATTAATTAGATCCTGTCAATATATATCTACCTGCAAAAAGTTGAAAGTTTTAACGTCTATGTCTGTTAGTGAAATTTTGCCTCGGCGAAGCGAATTATAAAGATATCAGCCTTTAGACAAACCCATTTGTTTGGTCTTGTCATTCTCTCTGCATGCCAAAAATTAACAAAACTAGAATCGCGCAGTCGATGGCACACCATCGCATATCCCCACGCCACTACATAATCTACTCATCATGCCGTTCGCTTTTATATGTTACACGACCATGTTCTGGAAATTTTGATTTTTGAACCCCGCGGGCCCCAACCCCTGGGTCCACCCCTAGGGGTGTGATCGAAATTCCGAAAGTGTCATGCACTCCCCAGACCAAATATCTATCAGTTCCCAAAGTTTCAAGTTTCTATCTATAACCGTCTAGGAGGAGTTATCCGTTAAGACGGACGGACGGACGGACGGACAGACAGACAGACGTACGGACGCACGCACGGACGGACGGACGGACGGACGACGAATACAATTACAATAGCCCCACTTTTTCTTTGAAAAATGTGGGGATAATAATTCTATTGTTGCCTTGGCCAGGCTTCTTGTGAAGAAATCAGGCATTATGATGAGGCCTAATTGGTCACTTCTGAGGCCTAATTGGCCGAAACTAGCTAGTCTGGCACAGAAAGCATGTGCATTCCATATTTTCCAGTTCTGTGGTGTATTCCTTGCTTCCAAAGGATAACCCTTTCAGGAACATATTAGACGGTCTTGTCAATATACATCTGTTTGCCAAATCTTATCAAAATAAAACTTATATACCTGTCATCAGTTTGTGAATATTTTGCCTTGGCATTGCCATTTATATAAAGAAATTAGGCATTAAACAACATTGTTGACTATATCTTATCAATATATATCTGTTTGCCGAAAAATTGTATAACATATCTCTAACGGTTTGAAATTTATACGGCGGTGCAAGTTAGTGGAAAATTGCCTCGGTGAGGCTATTTATAAAGAAATCAAGCATTAGACAATCTCACTGGTAAGGTCTTGTCAATATGTATCTGCAATATGCATTCAGTTTCTGAAAATGTTGCCTCGGCCAGGCCAGAAATCTGGAATTAGACTGCTGGTGGTGCTGCTTGACGTAGTCTTGGCGCTGCCTTCTTGGTTCTGGCTGGGGGCTGGACTGCGCACGTCCTAACGTCAAACGACAGTGACACTGGTGCTGAAGGCCTGTGGTCACCTAAGAAATCCCATGAAGTCGGCATGACTTCAAGAAAGCCACTAGTGGATCAGGAAGTACCCTTTATAAATCCAGACATATTGGGATATCGATCTGGACTAGCTGCTCAAGAGCTGAACAGAGAATAATGATGACACTGCTACGTTCGTTCGTTTAAGCCAAGGCATTTTACGTCTGCCAGGGTCGAGCGGACAGAACTCCATAGCTCCAAGGCTGATAAAACACATTTTTCTCGTTGGAGAAGAGGCAGGTGATTACTTTCCTTTCCGTTGCATTCTCACTGTATATCAAAAATTTTGGTTTGCCCTTCCAGTTGGTGCCATTGGTATTATGTTTTCTGTGATGTCGCCTTCTCTGGCCATCTTCATTAGTATATACCGGCCCCGAAATCTCAGTGGTAGAGCGTCTGCTTCTGGAATGGGAGGTCACGGGTTCGATCCCCGGCCGCGCCATACCAAAGGCGTAAAATAGTACTAGGCGCTCCTTTGGCGGACGCTCACATTATCAGGGGTAGTCCTAGGAAGGAAAATGAAGGCAGGTAAGTATTTGTTAAAGGATACTTTGTTTGTCGCAATAAAAGCTTATGCTATTTGTTTCGGATATGCGACGTTGAATAACGCTCCTTTATCTTAATCTTTATATTTATTTCGCTTTTTGTCAGTTCAAATATATTGTAAATCAGCGTCACGCATACGAAAAGGACGTTGCCAGACGGTTCAACAATTTGCGGAAGCTAGAATAAGGATACAATCAATTACAGATATGTTGTGCCGCTTGCTAGCGAAATGCGAGCTTTTTGTGAAACCTCATACTTGTAAATGGTAAAACTTTCATTTATGGTCAATTCGCCAAATAGACACACTCCAAAGAAAACTGATGTATCCCTGCATATTTTTGACTGGTTCACGTTGTTTCTTCACGTTGAATATGATTGCAAATAGCAAATTATAGCGAGAAGTCTGCACTGGAGCGAAAATGCTTCAAATTTCACATAAACACTGTGGAAAGGTCCTGAGGGACCTTTCCAAAAATACTACTACCCATTACAGCGATAAACGAAAACATGACGCAGTTTACACACGTTTGCGTCTAAACCATAGTAAACTAGGGACCCATTGCGTATTTAATCAAAACCACATCAAATGTAATAGATGTGATAAAGATGAACAAAATAACATCAAACATATCCTTTTTCACTGTGAAGGAAATATAGAACCCAGACAGGAATTAAAAGCTGCACTGTTTATATTGGGATACAACACTTTTGATGAACAAGATCTACTTAACCCCCCACGCAACATTAGGCCTCAGATAGTCGAGGCAATCATTACATTTTTGAAAGACACTGAATTATTCGATAAAATATAGACAGCTGCAATATAAAAGAGTAACCATGTAATACTAATCCAAGTTTATTTCTCTTCCAGCGCTGGAATCCTTTCATGCAGCGATCATCAATACTGCATGTTTCTTTCTATTACAGACACAGCCTCCAATAACCACCTGGCCCTAACCCAATAACACCATATATCCTTGCCCCCAGGGACTCGAGGGGAGGTTGTCCGGAGATATGATTCCCCCACTCTCTAAATTAGATCATAAAGCAATATGAATCTCTCAATCTAATTATGCTGGGCGTGGGACTAAGGTTTCTAGGTTTCGATCAGAGAGCCAACCAATGCTGCTAACGTTAGGTTACTGACTGCGGGAGGCAATCTGGTTCCCTGTGCCTTGTTCCATAACCAGTCTTTAATTACATGTAGATGCCCAGAACTGTGTTCAGGACATCCTGAATGCATTGGGTTTGCACATCCGTATATGCCAAAAGTGCTTGTATGTAGTTTGGCGTGTGCGGATTTGTGGACCTATATATTCCTGTTCAGGCGCACTGGTCGCTATGGCTGTGTGTGCCGGAAAATGATTTATATTCATTGGTTCTCTCGATTTTGGCAGGCAGTTTCATCTGTGTGTCTGGGTCGGGAGAATCAACTGAAGTAGCATATAAGTTTCTCTCTAAACAAATCATTCAAATCAAAAATTGCGCTTGGTCGTGATCGCGTGCTTGCTGGGGCATGGGCTGGTTGCAACCTAGGAGGGGCACTCTCCCATTCAGACCGTGACCGCGTTATGCTTCTGGCCTGCGCCGCCGCGAACAGGTGAATTATCTTTACTAAGAATTTAACAGTGCTGCTTATGCTGCCCAACCCATAGATATAGACCCCATTCTCATATTTCTGCCACTCCGTGCACCTGGGGGCCACGGGCTGGTGCCCCTGGGGACATGATTCCCCCACTTTGGGCGGACTGGCCGTTCCCGGGACGGTGGCCCTGGGTCCCCGGTTGCATGGGTGCGGGGGGGGGGAACACAAAACCCACACATTCTTATACAGTGGTTACATAAGCACTGCTTCTACCTCTTATAGACCCTACCCTACAGGACTTGGACTAGAGCCGGTTGAACCGAAGCGGGGCGCTGTGGTTGCGGCTCATTTGCTTTGCACTTATGAGTGCTCCGCCGACGCAACACATTGGTGATAGACAAGTCTAAACTTAGGCTTATGTAACCCTAACCCTAACCCTAGCCCTAACCCTAACCCTAACTCCAATACATACTAATCATAATTTCTTTTGCAGGTACATGGGGATCCTTGACGGGGAATCCCACCATACCTCGTGTAGGACATCTACCGAGAAGTCATCAGCTGGGTGCCCAGAAGGCTGCCTCGTAGAGGCCCCCTTGGGGACACCCTCCTGATGAAACCCGGAAATGTGCGAAGCGAAGACAGCATGCTGTCAGAACGGAGCATACATCTCTGGAGTAGGTCAAATACAGAACAATCTAATAGGCGGGGCAACGGTAATGACCAAATTTGATAGGGATTTTGACACAGGAAGACCCTTAAAAAAGCCTTTCAGACCGACCGTTCAAAATGAAATAAAAGCGAAATTGCACAATGGCTGGTTAGCCACATACTCGCCTTTGCCAAACCACATAACTTTTCACCACTAAAAGACACGCCTATGTGTAAACATTATAATTCTAACCACACTGATCCTGAACAAAAGAGGGTTACAACACTACCACATACAATCAGTACTGATCCATAATGTATTACAATCCATATATCCCCAATATGATATCCTCCTTCACGGAGGATGAGATAATGATATGCAAATATGGCGGCCCGGTCCCAATTGACCCACTTACGAATTTATAAGAACTCGACATCCTACGTCGATGAAAGCATCACCTTTTCAGAAACTGGAAAGCTAAGAAGCAAAATAGGATTGACCTCCTTTCGCATCCTCCGCGATAGAAGTCAACAACTGCACACTGATTGGCTGAATTAACTACAAACTAAGAGAAAAGCAACAACCAAAACACCAACATATGACAGTCCAACGCGACGAAAGTAGGGGCCAGTAGTACATGGTACTACCAAGTTTATCTTTGTAGAGACCTGGGGGGTAGCGACACAGCATAGGCGTGTTCTCAAGGTGGTAGAGCACGGGTACTAGGACATTTTGCAATAGCCGAAATTGGCTGGTCTAATAGTAACCCTTCCTGGCTCACTTTTGGCCGCCGTTCAAAATTCAAAATTACATGCATTATCACCCTTTAACAAGCACCGTGTCCAAGGCGTTTTCTCTACCACGGCAGGGGTGGGGGTAGAGTCTAATGGAAGCCAAAACCGATAATGCATGAGAAGCTTTTTTCCTCGGTCAGACAAGGGCTGTGTACTGACACATTTTGCAGCCGGAATTGGCAACGTGTCACCACATTCTAGAGCCCGACCATTGGTCTGCATCTGCATTCAAAATTCGAACCCCGCCAGAGGACTGCCTATTTTACAGGACAAACGCTTAACATTGGGTGCGTTCTGTGCCTACATGACATCTTGAGCGGGGGATGTGGGAGGTGGGATTGACCTACTTCTCACATCCTCCGCGAAAGAAGTCACCCAACTCCCAATCGGCTAGCTGATAACTGTCAAGCAGACAGGAGTCAGCATATTGGCAGCCTAGGGAAAAGAGCAGTACCTACAACTAATCCCAGATGGCGAACTGGGGGTAGCCCCTATGTGCCCATGGCGCCCGGTTACCTTAAAAACAACTGTCAGTCACCACTTCATTCCAGCTGAAAATGTCTTCGTTTGCTTTATTTGGGGAAAGTTACGTTCAGAGACTTGGAAAGTTCTGTGAATTCAACCTTAAGGTAAAATATCTTAATTTCTTAATTGTTATAGTATACGCGAAATCTACGTTGGTTTAAACAATACTTTATTCAATCTTCAACAATAGATACAGGGTATATTATGATCTGAACGGAAGCCTATGGAAATCTACCTTTTAGAACATCCAAAAACTATAGACAATCAATGACTGGCAAATCGGTATTACTGTCTTTCAAAGGGGTTCTAACTAGTACCTAAAACGTTATTGAGCCAAAGTAAGAACATATAGAAAAGTATGGTTCGTTTGTATTTTGAATCTGCTAAATATCATAGATTGTGGGTTCTCACTGTAACCTCGTCATATTGAGACTTTTTAATGAACACCCACAACCTATGTTTGTTTTTCTGAAAAGAGTTTCATGTTTGAACGTTATTTCCTAATGACACCCAGAATTCACATCTGAAAAACCAATAACCGCTGATAGCGTGATTAAAGCGCCTTTATTTATTTATTTATTTATTTATTTATTTATTTATTTATTTATTTATTTCGACCATTAACACCTACTTTATACACGACCAATACATCGTCTTGTAAGTAAGTAAGTTTATTTCTACTTTGAACATAACATGTTCATGTGTAGTACATACAGGTGTATCATATTCATATGAATACAATACCACATATAAATACAAACTGGGTTCAATACGCAAATTGCAAAAGTAACATTAGAGACAAACACAATGGGAGAAACACATAATAGCCTCACGAAAAACATGCCTTTATAAGTTTGACCTCGTTAAACCCCACATTCATATAGTAATACTGGGGTTCACAGGGGAATACACATTTGTCTTGTCAACACCTTAGATAAATAGATTATCCACACCTATGTCCACACTTATGATAATTAGATTATCCACACCTATGATAATTAGATTATCCCCACCTAAGATCAGTCGATCATCCACACCAAAGATAATTAGATTATAAACAAGTGTAATATACTTTAACGACTTTGATCTAGCGGTATCGAATGACGGGCGTTGGCGGTATATTTGAATATGCAATAAAATTTATGAAACAAAATCACTTTTGGGCTGTTGAAAAGTGATCTTTAAAGATTTTTTGAACAGTCCATGATTTATGTCTATACATTATAATTTATAAAATAAGACCACCTTTGGGCTGTTCAAAAGTGGTCTTAAAAGACATGTTTGAACAGAACAGTCCATGATTTATGTCTATACATTATCATTTATAAAATAAGACCAACTTTGGGCTGTTCAAAAGTGGTCTTAAAAGACATTTTTGAACAGTCCATGATTTATGTCTATACATTTATAAGATAAGACCACCTTCCCAGCCAGCACAAAACAGCTGGCCAACGTCGGGCCGATAGCGGTACGACGTTGTCATCTCGTACCGCTATCGGCCCGACGATGGCCCGGCATTCCCTGCTGGCTGGACATTTGTGAACAGTCCATGAATAAGACCACCTTCCCTGCAAGCACAAAACAGCGGGCCAACGTCGGGCCGATAGCGTTGTCACGTCGTACCGCTATCGGCCCGACGATGGCCCGGCATTCCCTGCTGGCTGGGTTTGGGCTAACCAAAAGTGGTCTTAAAGACATTTTTGAACAGTCACAAAAGTGGTCCTTTTGTAGAAGATACGGGATGCAGAAAAGGCATAGAAAGAATGACTGGATAGAGATGGTGTCTCAAATATAGATGGTCACTTGTATGTTTTTGTTCTTTTTAGGTACCTGGTAACGTGCGTTTCTTCTCCAAGGGTGGAATGAAAGCATGTCATTACGATTAGTGGTTACTGAATGATAGATTCGATGAAAACTGTGTATGGGCGCGTATATTTAGAAAGTAGAAGTAAAACAAAGATCAGGAATTGATACAATTAACTTACTCCATCCATAAAAGACACCAAAGGGAAAGAAATACAAACATTAAGCGACCAGACCATAATGGAAACCTAAACAAAGGAAGGCCATACGGACAGTTACTTTCCCACAAAATGGCCATATGGTCATCCAAAATTAAAAGACACAAGTGATACACACAGTAAGTAACAAACAACAACGTAAATAAATCGCCACAGAAGAGCCGCCTTGGAACGGTCAGTGGAAGATTTCCACTGGGGGCTTAAATCGATTTTACGTGGCCACAATCCTCGCCCTTACTTCCGTCGCGATTTAGACAAATAATTTGTTCAGTCCGCATGAAGGCCTCCTAACTCATCAGTGCAACATCTCCGTGAACACAGAAATCAATGAACCACAGAGGTGAGACAACGGTGAGGACTCGACAGCAAGAAACCACTGAAATGCTGGAGCAAAAGAAAACCAACAGTTAGACTCCGATGAGCCCCACCAGAGACAGAGCATCAGGCACCAACCAACATTATCTCTTTAATTTTCAATAAGCCTTTACGTTGGAGCCGTCATAGAATCTGAGGCCTGACCCACCGGCGTGCAATTAAAGAGGGAAGCAAAGTTGCCAACCGTGATTGGGTTAACTACCATGCATGCAGTCTGTCGTATAATATCCATGTTGTACCCAATCTTTTTATATCGAAGAATGATTTTACGAAATTGGGTGCTGAAGTCATTGTGGTTATATATTTTTCTGAATTTATATACTAAGTCACCATAAAATTCGGGTTCCTTCTAGAGTACCAACCAGATGTCTGCTTCATGTGCTTAGGTGGAAATGACATTCATCTGGATTCTGACCCGTCTGCTATAGTTGAAAGAATTCTGCGGTTGACAGACAAGATGAAAGAGTATGGAGTTAAACGGATCTACGTTGCTGAAATATCCGAGCGCGGATGCTTCAAAAAAGCTCCCGGGTTATCTAAAGAGATTTTTGATATCAAGAGAAACGCAGTCAATAAGAAACTGAGGAAAATATTCAAAAACAGTTTTGTAACGTTCAAGGCCATTCGTTATCGTGTAGATTACGACCAGGACTTAGTTCACTTCGGAGACGGCGAGGGGAAAAAAGGACTGCGAAAAAATTTTTGCTGTGAGGGGAGTTTTATGCTCATATAAGAATGAACAAAACTTACAGTAAGACCGGCCCGACTTTTGCTAAATCTCTTTGCATATATCATATATTAGTCTGACATTTGCAAGTCTGATTGCATAGATCGTAGGCTGTAGCAGGAACATGCGATCAGCGGCGACACTGAACAGTCTGCGCGAATCAATGTTTGAAATTTTGTATTTGTATTTGTTTGTAATAAAATTGCCAATTAGTCGGTGTAGTCAGTTTAGTTTGATCTTTAATTAATGGACTTCGAGTGTCTCTTTTACAGCAGTCTTAAAGAGATTAAGACATCTATTTAATTCAAAACGGCGAAAATCTTAAAGCCCAATTTATTTGTCCGAGGGACTTTTCTTAGTAATTACAAAATATGACAATTAAAGAAATATCGTTTGATATGTGAAGCAGAACGAATGAGTAGAACAGAAGTAAGTATAAAACACCCATTATTTCTGATGAAATCACTTTCGTTTGTGAATCATGTCTGAATTTCCATGCATAGTTTCTACACAGGAGTGTCTTGAGGACACTCTTGAATGCAACAATTGTAAGAATTGGGTGCATAGATCTTGTGTCCCCATGTCAGTATCGGAATTTAAATCATGGTCAGTGAACGCTAGAACTTTTTTGTGCAGAAATTGTTGCTTCATGGATGATAGCTACGACGCCAATATTAAGGTCATTGAAAACTGAAAACATGTTACAAATGATGACACAAATGCGCCCCCGCCCCAGGGCTTGATTAAATATTGGGACTGCATGAAGTTCTTACACAGAGCTCAGGCTAAAACATACATTAGTACCGGTAAGCCCAGTCAACACTGTAAAGGTCATGTCGCGGCCGGTCAGTCTTGCGATCCACTTTTCTGGTGCTGGGTTATATAGTAAATTCTTTCGACAGAAACTGAAAGCTGCCCTTTCATGAATGGGTGGAACGAAGGGAATGGCTGGTTATTGAAATAATTACTCAGAGTTTAACAGCCCATTCAATAATATTACAGTCATGTCAACCAGTTCCACACCTTTCCAGGGCCTGTGTATGCGTATGTGGTTATGTAGCGTAAAGTCTGTCGCCAGAAGCTGACAACTGCACTTCTTGGCCTAAATTAAAACAGTAAATAATATTTCATGGTCACACTAGCAAATAGGTATAGATACAGAATATGTACAGACCTTCTGCGATCAAATCCGTTCCACATTAGACTGAGGCAGGCACTGGGCACTCTGATTTCAAAAATCAACTTTTTTATGCAAAAAAAAAATGTAGTATGTGGTTAACGATGAAAGCAGTGTAGTTAGGGTGCATACAATAAAAAATATCATGAATAGGGAGGAAACTGGGTAGAAACAGGTCCTTTCCGGTCCTTTCCGGTAATCAGGTCCTTTCTTGTCCTTTCCGGTAAATTTACGCACCCTGATTTGGTGGGTCATTTCGCCCTTATTTTTTTCAAGCACTATGGATTGATTTTGTTTGTTTGAGATTTAACGTCCCCATCAACACTGTATAGGTCATTTTGGAGACACTATGTGATACCTCAGTGGTAAGTGCACTTGCATCTGCTGCTAGAGGCCCCCGCTTCGATCCCCGGAGGCGGTGATTATGGTGTACGAACACGCTCCATTGGCATCATTTGCAGGGATGACTGCCAAAAAGTACACCGTCCTTCGGATCGGGGCGCCAACTATATCCCCCCCCCACCCCCGTGCAGGAAGAGTCATCTCCTGTGCAGGTTATAGACCTCTACCGTAACTACATGATTAATATGTAGGCTTTTAACCCTGCAACCTAGAGTGTATGTAATGTACACCTGCGAGTAATGGTCAAATGTGACCGATCGCAGTATAAGTAGAAAGAAAGAAAGAAATTTTGTGGGACTTTTACCCGACAATGAGATGAAATGACATGTCAAGCCCTGTCGTCCAATTAAACCAATAGGGTTTATAAGCATGGACGGTCCGATTCGCACCGCTTTTCCTAGACAGGTTTAGATCCACTAAGCGGTTTAGTTTGTTTGTTTGTTTTGTTTGATTTGAGGTTTAACGTCCCCGTGAACACTGTAAAGGTCATTTTGGAGACGTTGCTTCCAATTTTGTGGGACTTTTACCCGACATTGAGATGAAATGACATCTCAAGCCCTGTCGCCCAATGAAACCAATAGGGTTTATTAGCATGGGCGGTCTGCCTCGCACCGCGGTTCCTGGACAGGCTTAGATCTTCTAAGCTGTTTATTAGTACTAGTGTGCGGGCCAGAATCAGCTCTGCGTGGAAGCATCATGCAGCCATATATTTCTTCAAGCCCCTATGGGCGGGGGCCGCCACTAAGCGGTTTACCAGTACTCGTGTGCGGTCGGTGTCATCTCTGCGTGGAAGCATCATGCAGCCCATCTATTTCTTCAAGCTCCGGTGGGCGAGGGGCTGCCTATTGATTGGGGTTAGATATGTTTGGGTATATAAAGGGCTTGATGGGGGTATGGGGAGTCCCGGAAAATATTGTAATATTCTCGTTTGGTGCCATATTCGACATTGACTTACTTTTCGCGGTTCACTGACTTTGAAAACTATTGCGTCAAAACCGGTCAGTCTGAAAGCCCCAAAACACCACATGACACACCAAGACACCCCAAGACACCAAAATTTATTATTTATTTATTTCCCGCAAGAGTGTTAGAGTGTCCCACACATCTCCGACTGAATGCTGGATCCACGGGGAAGACATTCTCAAATGCGACACTTTTTTCCTTTTTTTCCCTCAGCGCATTGTTGCTACAGCAATGCGCGTGTTTAAGATTTGCAATTCAAGAAGAAAGAACGGCATTTGGTTTAGTGTCTCGGCAAGTAGGTATGTTATGACGGGACTTATGTCCGACAGTCAGGTATTGATGGTGTCCCCATTGCATGGATCCTAACAGTCTATCAGGTATTACAAGGACGGAGATGTTGCCCTTAAGCAAGAAAAATGCAAGGGAAAAATGAGTTTAAAAATGGTATTAAAGATGTATGTAGGGAAATTCTGGGTAACAAGGCAAACTTTAGTATAATTAGGGGAATTTGAGTTTTGATTATGTATTCATTTGTCTGAAACCAATAGTGATACATCACCAAGGGAAATGATTACTGAAAGGGGGATTATATTTTTTAAGACGCTACCTCCCATGAAGGAAAGCCGGTGTGGCCATTTCAATTGAAGCTCCGTGTGTTACTCTATTTATTAAAACTTGACCTGCTGAATATATTAATACTGCTTATATCGACCAATCAAATAACTAAATGTAGTTCAATCCTACAAATTCACACCTCCACGAGTCGCAAATTGTTTAACAAGAAAGAACGGATCATCAGTTACATTTGCGCGGTGCCAGCTGGAAACCAAGGATAAAATTTTATCCTTGGGCTAACGTGACGGGGCGATAATGAGCAATTAAAAACAATGTTGAAATCTGGGGATACTATTTCCAATGTTAAAAATTGGGGATAGTATTTAAGTGCTATTCATTCGAAGCCAAATTCTTATCGGATCGACGGACTGTTTAAACCAATGTGTATATATCTGTATAAAGTGATATCTGTATACACTGATATCCGGTATTCTAAATGTGGCCAAATGTAAATCTTTTCGCGAAAATTGCTTCAATTATATCATAATATATATAAAATAATAACAAATGTGTAATAATAATGGTGTCTTTGGGTATCTTGGAGTGTCTTGTGGTGTCTTGTGGTGTCTTTGGGCTTTCAGACCGACCCCGTCAAAACTAACGTTCATCGTGCCATTTATGTTCATTTCTCAAGAACTGTAAGGGCTTCATTAATGATACTGGGAACAAACTGGCGTTATCTGTTATCTGTTAACACACCGCTACAAATGAAACGGATGATGGTTATAACTGGAAACTGATAAAAGCAAAGGCCAACTTGTTTTGTATGAAAAATGTTTATTTTACTTGAATCATTTTCTTTCAATAAAATCCGATTCGCCGGTTTAGTCATTTGTAACGGTGTGTTTGTTAGAAACTGACTAATATGTTATTAGCCTTTATTTACACTTATGGGCCCCATGGCAAATGCTTCTCATTCAAGAAACAAATTTTGTGTTTGTAAATATTTGATTTTGTATTTGTCATGTTCTTTGGACGTATTTCAATGTAATAAATATTGTCCTCTGAAGAAGGCGAAAGCGTGCTCAGGTTCAAGTCAGTTTTCTTTTCACTGTTAATGAAAAGATCTCCCTGTATACTTTATCTATATCATTTGCGCATGTATAACTAGATCCAGTGCTACCGACAGGGTTTTACTGTTGATATATATTTCCCGTAAGTTTATGCATAACAAAACAAAACTAATATTTTAGCTTATTAATTTATAGCCTTTTAGTTACCTCCCCTCGCTCGCTCTGTCAGCGAGCTTTGAGCACTCTTTGATTAGGCCATGCAGGCGAATTAATATATAGCAAAGCATTACGCGGTCTTCAAATTCTTTGAGAAAACAAACTACCTGGACAAAATATAGGGGAAAACTAAGGGCGCAGACTAAATTTAACCGCATTGTACCGTAAAACACACCCCGTACGAGGATACATACTTTAAACCAAAATCTCTAGAGACCCGATTTCAGAACAGTAAAAATAAATATTCTAACCGCACCTTAGACGCTACCAACCAAAAAGGGCTGAAGTGATCAAAGGGCGGCCGTCTCACAGCGAAAAGGGGAACAAAGCCAACGATAGGCGCTGTGGTTGCGGCCTTGGCTTTGCACTTAGGAGTGCCTATCGGTGACAGCGATACCTGGATCACTGAGAAGACCATAGCAGAACGGGGCATGGACCCACCACAAGGAAAATCCATAGCCCCGACCCACCCTCCAGAGGGGGTGTGGCAAGCGAGAAGTTAAGACAAGGTGTAGCGTTGTGGTTGCGGCCCACTGGCTTTGCACTTATGAACGCTGCACCAAAGTCCTAGCTGATCGGGAGCCACACAGCCCGAAAGAGGACCACACGAAAGCACACCGGGACTGGGCACGGACCAACCACAAGGAAAATCCATCGCCCAGCCCCTCCTGAGGGGGTGAGGCAAACGGGAAGTCAGAACGAGACGTAGCGCTGTGGTTGCGGTCCTTGGACTTTGCACTTAGGAGCGTTGCGTCAAAATCCTGGCTGATCGAGAGCCACACAACCCAAAGGAGAACGACACAACAGCACACTATTAAAAACAAAGCCTCTCCTTCAGGAACGCATATACTAAAGTGGGACAGAAATAAGAAACAAGACGCCTTATCACATCTTTTTCTTTCTTTTTTCGCAAATTTCGCTTTCGAATAAAGGATGTACATTATAAGGTTACCCAAACGGAATGACCTGGGTGCCCTCAAAAGGGCCTTTTGCATACCACCACGACTGAAAACCGTATCTCGCCTGGTATATCACACAGCCCTCCGTACTGCCCTTGTCGCATAACATAAAAATCACCAAAAAACAGCAAATTGCGCCATGACCGTAATGAAGACAGACGGTCAAGATGGCCACATATCAATACAGACAAGGGCAATTAACTAACTAACTAGGGCATGACTTAGCGCGACCTGAAGGAAGGCTTTTAACACACACAACCACCCAAGCGAAACTAAAACAACATACAACCACACTATATAGGTATAGTTCGATGAATGTTTACTGAACATTACGTCACACGGGCCGGTCCATCTGATACCGTTATCTAGGGATGACAGTGTCATCAGTTAATGCAAACTTCTTAGATAAAAGCTGAAACTCATTCTCATGCGCAACAACAGAATACATTATTTGAATTATAAAAGACAGTAAATAAAAAATATGGCTAAAATTGTCGAGAAGAACTGAAAACTTAAAAAACAAATACCTTACGTAATAATTTGATGGTAGGCATCGTTTTGAATGTTAGTTTACTGTACGGACGAAACCTCGTGAATAACAAATAGCCGAGTGGTTACAGTTGCCGGTCAGTCATCGGAGTTCTAGGTGTGAGGGCGAGGGGTGGAAGAGACACTCGTACGGTGTAATTATTTTAAAACTTATTCTGTTTTCTCTTTTTTTCTTTATTATTTTAAATAAAAAATATCACATATATTTTGAGCCTTGCTACAGCTCTACATATAGTTTTGGTTGTTTTTATTGTTACATATTTGTTGTTTGTTTTTATTCTAAGATTCCCCCACTTTTTTCTTTTTTTTTTAAAAAATTTTAGTATGTAATTCATTATTTTCCAATTTCAGCGATTCACATTAACTTGAATTTCTTATTTTTAGAATCTCATATTTCGAAATTGCATAACAAAAAGAGTTTTGATTCTTCGGCAGTCATAATTAAAACGCGCCTACATAATTTTGATCCGCTTGAACCCCACTTTTATATGATAAAACTGGGGTTTGCAGGGGTAAACCTTATTTTTCTTTTTTCTGCTCAAAATATAGATTCTGGGTACACATAAGAACCGCCTCATCGAGGCGGTTCTAATGGGTACCTACAATCTATATTTTAGAGCAGAAATAAAGAAAATATTACAATTTTTCATCATAAATTTTACATTTTTACGGCGGTAAAATTTACAGTGTGCATATGCATGTTTTCGTGCTGGTCGGTAGATTTATCACCCTCAGAAGCAGTCTCGGTATCTTCGTCGCTATCATCTCTAATGTCACTGTTACAGTCCATTTCAGCCTCAACAGCGATGTTACTTTTAAAATAGTCCTGTACAGGCCCCTGCCATTTGAGCTGGAAGAAATGGTTGGGCTCCACGATGCTTCCATGCAGAGCTGAACCGACCGCGCACGAGTACTGGTAAACAGCTTAGAGGATCTAAGCCTGTCCAGGCAGAGCGGTGTGAGTCGGCCCGTCCATGCTTATAAACCCTATTTGTTTCACTGGGCGACAGGGCTTGAGATGTCATTTCATCTCAATGTCGGGTAAAAGTCCCGCAAAATTGGAAGCAACGTCTCAAAAATGACCAATTCAGTGTTGACGGGGACGATACACCTCCGATCAAACAAAACAATAATCCTGTTCAGCCTTTTCAACATGTGTTAAGCAAGCAGTCCATTCTTTTCCAACAATGCTTCCAATGCCTTCTTCGATCAGAGCCTTGAGATCTGTTATATGAAGCTGAAAATTTCTTTAGCCAATATAACCTTTCAAATTTCCCCATATTATCTTTTTGGCATTCAGACCAGGGTGGTATAGTGAAAGCCACAGAACTGTGTACCCGTGTCTCTTCAAAGGCTGGTCAGCTCGATAAGGAAGAGCTGGTTTATTTCGTCTGCAAAGTTCCAAAAGCTCAGGCTTGAATATTTCTTGCCACAGGCTGCATAAAACTGTGTATTAAAGGAAAAAAAGAACGAAAAACAAAAATGTTATTCAAAATTTGAGATTCGAACCTACGACCTTTTGATAACTAGATCGTTAAAGTTTATGTATCTAACCAATACCGCTATATCGTATACCTTCAACTATTTTATATCAGAATAATATATAGCAAAGATTTTGTGAATTAAGCGAGAGAAAAGTTGGTTACCCCTACATAACGGTTTCCGATGGAATGGTCCGTATGACGTAGTGTTCAGTAAACAGTCATCGATCTATAGGCAGATATAGCGATAGTTATAGGATAGGAATACAGTAGAGAGGATAGTATAGAAAAGAGAGATCAAAACCCTAGAGTTAGAAGAAGAAGAAGAAGAAGAGTTTTCTCAAAAAAGCGATTTCAAACATTTTTATTTGTGTAAATATGAAACATTAAAAACAAGATCGCATAGGAGTGCTCGACTGCGCACGTGCGCAGGCGGACGCTTGTATGCGACCTACATGATTATATAACAATTTGCACTGACCACTTTGACTAAAGAGATTGGCAAACGTTGTCTCGGGTCCCCAAACGGCTAGGCAAGAATACTTTTTTCTGCTATGGTGCCTTCCTACACGTAGGATGCGATAATGATATGCAAACATGGCGACACAAAATGACCCTCCTACGGTCCCACAGAATACGGCATCCTGCGTCGAGGAGGGCATCACTTTTTCTTAACTTCAAACGAAAAAGCATAAAAGGAGATTGACCTACTTTCGACATCCTCCGCGATAGAAGTCACCCACTAACTAAAATAATTACGAATTTGGGCCTGAGACGGCGGAAGCCAACACACCATGTTACTATGTTATATGTTGTATGTACAGAACAAAAAAAAAAAGAAAAACAACAACAACAACAGCAACAAAAAAAAAATAATAATCTTCAAGCACAACCTTGCAGGTACAAAAATTGTCCTTCCCAGCAACTGTGGGCGGATGGGCCTGTCACAAAAAGGACAACACCACAAACGAGATCGGCAAACGTTGTCTCGGGCCTCCAAATTGCTAGGCAGGAATACACTTTCCTCCTATGGTGCCTTCCTTCACGTAGGATGCGTTACTGATATGCAAACTTGGCGACTGACCCACTTACGGTCCCGCAGAGTGCGGCGTCCTACGTCGAGGAAGGCATCACTTTTTCTTAACTTAAAACGGCAAATGCATAAAAAGGGATTGACATACTTTGAACATCCTCCGCGATAGAAGTCACTCACTAACAAAATAAATACGAATTCAAGCCCGAGACCGCGTAGGCCGGCACTTCATGTTATTATGTTACATATTGTATGTATAGATAAACAAAAAAAACACAAAATATAAACCACTAGCACAATCTTGCAGGTACAAAAACTGTCATCCCCAGCAACTGTGAGCGGGTGGGCTTGCCCTAAAACGGACAACACCACCTTTAAGGCACAAGAAAAACAAACAAAACAGGTCCGTGGCGGGGTAAGCACATCCGCCCGCATATATACTTAAAAACAGACCACTCAACAAGTTGGGGAAACAGACCAAACAATGTAAAAATGTACATACGTTACATAAATATACAAAAATCAAATAAAAAAAATAAAAAACAAAAATACCAATATCAAAATTGAACCTTTCCTGCTCTGACACGGTTCGGCATATTGACAAGCAAAAAATTATAACGTCGAGTAGAAGACAAAATGGACCGACTGCAGCGGACTTACGATAGACACGGACGGACGGGGCTGGTGCCGAGCGATGGTCTCCCCATTCACCGGCAACGTGGAATGGGGATACCACCGAACGGCTACGGTGTAGTGCCAGAATGGATTCGTTCCCTGGGACCCCACCAGCTGACGACCCGTGACACGGGGAAACTGGAAACAACAACAACAACAACAACTCAGACATTGCGTAAAAGAGTCTTTGACAATCAGATATAGATTTCAAAGATGAATGATTCGATGGGGCCTGATATATACAGACAGAGAAGTCGGCATATAAAAGCATTTTTAAAATATAAAGAACTCGGTTCATAAAATGTTTGGGGCTCATTTAGTGAAAGCTTTCTGGAATGTCGGCCGCCGTTCGCCGAAAAAGACCAAAACTTTCCGCATCGCCTTTAATTAACAATCACAATTATTCTCACCTCGGTTAATGTGTGAATATAAGTTTTTAAGAATTATCGTGGTGGATTACCGCCTTTGTCAAAGCAATGGCGAAGTAATTAATGTGCACTTGTTTTCACACTTAACCAGTTATACTGACTGCCAAAATCACCGCATCTCTCTCTCTCTCTTTCTCTATCTCCCTCTATCCAGCCCTTCCGTACAACAACCATCTGTGGGTGTCATTTGACGTGTCACCATGAACAGTTCAGATTCAGATCCGTCCGTCTGTCCCTCTATCAACGCATTCATTCATTCATTCATTCATTCATTCATTCATTCATTCATTCATTCATTCATTCATTCATTCATTCATTCATTCATTCATTCACTCACTCATTCAATCATTCATTCAACCGTTCATCCCATCTACCCATGCACTCCATCCATCCATTCATTCATTCAATCGGTCCCGCCTATCGTATCGGAACTTGAAGAAATAGATAGACTGCACGATGCTTCCACGCAGAGCTGAAACCGACTGTACAAGAGCACTGGTGCACCGCTCAGAGGATCTAAGCCTGCCCAGGCAAAGCGGTGCGACTTGGACCGTCCATGCTTATAAACCTTATCGGTTTCATTGAGCGACAGTGCTTGGGATGTCGTTTCATCTCAATGTCGGGTAAAAGTCCCACAAAAATTGGAAGCAACGTCTCCAAAATGACCTATATAGTGTTGACGGGGACATTAAGCCTCAAATCAATCAATCAATTATTCATTCATTAATTCACTTATCCATCTCCGTATATTTAACCGTCCGTTTGGCCGTTCGTACATCTACCAACACAGAACTCCATTCATTCAACCGCCTGTCCGTTTACCCATCCATTCCGTTTGTCACTCCCTTAAAAATATAATTGCGGCGAAAAAATCCACGGGCGAAACGGCTCACTCCGAAATCAGGGCGAAATGACTCGGGTCGAAACGACCCGGCGAAACGACCCACGGGCAAAACGACCCGGGTTCTCTACCTGTTGTAGAATTCAGCTATAAAACAAGTCTCTGGATGAGTTCTTAAAATTATTTACAATCTGAATAACTGAGGTGTGCTAAAGCACAAACACCTCTGAATCTCAATTTGAACTCCTCTGCGGTCTTGGCATTCACCGTGGAAGAGGGAAAATAGAAGTGAATGCAATGATCAGGAATCGACACTTTTAACCCACAGCTCCCATCAGAGACACCAAAGGAAAAGAAACACAAACATGAAACAACTAGACCCTAATTCAAACATCAATAGCGGAAAGCCAAAAGGACAGTTACTTTCCAACAAAATGGCCACAAAAGTGCTGCTCTATTCGTAACTAGATTTTTTTTTTGGTGGAAAAACTGCTTGTGCTGGTTTGCTATTCTTTGGACTTTCAGATGATGAGTTTCGAAAAGCAGTACCTCGCCAATCATTCGCATATTAAAATAAACTACATAAGGAATTAAACATGTTAAAGACAAATATAGCCTGCGCGGAAAAGGAGATTGTCAAATAGCACCCTTCAAGACGGCATGACTAACGATACTTTGAGACATCAAAAAGAAACTAAGAAAATGCAAGGCGATATGGAGCATTACAAAAACAATTCCTTTATATTTCAAATGAAAACCTTGGAACTTCAGAAGAAAAATGAACAACTACAGGAAAAACTACGTAAAATGACAACTGAATGTTTACGTTTAAAGGAAGAATATTACAAGGAACTTTTGGCACTTCAGACACAAATACAGGAATGTAGAGGATTTCAACTGGAATATCGGACACAAACAGGCCCACCCAGATCACAGACAGTCATAAATTGTAGGAAATGTGGTGGAAGTGACTCTCACCAGCCTAGTGCTTGTCCGGCAGAAGAAACTATTTGTGAAGTATGTGGACTAAAGGGACATTTCACAATATTTTGTGAGGGCCCCGAAAGAAGTGTTCTCTAAGGGGTCGGAACAAATCAAGGCATTTTAATATCTGTTCCATTTGCCTCTTTCTTGCTTATATGTATATCTCGTATACTTTCTCATTCCCCAGTAATATACATTTTATTTAAACCAGTTTTGAATGCCACGTAACAGGTGAAAAAATCACATTCATTTCATTTTTAAAGTCTCAGTTGAGGTTTAACGTTTTAGACAGTTCATCAACCTGATTGGATTTAAAAAAAAAGTAATTCAAGGATTTTGAATACACTATATGTGTGATAACTTATCGAACAGAATATGTAAGCTCCGTGCTATGCACTTATATTACAATCATTTTCTCTTATGCTTAAGGATTTTGCATATACCGTTACGATTTTGGGCCTTGGTGTTCACTATTTAGACTAGCTAGCACTGATATGCAGTGGCGGATCTTGTATAAAAAGGTTGTTACCTTTACGACTTTGGGCCTTGATGTTCACTATTTAGACTAGCTAGCACTGATATGCTAAGGCGGAACCCGTATAGTAAGGTTGTTACCATTAAGATTTCGGGCCTTGATGTTCACTATTTAGACTATTTAGACTAGCTAGCGCTGATATGCTGTGGCGGAACCTGTATTTTAAGGTTGTTACCTTTACGATTTTGGGCCTTGATGTTCACTATTAAGACTAGCTAGCACTGATATGCTGTGGCGGAACCTGTATAACAAGGCTGTTAATCTAATGTGTAATAACACCTGAGAGTCAGTATGCAATGTTCTGTATAGATGGCGCATTGCTGCACGATAAAAACAGAAGCGAAGGCAATGATCGGGAATCGATACAATTAACCCACAGCTCCCATCAGAGACACCAAAGGGAAATAAACAGAAACATGAAATGGAAACACCAATAGCGGAGAATAGCCAAAGGACAGTTACTTTCCCACAAAAAGACCAATTGACTATCCAAAACAAAATAATATAAGCGATACACACACTCAAAGACCAACCATAACAAAAATAAACCGCGACAGAAGAACAGCCCTGGGGAGTTAAATCAATTTTACGTGGCCACAATCCTCGCCCTTGTTTCCGTCGCGATTTATACAAATAATTTGTTCAGTCCACATAAAGTTAAAAATGCTTTAAAGGAATGGATTAGTCACTTGGTTATGCATACTAACGTTTTACAATTATGAATAAAGTCAAAGCCGAAAGTCATAAGGTTTTTCATCTGTTTATACACATGCAAATATTCAGTTATCTCCCTTAACAATCTAGTGTCGTGCATGTGCTAAAAATCAAATACATGTAGTTTCAAATTTTCAAAGTATGCTTCATTAACATGGTCATGGTAAGACAATCGGGGTCCGATTGTAAAATAAGTACGGGGAAGTTTATCAATACATTGGATTATGTTGAATTGAATAGCTCTCTCCCCCTCTCTCTCTCTCTCTCTCTCTCTCTCTCTCTCTCTCTCTCTCTCTCTCGCTGCTGTTTTTGCTTTAACAAGTAAGGCAAGCCAATTAAGGGGCTGTCTTAAGCCTTTTCTTTGTTTGTTTGTTTGATTTGAGGTTTAACGTCCACGTCAACACTGTAAAGGTCATTTTGTAGACGTTGCTTCCAATTTTGTGGGACTTTTACCCGACACTGAGATGAAATGACATCTCAAGCCCTGCCGCCCAATGAAACCAATAGGATTTACAAGCATGGACGGTCCGACTCGCACCGCTTTGCCTGGGCAGGCTTAGATTCTCTAAGCGGTTTACCGGTATTCGTGTGCGCGTTGGTTTCAGCTCTGCTAGGAAGCATCAGGCAGCCCATATATTTCTTCAAGCCTCGATGGGCGGGGGGGGGGGGGGGTGCGAAAGCCTTTTCTTAATAAGTTCGTATGATAGCAGATATAAAACAGATTACCAAACTATTTCAATGTATCCAAGATTAAAAGGGCTTAATGAGGTCCCATCAAAAGTCTTAATAACTCTATAAGGTTGCTTTTATCATCTGCATTGTTTGTTACTTAGAGGAATCAGCTTATTTGTTTTAACATTATCAAATCAGTCTATCCTCTTTTTATAATTTGATATATCAATTGGTAGTTAAAACTTATGCAAAACTAGAAAACAGAGGTGTCTAGAACCTCCTAATTTTTTCTGTGCACCACACTGATTGGTCAATGTTTCATCATGGGTGCAGAAGCTTCCGTTGTGTAGTGGTTACGCCACTCGCCTTGTAAACCAGGCGTCACAGGATCGATCCCGGACTTCTCCAGACTTTCGGATGAGTCTTTAAACCAAGGTCCCGTCTCCATATGACCTTAGCTGTTGATGGGACGTAAAACTCAAACACTCACTCACTCATCATGGGTGCAACTAATTTCCTTTAGTTTTTGCAATTTTTGATATTTTGAAAAATGTGAGACAGTTAGGATTTACCAACTAAACAGAATACATGCTTGGAAATAAACAGCAAAATCTAAATAACATCAAGAAGATCATTTAATTCATATTTTAATTGTACGTGTAATTCAGACATACCAATTACCGTTCGGACCCCGCCCATCGGGGCTTGAAGAAATAGATTGGCTGCATGGTGCTTCCAAGCAGAGCTGAAATCCGACCGCACACGAGTACTGGTAAACCACTTAGAGGGTCTATGCCTGCCTAGGTAAAGCGGTGCGAGTCGAACCGTCCATGCTTATAAACCCTATTGGTTTCATTGGGCGACTGGGCTTGAGATGTCATTTCATCTCAATGTCGGATAAAAGTCCCACAAAATTGGAAGCAACGTCTCCAAAATGACATATACAGTGTTAGCGGGGACGTTAAACCTCAAATCAAACAAACCAAACCAATTACCGTAAATTGTCAAAGAAAATAATATTTGTGAATTTTGTTTTTTGTGTTGAGATCTAATAAAAAAGGATTTTGAACTTTATGTTGTCTCCAGTGTATAACTTTTAAAACGACAATAGACTCGAATTCCAGCTCTTAAGGGGAATAGATACATATTCAGGGGAGGCAACTCCTGCAATAGTATTTTTGTCTCCCATATCAATAGGGGCTCTTAAAGGGAAGAATTTGCTCCTGAGGAACAAATTCTTTCCTTTAAGAGTAGACCTCTTTTTAGTATGGGTTTTGGTGCGTTTTCGGCACAATTAATCGTTGGAAATGCAAGAATGACTACAATCCATGGTTATTTCATTGCAACAACATTTTCCTTGTCCCTCTAAAGATGTTCAAACAGCTTCATCGGGACCTCGCAAATGTTATGCAAATGATATGAATGAAAAACTATGGGTGATTCCTTTACAACCGATGCGGTCTAATTTGTGAAAACTAGCTAATCTAGTCTAGAAAATTTGTACACTCGATGTTTTTCATTTCTCTGGTGAATTTCTTTTTTACCAGAGCATAAACCCTTACAGAAGGCATTTTCAGGGCATCTTTGAGATGTTTGGTCACCTAAATTGTTTTCAATGTTGTTCTTGTTTCTTATTATTGTTTTCGATTTTAGAAAAACATTTATCATTTCTTGCAAGTATATCGGCTGAATTAATTTATGATATCTTCATGTTCACAAGATTGGAATGCCCTTCCCGATTCGATTATTTCGACAGCTGAAGGTGCTGATGACTGTGTAACTAAGTTTACCTCTTTGGTTAGAGCTAGGGACTAACTTCCCATATCACAGGTCCTGGTACATGAATGTCATTTGACGTGTCACCAGTAACAATTCTGATTCTGATTCTGAATAAAATATCATATCATATCATATAGAAACAAAACCCGTATCTGTTGTAAATAGTTTCTAATTTAGTCGACTCTTAGCTCAGTGGTCACAGCATTCGACATTCACCCAAGCGGCCCGGGTTCGAAACCTACCATAGGCGGGGATTTTCTTTTCCAGATATGCTTCATTGCTTTGTTATAGCTTTCGTGTCGTAAGATGGGGGTCGTCCTTGATATGCCTTTAATTCGCCGAAAATGGCTTGATAGCGAAAATAGCTTCTCGTCATCATTAATAATGACTTCCTCGAAGTGTGGGTGTGTTACGGACGCAGTTCCTCTTTTCAATATCAGCCTTGGTGATAATGCATAGCTTTATAATATAGGTTTATCACCACTTTCTGACAAATGCGCCAGGGAGTCGACCCTTTGTCTCAATGGTTAGGGTATTGGTCTTTAACCCGAGCGGCCCGGGTTCGATGGGGATTTTTTTTTGCAGCAATGCTCCATTCCTTTGTAACGACCTTCACGTCATAAGATATATTTTACCAGCTCGTTTATTAACCAGTTTTGTACTGGAAACCCCCAAAACGGGTACCCGGGCAAACAGTGCAGGCCCAGATGGCTGATCAGGGCCTCCACTGTTTGCTAAAAATTCAGTCATTTTCCATGTAAATTTTGAAGATACACAACCTGACAACCCTAAAATTTTGAAATGGACTCCTGCTGAGCTATTGCGGAATAATCTGCGTTTTCAGTCAAAATTTTCATACATATAGAATCCCTGTTAACCCATTTAGTACCAGAAACCCCAAAACGGATAACCTGGCAAACAATGCAGGCCCAGATCACACGCCGCAGAACGCGGCGTCTGATCAGGGCCTCCACTGTTTGCTAAAAGTTCAGCCATTTTCCAAATTAATTTTGAAGAAAACACAACCTGGCACCCCTATATTTTGAAATGGACACCTGCTATATATAAGCAGGAAGATTCCATTTGGTACAAAAAGGGTTTAAAATGTATTATGAGGACAGGTGCGAGCATGAAATAAATTTATAGAGCATATATACAGGCTGTATTATTTATTTCGACTAGCTGGCGCGATGATGTTTAATTTTCATCCCCACGCTTTTCGAAGAAAAAGTGGGGATATTGTAATGGTCTTCGTCGTCCGTCCGTCTTACCGGATAACTCCTCCTAGACGGTTATAGATAGAAACTTGAAACTTTGGGAACTGATAGATCTTTGGTCTGGGGAGTGCATGACACTTTCGGAATTTTGATCACACCCCTACGGGTGGGCCCAGGGGGTGGGGCCCGCGGGGTCAAAAATCAAAATTTCCAGAACATGGTCATGTAATATATCAAAGCCAACGGCATGATGAGTAGAAAACATTACAACCAAAATTTGACCCTTGGGGTCAATTTTGAGGTCACCAGAGGTCAAAAACTGATTTTGACCCCTTTACCGGATAACTCCTCCTAGACGGTTATAGATAGAAACTTGAAACTTTGGGAGCTGATAGATCTTTGGTCTGGGGAGTGCATGACACTTTCAGTATTTTGATCACACCCCTACGGGTGGGCCCAGGGGATGGGGCCCGCGGGGGTCAAAAATAAAAATTTCCAGAACATGGTCGTGTAATATATCAAAGCGAACGGCATGATGAGTAGAAAACATTACAACCAAACTTTGACCCCTGGGGTCAATTTTGAGGTCACCAGAGGTCAAAAACTGATTTTGACCCCTTTACCCCCATACATTACTGTTACCGGATAACTCCTCCTAGACCGTTATAGATAGAAACTTGAAACTTTAGGAACTGATAAAACTTTGGTCTGGGGAGTGCATAACACTTTTGGAATTTTGATCCTACCCCTGGGAGTGGGGCCAGGGGTGGGGCACCTTGGGGATAAAAAAATCAAAGTTTTCAGAACACGGTCGTGTAGCATATTAAATTGAACGGCATGATGAGTAGAATACATCACAATCAAAATTTTACCCCTCGCGTCAAACACCCCTAGGGGATGGCCCAGGGGGTGGGGCCCGCGGGGAAGCGTGGGGATAGGAGATGGCTTGCCATCGACTGCGCGATTCTAGTTAGATATGAAGAACTTGTGAAACTGTTTAGACTATGGGGCAACATTTTCTCACGGTGTCTCTTGGTGGTGATTAGGTCATATGCATCAGAGCCAAAATTCACTCTGCTAAAGACTGTTGGGCAATTGCCGTAAGGCAATCGCCCCCAAAAGGAAAATATGTTATAATTATGACCTTCTTCTTCTTCTTCTTCTTCTTCTTCTTCTTCTTCGCACGCAACTTCATTATAATTTTACCGCAACCTCATATTCTCACCCAATTGGTTTTCCGTCGTGCTAAGTTACCCAGGGTGTAAACTGTTGTTTTGTTCGGTGTACAACGTATGGCAGTGTGGGTTTTTCTCAGGTATACATAAACAGTTTTCGGAATCTGGATTCAGGTAATTTCATTTATATATAGCAGTGACTTGTTTTATTTTTTGTTTTTCATTTGATTTACTCTTGATTTTGAAATGCTATGATACCTGATTTTTACCTTTTTATACCTGATCTATTTAGGCCTATTATCAAGGTCGTTTTATTATACTGTTGACAAGAAGAGCTGCCAGGTAACTGAGTATTGATATTTCTCTTTTGTATTCTATATATACAGTACAATTCCTATATAAATACCACCTTTGGGACTGTTCAAAAGTGGTCTTAAAGACCACTTTTGAACAGTACCAAAGGTGGTCCATGATCAGAGGACACTGTGGGAAGAAATCACAAAGGAAAATTAAGTGAAGCCTTCAAAATAAGCTTTTTAAAGCAGTATTAGTCTTAACTTTAGGTGGTCTTAATAGCGGAGGTTTACTGTATTTGTGTCACACTGGTCTGTGTTTATATGTTATACTTTACACGAACTTTATTACTATAGCAAGACCCATTTGAACAGATTTCATAAAAAATCTTTACTACTGTACAATACGTGTTCGGTCATGTATGGAATTGATATAATAGTACAATATTAGGTGAGCCCAGTGCAGAGAGAAGCCCCCTTTCGCTGGTAGGGCTTTCATTGTAGAGCCAAGCGACGAGAGAGCCTGATAAGGGGTAGTTTGCGGGTGGGGTGTAGGGGGAGGGTTCGGGATAATTAAGGGATACTTTTGAACATTTTTTTTCATAAAAAAAAAATAAATAAAAAAAAATAAAAATAAAAATAAAAAAACCTTGTTATGGGTAGTCATTTGAACCGCCTTCTCCATATAAAACTATGTTGAGGGTATTCTATTAAAATGAATACCCACAGCATAGGTTTTTGTATGGAGAAATAAGGAAACGTATCGTAATGTCGGGTAAAAGTCCCACAAAATTGGAGGCAACGTCTCCAAAATGACCTATACAGGGTCAAATGTGACCGATCGCAGAAAGTGAGTGTTTGAATTTTACGTCCCACCAACAGCCAAGGTCATACGGAGACGGAACCTCGGTTTAAAGACTCATCCGAAAGTCTGGAGAAGCCCGGGATCGATCCTGCGACCCCTCGTTTACAAGGCGAGTAGCGTAACCACTACACCACGGAGGCTTCTAGTAGAAAGAAAGAAAGAAATGGGACGTTAAACCTCAAATCAAACAAAAATCATCAAATGACCACCTTATCTGGAGCTAGGCAGTGTATTCGCGGTTTGCGACCAGAAAAGTCTCGAAAGGTTAGCAACAGTCATAGGAACTAGAGATCTATTAGCCAAGTAGTGAACATTATGATGCTGATCAGCCTGTGTGTATGCACAGACTGCTCTGTATCCTTGTTGTTGTTCGCAAATGGCAAAACACGTTTCTTAAGACATAGCTCATGTGTGGAAATGGACCCACGAGTCGTACAGGATTGTAGACAACGTCGTATTAACCCTTATCCTGCTGTTCACGACAACCCCTACCTTTGCAAATAGTGTAGAGCCATCTGATCAGGATCTACAATATTTGTCATTCAGTTTATGAATGTGAACGAAAACGACATATCATGTAATCTGATTGGCTGACAGTCAGAGATGGGTGTGCCTAATTCAAATATTCAGCAGGGTAAGGGTTAAGATCGATCCGATGTTGCCTTTACGTCATGTACGCTGTGGGATAGTTGCTGCTTTCTGTTTTAAGACATATTGCACATGGCTTTGCATCCCAGTTGCATACACATTACATCCTCAGTATTTTATAGCGAAATGAACAAATAGCTGAGTGACAGCTCTTGTTTTATTTATTGCTCTTCCTGATTAAGAGTAAACGCTAATGAAAAGGGGGAAATAGTCGCGATGCAGCCCGGTTATCGCTAGACTTGCCCAACCAAGTCCCTACATTTACATTTTACCCATTTTTGTCGCGCTTGCTATTAGCATGGCGCGATATAGGCGCCCGGTTTTCCGTCCGTTCGTCCGTTCGTTCGTCCGTCCGTCCGTTTGTCAAGGCGTCAACATTTGCGACCACCCTAGCGTTCACCCTGAGGTTCAAGTTTATTTCTCAAGAACTATAAGAGCTTCATTAATGATACTTGGTACAAACTTGTATCTGGGGATGACAACTTACATGCAAGCATCCATATTTGACCTTGACCTACATTTCATGGTTCACTGACTTTGTAAACTATTGCGACCACCCTAGAGTTCACCCTGAGGTTCAAGTTTATTTCTCAAGAACTATAAGAGCTTCATTAATGATACTTGGTACAAACTTGTATCTGGGTATGGTTACTTAAATGCAAGCATCCATATTTGACCTTGACCTATATTTCATGGTTCACTGACTTTGTAAAATATTGCGACCACCCTAGCATTCACCCTGAGGTTCAAGTTTATTTCTCAAGAACTATAAGAGCTACATTAATGATACCTGGTACAAGCTTGCATTTAAGAATGGAAACTTTTGTGCAAGCATCTATGTTTGACCTTGACCTACATATCATGGTTGGGTGACTTTGCGCCCCCACAGGCGCGACATAGCCTTCGGCGGAATTCTTGTTATTTTTTACAAATCAAAGGAAAGTAACTGACCCACTCAAAAATGACCTAAAATAGTGTTAAATGGGTCGTTAAACGCCAATACAGACACACACAAAATCTGAACACACTACATGTCGACAATAGCTGCGTTGTTTCCTTCAAATTCTCCCATCCTTTGCCTAATCCCGCCAAAATACGGATTGTTTACATGCACTTTTATCCTTTTGTAATGTTTTGATGGGAGAAAATGACGTTACATCGTCTAACGTCAAAGGTACTTACAGTGACGTCAAACATGGCCACTTTTTGTGTCACGCTCTTCTTCTCTGCATTATCGGGGTGGTTCGGTGAGGCAAAGGTGGCGTGTATCTTGCGTCACTGGGGCGCCCAACTGATATTGGCTTGGCCTGCCATCCTTGCAGCAGGTAAGGGTAGAGGTGGGGTGCTGTTATTCCTGTTTCTACACTTCCATTCATTTTCCTCTTTCTCATCTGCCTCTGATTTTCATCTCCTCTATTATTTCTTTCATCACTATTCTCCCTTTCTCTGGGAGACGGCACAAAATGATTCACAAGTGTTGACGCGTCGTTAAACCCGAAACAACCAATCAGTACGGGTATTATACGGGTTATGTGGGTGATAATTAAGGGGAATGATAACACCTTGCAGATGTTCCGCCATTTTTCAAAGGGAGACAACTTTCGGGACTTCCTGTTCGCTTTTCTACAAACCCTGTCCCACTGTAAAAGGTGTCTACTCTTAAAGGAAATACTTTGCATTGCCTTTCCTGAAAGTGTTCCTATCCGGCCCTTAAGCATTTTTTGTATCGTGAAATAAACACCCATGTATAGTCAAAAATTGGGTTTACAAGGGAATACATTAATTTCCTAAACATAGATTGTGCATACTCGTTAGAACCGCCTCAATGAGGAGCAGAAAGACAGAAAATATCAAGCAACTTCTTCTAAACCCTTCTCCTGCTAATCCCGGATATGCCTTATCTATGAAACAATGTAGATCCAGATCAGATGGCTTCTGAAGAAGCCATCTGATCAGGATCTACACTGTTTGACATTCAGTTTATGAATTTGTAGGAATAAATTACATGAAGAAATCTGATTGGTTCAAAGTCAGAAATGGGTGTGGCTTAACTGAATATTCAGCAAGAGAAGGGTTAAAATGTTAGTTCAACAGATATGAAAGAGGCCGTTATATCTCATCAGCGTTGTATTGTCGCACCTACTTTAAAGCATGGCGTGATATACGTAGAAGCAGAAATTTAGGTCCGTTCGTCCGTCAACATTTGCGACCACCCAATCTTCAAGTCCATTTCTCAAGAACTATAAGAGGTTCATTTATGTTACTTGGTATAGACTTGTATCTGGGGATGGCAACTTTAATGCAAGTATCCATATTTGATTTTGACCTACATTTCATGGCTCACTGACTTTGGGAAATATTTGCGAAAACCCTTGCGTTCTCCTTAATGTTCAAGTCCATTTCACAAGAACTGTAGGAGCTTCATTAATGATACTTTATAAAGACTTGAATCTATGGGTGACAATTTTAATGTAAGCATCAAATTTAGACCTTGATCTACATTTCATGGTTCACTGACTTTGTGAAATATTTTGACCACCCTAGCATTCACATTGAATCTATGGGTGACACTTTTAATGTAAGCATCCATTTTAGACCTTGATCTACATCTCATGGTTCACTGACTTTGTGAAATATTTTGACCACCCCAGCATTCATCCTTATGTTCGAATCCGTTTAGACCTTCATAATGACACTTCGTACAGGCTTGCATCTAGGGATGATCTATTTTTAATGGTTAACTGACTTTGTGAACTATTGCGTCAACTCTAGCGTTCACCATAACGACCAAGTTTATAAGGGATTCATTAATAATACTTGGTACAAATTTGCATCTAGGGATGACAGCTTTAATGCAAGCATCTAGGATTGACCTTGAATTATATTTCATAGTTTGGTGACCTTGCACCCACACAGGCGCGACGTAGCCTTCGCCGGAATTCTTGTCTTAATGGGATGGCTAATTTAAATTAATTAAACAGAAGACTTCTCGAGATAACGGGAAAAGTTGAACCGAATCAGTAGATGACAATGTAGCTTTCTTCTTTAAATCACTGGTTGAATTTTGATCCATTGGAGGCAGATAAGTATGGTGTGCTGAAACTCAAAACAATATGCCACATAGGATAGGGTAGAATATGATAACGTAGGAGAGGGTAGGTAAGACAGGGACGGGTTGCTTTAAGGTATGTTTGATTAAAGTAGATATGTGCGGTCGATATCCGGTTTTTGTTTGTTTGTTTGACTTGAGGTTTAACGTACCCGTCAACACTGTATAGGTCATTTTGGAGACGTTGCTTCCAATTTGTGGGATTCTCAAGCCATGTCGCCCAATAAAACCAACAGGGTTTATAAGCATGGACGGTCCGACACGCACCGCTTTGCCTAGACAGGCTTAGATCCTCTAAGCAGTTTACCAATACTCGTGTGCGGTCGGTTTCAGCTCTGCGTGGAAGCATAATGCAGCCCATCTATTTCTTCAAGCCCCGACGGGCAGGGACCGCGACATCCGGTTTGCTGCACAGCTTCTCGCTGAGATAAAGAAAAAGACTGTGAATGTCATATAACCAGTCCACAGAAATAGCAAATAAGACTGGTCACAGTGGGTCGGTGTTCGGGTATGGTAAACTTCGTTTCCTAACGTTATTCTAAACCTCAGTATTTTGTTTCATTTCAGAAAATGGCCACAGATCCATTTCTCGTGGTGGCCATCGATTTCGGGACTACATACAGTGGATATGCCTGCCAGTTCAGGCATGAATATAGCGCCAAAGACCCCTGTGTGATAACAGCTCCCCAATCCTGGTCTGACGGCACCAAACAGGTTTTGTCACTCAAAACGCCTACTGCCTTGCTGCTGAACAGTGACCTTGAAATCGACAGCTTTGGTTATGAGGCTGAGAGAAAATATAGCAATCTTTGTGAGGAAAACAAACACACTGACTGGTTTTTCTACAGACGATTTAAAATGAAATTACAAAATAGGGGCGTAAGTACTTACATGTATAAGATCAGAACCGTTCAATGAAAATACGTGTATATCTAAGTTAAGTAATAGATATAGAACATTGTTACGAAATATTTTCAGATATACTTCGAGGGGCTTGCCCCGAGAAGTATATCTGCAAATATTGAGTGACAATTCTATATCTGTTACCAATCAGTTTGCACTGGTTTTAATTGAGCATGCAATGGTGTTTCTCTTTTTGAATTCGAGCCAGCAATTAGTGGACTGCTAATGAAGTGTGCCTCCCCGTGTTGAAACTATAATCAACAAAACAATTATATGCTTGACTTGTAGGTCACACATCTCACAACTTTAATCTCTAAGCACCGAATCCCATTCAGCATTGTTTTAGGTCACAACTCTGGAGAAATGTGAACAAATACAGCAACATAAACAATGAACTGGGAATGAGCATGCGCAGTTATAGTCCATGTTTTCTGAAATCACAAGCAAGACTGAATTCATAATTTTTCTGAAACTGCATTTTAGTTTCTCACATTTTTATTCTGAAAAGGACTCAAACATGGTGCATAGACCGAGAATAAAACACGTTTTTTTTCTGTGACAAAGTAAAAATACATGACTTCAGATAAGGATGATGTGAGTAAAATGGAAACTCTATTTTTTCCTGATTGAGCATATATATGATACTTTTGTGTACAATCATCACAACTAGACAGTGCTATTCAAGAATACCCACAACATTTTAAAATGAAATGTTGAAAAAATGCTATCCCCCATCACTGCTGCTTATCAGGAGCTGTTAACAATGAATTGCCTGTATCCTCAGTGGTTTTATTAGCTCGGCTGTTTTCGAAGAAAACGACGAGGTATTTTCATAGCTCTGGCGCCGTCTGTGTCGTCGTCGTCGTCTGCGTCGTCGTGCAAAAACTTGGACATTTTGTAATATCTCTGTCATTACTGAACATATTTACTTGAAACTCGGACTAATTGTTCATTATGAAAAGGGGAACTCATACCAATAGGTGAGGTAACCCTCAAAATAGTTTTGGCACAGTTATGCCCCTTTTTCGACTTAGAATTTTTGCAGCCGAGCGTTGGCACCCGCATGCGGTGCTCTTGTTTCTCTTTGTTTTAATCAAATCAAATTACACCCATAATCTGATTTGACATATTCGTGGTATATTGTATTTAGTTATACAACACTTGCAGCCATAGTTAGCCATAGTAAACCAACCGACCTAAGCCTCGCCTACCAGACCTAGTCTTCAAAAAGCAAGTTATTGAAAATAACCCCTAGACAACTTGAAAGGATAAAGCGTAGGTCATGATACAAATGACAAAAATACTCCATCGTTTAAATAAGTTTTGGTACTGAAAAGTGATGGGAAAATTGATAAAAAATGGGAAAATATACGGCTTAAAGTATAATTTTTACAGACATTTTAATCAAAACGCGGACAGCTCTGGTGGGGCGATTGTCTCTGAGTCTCTGTTGGTCCTGAACCGGGATGTTATACCCTGTAGCTACTGTACATTTACCAAATAGATTAGATCCTGATCAGACGCTGCTTTGTGCTGATCTGGCTCAACACTGCTTGCCAATGTCGCATTTTAGGACGCTAACCAGATAAGGGGAATGAAAACACTTGCCACTACATCACGAAAACACTAATTTAAATATATTGAAAAAATTTCCATCAAAAATGAAAATTTCGGAAAAAAAAGAATGTGATATTTTTCACACTTCTGCTCAAAACATAGATTGTGGAAACGCGGTTACAAGAAAAATAACTTTTATCCCTGTAAACCCCAGTTTTACATGACCCTTTTATAGAACATATTTTAACCCTTTTATAGAACATATTTTATGAGGCCAAAGTTATATAGGCACTTTTTCGTGATGACTTGCGGTTTCTTTATTTTCTTTGAGCTCTTTATTTCAATTTGCGAGCTATTTAACGCTGTACACGCTGGGTATTTTTTTCAGCAGACGACATTTTGAAATATTTTCTTATTTTTCTAGAAAAACACAACAATTGCATGAGATATCAAATCCTGTTCAGTATGGGAAAGTAAAAAACCTACCAACAATTTGTCGTCTGCTAAATTAGCATAGAGTGGTGAAGGTTAAAAGTATTGGTCAATTGTCATGCTGTAAAGCGCCATCGTATTTATAAACTATCAACCAAAAATCGCAAATGATTTAGGCGTTTTCTCTACCATGACAGGGGTTGGGGAATGGAAGCCAAACCCGGTAATGCATGAGAAGCTTTTTCCCTCGGTCAGACAAAGGGCTGTGTACTGACACATTTTGCAGCCGGAATTGGCAACGTGCCACCACATTCTAGAGCCCGACCATTGGTATGCATCTGCATTCAAAATTCAAAAGCCACCAGAGGACTGCTCATTTTACAGGACCAACGCTTGACATTGGGTACGATTTGTGCCTACATGGCATCTTGAGTGGGGGATGTGAGGGGTGGGATTGACCTGCTTTCCACATCCTCCGCGAAAGAAGTCACCTCACTCCCAAACGGCTAGCTGATAACTGTCCAATTGGCAGGAGTCAGCAAATTGGCAGCCTAGGGAAAAGAGCAGTACCAACAACTAATTCCAGTCGGCGAACTGGGGTTAGCCCCTATGTGCTCTTGGCGCCCGGTTACCTCAGTCGCAAATGATAAATAAGCAATTCTATAACCTCGGGACCTGACGATGCATTTTAACCTAATTTGTACTGAATGGAATAATCTTCCACCTTATACAGTAAAATTCCGCTATTACGACCACCTAAACTTAAGACAAAATTTGCTTATTGAGAAGGTTTCAATTATTCTTCTTTGCGTTTTCTACCCCCCCCCCCCCCCCCCCCCCTAGTGTCTCCTAATAAGAGGCCATCTTTGGGTCTGTTCAAAAGTGGTCTTAAAGACCACTTTTGAACAGTCCCAAAGGTGGTCTTAATACAGGGGTCCATTTCGAAACTGAGGGGGTGTCGGGTTGTGTTAAAATTATTTTGAAAATTGTTGAACTTAGGCTGATCAGAGCGTCTGGTCCGGGCCTACATTGTTTGCCAGTATCCCATTTTAGGGTCTTCTGTACCAAATGGATTAAGGATGGCTTATAATATTTTTATTATTGCTCAACCATGCAGAGATTGTGGGTATTCGTTGCAGCGGTTCATTGCTCAGTGGTTTGAAGGACAGATAAAAAAACTGATCCTCACTTTTTTTTCTACACAAGCCAAGTTATGAGAAAACATGTTTTTTCTTGCTATTTGTGAGTAACAAGAATACAGATGGCAGTTCATAGCCCCAGATACGAGGGGTAGGCAAATGTTATTTTTCTTATTGCGGCAGGAAAACATATGTTGTGGTACTCATTAGAAGCGCCTCGCTTTCTTGTGCATAGCATATGTATGCTAGTGTCTTGAAATTTCATGTATGGATTCCTCATGAAAAAAATAGCTGGCCTGTATTTTTACTTATCTGAATTATCTCAACTTCTCGTTTTATTTCCCTTTTTAATTCGATAACATATAAATCTCGTCAGCAATATATCTCAAAAAGTATTTGAGCTAGAGCCTTGATATTTGGTATACTGATTGGGACTGAAGAGGAGACCACCTGATTAAATTTTCAACCAATTTAATGAAATTTTGTTGGACTTATGGTCCTTTAATGTAATTGCTGGTCATTTTGATAGTGTTGCTTTCTTGTGCAGTGCATAACCTTAGAACCATGTATGCTTGTGTTTTATAATTTCTTACATGGATTTTTCATAAAAAAAACTGACCCGTATTTTTTTTCTTCTCCGAATTATCTCCTATTTTTGCGTTATTTCCCTTTCGATATTATAACATTGAAATCTCATTAGCAAGGTACACTTGATCTTTGATATTTGGTTTACTGATTGGGTCTGAGGAGGAGATTACCTGATTAAAGTTTCAACCAATTTGATGAAACTTTGTTGGAGTTATGACTCTTTGCAATACCTGGCCATTTAATTGTGTTTCTTTCTTGTAGCAAGATATTTAAAAAAACTTTTTAAATTGTTGCCTAGAAACTTGACATACTGATAGGAAATGACGAGTACATGACCTGATTAACATTGTGAAAAAAAAATTGAAAAATTTTCTTCGGTTATGTCCCTTTGGAAATTTTGGCATTTAGGGGCAAGCTTATGGTTTGGGGCATAGTGTTTTACAAACACCATATCTAGTTTTTGTTTCTGATTTTGCCAGACTCTTGCGTCATGTGAAAACCTGTTTTTGCCACCTTTATGCTCGCTGTTATCTAAAATTTCAAGCCTCTTGCTAGTCTGTGTAGTTGAGCAGATCAGTTTGTGTCTTGCGTGGTCGCAAACCCCAAAGAAGGCTTTGTCGTGACAGGGCTCAGTTAAAAAAGTGATTTTTTAAAGGGGTGTTCATCGCACAGACTTGTTGGTGTGACTGGGTATAAACAGTGATGATTGTAAGTCGTAAGAAACCAATAACCGTAAATATTCTTGTTGCTCCTTATATGGAGCAGTTAAAATTTTTGCTGCCAATGTTCTCAGAGACTTTGTTTTTCAGGGCTTGAACAGAACTTCATCTATAGAAGACGAATCGCTGAAAATGTTGCCTGCTGTCGATGTGTTTGCTCACGCCATAGAATGTCTAAAGATGAAGTTGTTTGAGCAGCTAGACAAGGATCAGACGGTTCTTTCACCCGATGATATAGTCTGGGTCCTCACCGTCCCTGCTATATGGGATGATGCGGCGAAGGATTTCATGAGAAAGGCGGCTTTGACGGTAAGCATGTCATGCTTAGAGCGGCATTCACACTAAAGTCATTATCTGGACCAGTTTGGTATAGCAAAGATCGACTTGCATTCACACTTTAGCGGTATCCTGATCAGTATACATGTACTTCGATGCTTATATACGAAAACACGCCTATACAGATACATAGTACACTTATTCGCCGAAAAAAGAAGATTTTATGATGAAAAATTGTGATATTTTTCTTATTTCTGCTCTCAAATATAGATTGTGGGTACTCGTTAGAACCGCGTCGATGAGGCGGTGCTAGCATTTACCCACAATCTATATTTTGAGCAGAAATAAGAAAAATAAAGTTTACCCCTGATAATCCCAGTTTTACTATATAAAAGCGGGGTTCAAGGGGGGGGGGGGGGGGGGGGGTCAAGATTATATAGGCGTGTTTTCGTGATGTAGACGAAGAATACCTTTGGGACCATGAACACTCATTTTTGCCTGACCTTGCCTATAGACATTTAATGAGAAAGAAAGATGCTTGTATCCCAAAACAACAAACATTCTGTTGATCCTGAAAAAAAGTGTGCACAATATATAGAGAGAAGCTTACTAACAAAGAAAATTGCCGTATTAAGCCACTAAAACACCAAAAGGTGAGATAGTGCAAGTGACACGAAGGCACACGCACACGCTGGAAAACAAAAAAGAATTTCACCATTTCAATGAATGTCATTTATTAAGAACGTCCTTGGAACGGTCAGAAGAAAAAAAAACTACTGTAGTGGGCGTGAGTGTGTGTGTATGTGGTGGTGGTGGTGGGGCGGGGGGGGGGGGGGGGTGCGGGTTTGCTAAATTCTACTCCGTTTTAGAATATCAACCCTAAAATACATGATGATAATAATAATTATTCGTCTGTCATTACTGACAATAACCAATCTTAATCACATTTGAGAATTGTTACTGTTTGTGTGTTCTAACATGACTGATGAGACCAATTCTAGCTCTGAGCTGTCTGTTGCAGATAGAGCAACAGAGACTAGAGGAATACAGCTCTGTTGGTGATGCCTTAGCTCTGGCTTTGCGCTGTGCGCGTTTCTGCTCAACTTCACTGATTCTTTTTGCCTCGTATTCACTAGCATCCCTTCTGACACGGCCTCACCGCCAAGAACTGATTTGTTCCGAGGTCTCTGTTGGAATGTTGAAGTCTTTGAGGAAAGCTTTGAGGGGGTCCTTGTAGCGCTTCTTCTGGCCGCCATGGGAGCATTTGCCTATTTCTAGTTCTTCATAGAGAATTTTCTTTGGTTCGCCCCCGCCCATCGGGGCTTGAAGAAATAGATCGGGCTGCACGATACTTCCACGCAGAGCTGAAACAGGCCGCAAATGAGTACTGGTAAACCACTTAGGGGTCTAAGCCTCCCATGCAGAGGGATGCGAGTCGGACCGTCCCTAAATATTAACCCTTTTGGTTTATTTGGGCGGCGGGGATTGAGATGTCATTTCATCTCAATGTCGGGTTAAAAGTCTCACAAAATTGGAAGTAACGTCTCCAAAATAACCTAAATAGTGTTGATGGGGACGTGAAACCTCAATTCAAACAAACAAGGCTTTCTAGTAAAATGGCCTGTCCATCTTAACTGTGCTAGTTTCAGAAGAGTATGTGCACTTTGCATCCCTGTCATGTTCTGGACTTCCGTGTCTAGGATCCTGTCTTGCCACTTAATCTTTAAGAGTCTTCTAAGACAGCTTGGATGGAAGAGATTCAGACCTTTGTCATGTCGTTGGTAGCTGTCCATGTTTCACAGGCATACAATAGTGTTGGCAGCACCGCAGCTGTGTAGACTTTCAGTTTTGTGCCAAGCCTGATTTCACTTCAGTCCCAGACACTACCACGTAGTCGGCCAAATGCTGCACTAGCTTTGACAATCCTGGCATTGACTTCATAATCAATGTGAACGGCTCTTGACAGTAGCAGGTGAACTTGTCTGCCACTTGCAATCTTTGACCTTTTACTGTGATGTAGGGCTCTTTGTAAGGTTTGCCAGGTGCTGGCTGATAGACTACCTCAGTCTTTTTGATGCTGATTATGAGGCCAGTCACTTGATCCTTACCTTTTTGAATCTTCTCATCTGTTGCAGCACCTTTGTTCATGCATGATAACAATAAAAGAATGACCCGCCTGCATGGGGAATCCCCTGCTCAACGGTGAGTTCACAGAGCAACAGGTAAGATGCGTATTTTGTGATAACTGAAGGATAGTTTTCCTTATTTCTCCATACAAACCTATGTTGTTTGCGTTCATTGGAAACTGAGACGGTTTCCAATGAATGTCAACAACATAGGTTTTTATGGAGAGTTGACAAAAACTATCCTTCAATTATCACGAAATACCATCCTTATCTGTTGCTATGAGTTCATTACAGCGATAGCAACGCACGTTAAATGAAACAAATACCAATGACCCATTTCCCATGGCTAGTGAGTCCTTAGTTAACCATTTTTGTACCAAATGGAATCTTCCACCTTATATATAGCAGAGTCCATTTCAAAATTTAGTGTTTTCAGGTTGTGTTTTCTTCAAAAACTATTTGGAAATTGGCTGAAATTTTGCAAACAGTGTAGGCCCTGATCAGACGCCACGTTCTGATCTGGGCCTGCACTGTTTGCTAACCACCCCTTTTGGGGTTTCCGGTTTAAAAGGGTTAAACAACTATGCAAGAATCAGGGTATGTATACGGCTGTCCAAGCTACAAAACATCTTGTTATTGTAGGCTGGGATAAAGAATGACAACTTGAAGATCGCACTGGAACCAGAAGCAGCCTCTCTCTACTGTCAGTACCTGCCGGTTAATAGGTTTGCTATGGGACGGGCCGAATCTCAGTCCTCACTAGCATCTCCGGGGACAGTCTACATGGTAGCCGATCTTGGAGGTGGGTACACAAAATCTTTATGAAAATGACAATGACAAATATTTTATTCAGTACTTTAGTCCACCGGTCAAAAATACAAATTCTTTGGTGTAGTTTTGAGTGGTTTGTATCACCCTCGATGCCTTGTTAAGATAGCCCTCTTGATCTTGGCAGCTATAGTGGCTAGAACATTCAAACGTCGCATGTTTTTTTTGTGCTCAGGACACACCTTTATCATTGCCTTCACTTCTATTTTGCTATTAACCTTGACCTATATTTCTCACTACATTGACCTTGCCTTAGACTTTTGGATGAGTCTTTAAACCGAGGTCCCGTCTCCGTATGACCTTAGCTGTTGGTGGGACGTAAAACTAAAACTCTCTCTCTCTCTCTCTCTTGACCTTGACTTATTATATCAGAACACTTTTGATCTCAACAATTATAGTGCCTTGAACTTCAAACTTCACATAATGTTTCTTCATTACGAAAACACGCCTATACAAATACATTGTAAATTTTACCACCGAAAAAAAAAACACTAACATTTTAAGATGAAAAAAATGTGACATCTTTCTTATTTCTGTTCAAAATAAAGATTGTGGGTACTCGTTAGAACCGCCTCATCGAGGCGGTTCTAACGAGTACCCACAATCTATACTTTAGAGCAGAAATAAGAAAAATAAGGATTACCCTTGTAAACCCCAGTTTTACTATATAAAAGTGGGGTACAAGGGGTTAAATTTATAAAGACGTGTTTTCATGATGCTTGATATGCTGACTTAACATACACCTAAACTAGTGACATTGACCTATATTTCGTGCTCCATTGACACGGACTAAAATGTTGTATCAAGTGCCATCCAGCTAGTGACATGCCACAGTTTACACGGAAAATACCACGGGGATCTGACTGGTCTAGCCGTCAAAATTTATGTTCACCGGATTGGGCAGTTATAAACTTTAACGCTAGTAATTTAGCTCTTTTGCTGCATACATTTGTTGGCTATTTGTCTTGCAGGTGGAACTGCTGATCTTACTGTTCATGAAAAGCTGAAGGATGGTAATTTGCGCGAGGTACACCGAGCTTGTGGAGGCCCATGGGGCGGAACAGCTGTCGACACAAACTTCACAAACATGCTTTCAGCTATTGTTGGTAAGTATGAGTCTGCTTCTTCATCGAGAATCACATCAAAGATAATATTAGAATCTAACATGGGTGCCAGGCGTTGATAGAAGAATCCGTCTCAAGGGTCACTGTACTCGAGGTTTGCCGAGTGATGCCCGACAGTGATCACGAGGGACAGATTTTTCTATCTACCCCACACACCCATGTAAGATTCGTTTTCTTGCATACTTTTCATTTCTGAGAGTGGATTTTTTAACCCATTCAGTACCAGAAACCCATAAAGGTGTACTTTGGCAAACAGTGCAGGCCCAGATCAGGGCCTTCACTGTTTGCAAAAAGTTAAGCCTTCTCCCGAATACATTTTGAAGAAAACACAACCTGACACCCCTTAATTTCGAAATGGACTCCTGCCATATATAAGGTGGAAGGTTCAATTTGGTAAAAAACTTTTAATGCAGTCACTTCGATTATCGACGTCCGCTATGTTTTGATGATAATCATGAATGCGGTTATTTGTCGTCCCTGTTCGTGCAGTGACGCCATACGTAACAAATATCATGTATGTGACGTCCTGTTAAACCAGGCCACACCAAACACGTGAAAAATCTCGATTTTTATCCATTACTTGTGTCAGATAACCTGGGTAGGATAACAATGTCTATCCCAGGGCTGAGTCCAGGATTTCCTTATCTGGTGTGCAACAAAATATTTATATCCTTTAAAGGCATTTATTCTAGTAACAGTAGGACACACCGTGTGTTCATAATTGTTTTATTGCCCCTTGTGATATACTGTGTATAGCAGATCAAAGGCGACCTTTAATAGGGGGATTAGTAGCTCTTGTTGAGTGTGTGTGTGTGAATTCGGGTTTAACGTCGCTTTCAACAATTTTTCAGTCATATCACGACGGTGTCTGGTTGCGACAGGGAGCTCAATGCTCACTTTTATAGTGCTGCCTCACTGAAGTATCATGTCCCAGACACATTACATGATACCACACCCAGTCACATTATCCTGACACTGGGTCGACCAGTCCTAGCTCTACCCCGTAAATCTGAGTGCCAAGCGAGGAGCAGCTAGTACCATTTTTAACGACTTTGGTATGTCGCGGCCCGGGGTCGAACCCGTGACCTCCCGTTACCCGGAGCGGACACTCTACCAACTGAGCTATCGGGGCCGGTGTAGTAGCTCTTGTTGAATCACCTGACTGAGGCCTTAACCCTTGTCCTGCTGAATATTTAAATATGTCACACCCACTACTGATTATCAGCCAATCAGATTACTTGATGCAAATTATTGCAACAAATTCATAAACTGGATGGCAAACAATGAAGATCCTGATCAGATGGCTTCTTCAGAAGCCATCTGATCTGGATCTACATTGTTTCAAAGATAAGGCATATCCGGGCTCAGCAGGACAAGGGTTAAGGGTAAATCAATAAGGTACACTCTAATCAACAGTTAGTAAACTATTGATTTTCCCCAAAGAAGGCCCCTTACCTGTTGAAGACAGAGGACTTCTTTTCAGTCGGCACTGAGGGCTATATAATATTCTGCAATGAAATGATAGCCCTCAATAATCCAGAATAAATGCCTCCAAGCCTCTGGTAAAGACTTATTACCATTTAGCAAACATTTCTTATTTCTGCTCTTGTGCGTGGTTATATTTAGATGCTGATGATAGTCGTACATGGTTTACTGCTTGTGTTTTTGTTCAAATCGTCTTCGTTATGACCATTGCAGTCAAATGAAATTCTAAACACATTTCATGTTAAAAGTATGTGTAAGGAATGCCCTATTTAATATGTTCCATAAACTTTATCCATTGGATGCATGAATGACCCAACAGAAGAGAAAATAGTGTGTGGACTAAAGTAGCTGGTTTTTAGCCAGTGTGGCCTCATTAGTGACCCTCAGTTTTTTCAAAATTTCCCATTGGATTCCATGATCCCAAATGACTTGAAAATATGATCTCTATATATTTTAGTGAAGGGCAGACAGTCTTTTTAATGGCCACCTGACAAATATTTTATAAAGTAAAATATAGATTGTCGGTTAGAACAGCAGTTTTATCAAGCTCCTACAAGCTGTAGAGCTGAAAAAGAAAATATTTGGAATTTTTATTTTGAAAGAAAAAAAACCCCATCATTCAGACCATTATACATGTAGTACATGGGCATGCTGTTGTAATTTTTATTGTGTTTGATTACAGGTCCAAACGCAATGACATTCTTCATGAACACCTACAGGAGTGACTTCCAAGATCTCATGAAAGAGTTTGAAATCACTAAAAGAAATATAGAACTGGAGTCAGAAAAGGCCATTAACATGAAGCTCCCTTTTAACCTGTTTGAAACTGTAAAAGATCCAAAGTTTAAGGGTAAAGAATTCAAAGCAGCATTGGCTGAAAGTAAATATGCGAAGAAAATAAAATTAATTGGAGACAAAATCAAAATGAATGCAGATCTCGCGAGATCTTTGATAGAGAATGTGGCAGAGAATATAATCAAAGAGATGGAGGAATGCTTCCGGGATGTTATTACTCAGCATAATTTGTCCCTCATTCTGATGGTGGGTGGTTTCTCTGAGTCACCTTACATCCAAGAGAGGGTGAAAGAGAGATTTGAGGGCCAGAACAACGTGAGAGTGTTGATCCCCCAGGAAGCTGGACTGGCTGTACTGAAGGGAGCAGTGGTATTTGGACGCCAGCCCAACAGCATCTCTTCAAGGTATGTATGATTTTTGAAGTGGTCTGTAATCGTTGGCTGGTAGATGTAATGTTGACCACCTTTCTGAAACACGGTATTGTTTTCAATGTCACACGGCAATATCTGGTGACATACAGGGAAATAACTCAATTAGCACCCCAGAACGTTTTTCCATCCGTTCGGCGCTGTCCAAGAAAAAAAGTTCTGTATCACAGTAATTGACAAAATCAGATATCGATGAAAGATAATGAATTCTTTCATAGCTTAACCCTTAAGACGCCGAGAAAAACTACATCTGAAAATGTCGTCTGCTGAAACTTCTTGCAAACTTTTAAAAAGATATTTTTGCATACAAGCAAACAGTGTGGGCCCAGATCAGACTGTTCCTCTGATGTGGACCTACACTCTTTGCCAAACAATGACTTGTAAAGTAACCGGCAGACTTCAAAGCAGATGACTATTGTCGTGATTGGCGTTTTATGGGTTAAAACACGACAACTCACGGCTGAAAATATATTTCTGCAGCAAACATGGATTGTGGGCGCTCATTAGAAAGGAAAATTTTGTATACCCATGTAAGCTAATTTTCTTTACTTAAAATTGGGTTTCACGGCTGCTCATTATGTGTAACTTGTAAACCTTTAAGACGTGAATCAAAACAATTGTTGTCTTCCTCCCCCTCCCATCGGGGCTTGAAAAAATAGATGGGCTGCTTGATTCGCACACGAGTACTGGTGAACTGCTTATATGATCTAAGCCTGCCCAGGCAAAGCGTTGCGAGTTGGACCACCCATGCTTATAAACCCTATTGGTAGATAAATAAATCTGATATTGTTCTGTTTCTGTTCAAAACATAGTTTGTGGAAACTCGTTAGAACCGAGGCAGTTCCAACAAGTACCCACCTATGCTTTTGAGCAGTAATAAAACAATGGGTTCATTACAAAAACACGTTTATACAAATGCATTGTAAACTTTACCACCCCAAAAACGAAAAAAAATTAAGATGAAAAATTGTGGTATATTTCTTATTTCTGCTCAAAATATAGATTGTGGGTACTCGTTTGAACTTCCTCACAATCTATATTTTAGAGCAGAACTGAGAAAATAAGGGTTACATCTATTAACCCCATTTTTACTATACAAAATGGGGTTCAAGGGGGGTCAAAATAATATAGGCGTGTTTTCGTGATGAAGATGTGTTTTCTCGTCTTTAAACAGTGACCTACATGTACATATATAAAATATATGTACTCATTTCTGTAAGTCATTGCTCTGAAGTGTCATTTTGTGATAATCATTCATGACATTTTTAAAATTCTTAATTCTGCTGCAAACCTAGACTGCGGAAGCTCATTAGAACTGCCTCATTGAAACTCATAAGTTGCAAGATACGTGTAACAATGGCATTAATCATTATCAATATGGAATATTTCTGAAGTTCTTAGAAAAAATAACAATATCTGAATTGGAAAAAGACCTGTCAGACAGTATTCAGTTGAAGTGTCAACTCAGCAGCAATGGTCTCCTCAAACTATATATTTGAGCCAGCGCATGACAAAATCTACAAGAAGTCTTGAGCGACCAGCGAAGACTTAGATAAGCCTGCGCATTCGCGTCGCTGATCGTATGTACCTACTATAGGCTAATATCTATTAAAAGGTCTTTTCATAATAGATGGGTGCCAAGGTTGATTTGAGTCTCTGTTGGTCGCACCGGTCTTATTATAGGTTTTGTCATGCGCAGGCTCATTTTCGAACTTTCAGAATTCTTCGGTACACTTACGGAGCTGAGATTACTCCACCATGGGACCCACAAATCTATGACGTTGCACACAAATCTGCGGATGGTGAGAGGTGTAATAACGTGTTTAAACCATTCGCCTACATGGACAAGGAAATGGAGATGGGAAAGAAGATTGAAAAGACATATAACACCATTGAACCAATGCAAAATACTGTCTTTCTAAAAATATTTTGTTCAGATAAGTTTGACACTAAATACACGACAGAATCGGGATGTATGTTACTGGGCACGCTCTCAATTACTCTAAAATCACCAAAGAATGAAAACCAGGAGATCCAGGTGATTTATGAGTTTGGCAACACGGAGCTGAAGGTCTCTGGGAAAGAGGTTGAAAGTGGAGAAATGTGTGAAACAGTGCTACGAATGAATGAATGAATGAAAGCAATTAAAGCACAACATTCTTTGTGTGAATTCTGAGTGTTCTTCTGTGTACAAGAGACAAGAAAAAAATTGTACGGGTAAGATTCAAGGCATTTTCCAATCCAATGTGTATACAATTATTACTCAAAGTAGCATGAAAGTCGTTACATCGATGTTGCTGTGGCGATATGGTTACTGGGAACAAGCACACGCAACATGAGATACAGAGACAGCTTTTTATTTTCACATGTTGCGCTTTTACTGTTGAACTAGTGGTTTTCATAGCGTTTCATTTATCTCATTGTATACTATTATGTACATGTGTAAGTATTGTGGACAGATCATTCTTGGCGGTATTTAGGGTCCCCTATTCGTCTGTGATCTCAACTGGAGGACCAAAGCCTAGACTTCTGGAATTGATTTTAGAATTTTGTGAAAGATACAAAGTCCAGCTTTCAGTTTCTATTCTGCTGTGGGAGCCCAAATGGTACTACCATCCAGTAAAATGTGCTAAGTACCTTTCAGAACATGTCATCTCTTTTATCCTAAGTGTTTGTTATGTGGATTGATGTGCTCCGAGTCAGCTATGCGCCATTTTATTGAAACAAGGGGTATAAGTTGAAAATGTTTATCACCTTTTACTCCAGTGGCAAATCCAAAGAAAAATATTTGATTGTAATGCACAATTAAGAAATTTAAAAAAGGTCATCCGTAGCACAGGTAAGGTGGGTATTGACGATGGTTAAAGGAAAGTTTTGTCAATTCTTCATGCAGTTCTACCGAGTACCCATAATCTTTATTTTGAACAGAAATAAGAAATATATCGTAATTGTTCTTCTTAAAATTTTCTTTTATTGGTAAAATTTGCAATGTATTTAAATAGGCATGTTTTCGTAATGTAAAATGGCAGTCCCTACAACACATATATTCATTCTTACTAAGTTCTAAATATGCCATTGTACCTCATACTGAAACATGCACACACAATAAGACGATTCAACAAGTTACTCTTGTGGATAGCTCCTCTCAGATTTGAAATAACTACATCACGAAATTCCGCCTGTATAATTCTGACCCCTTAATTTGTTTGATTTGAGGTTTAACAACCCCGTCAATACTGAAAAGGTCATTTTGGAGACGTTGCTTCCAATTTGTGGGACTTTTACCCGACATTGAGATGAAATGACATCTCAAGCCCCGCCGCCCAATGAAACCAACAGGACGGGCCGACTTGGACCGCTTTGCCTGGGCAAGCTTAGATCCTGTAAGCGGTTTACCAGTACTCATGTGCGGTCCAGTTTCAGCTCTGACCCCTTGAACCCAACTTTTATATAGTATTTGTTTTGCTTTAAATTATAGGTTGTGGGTACTCGTTAGAACCGCCTCGACGAGGCGGTTCTAACGTGTACCAACAATCTATCTTTTTAGCAGAAATAAGAAAATATCACAACTATTGCATCTCAAAATTGTCGTTTTTAGGCGATATAGCGTGCTTTCGTATTGATAAGTCTATAAATGACGATATGGTCTTCCGCCTAATAGCTTTGGACTGGTCCATTTCCATTTTGAGAGGGGTGTAAGGTTTGTTTCATTTGTGACAAGTTAAACAAAAACAACTGGTCTTTTGCAAAGAGTGAAGACCCTGATCGGACACCACGGCCTTGGGCGTCTAATCAGGGGTACACATTTTTCCCATGGTCCTAAAAATGGGATGCTAGGCATAAATGGGTGGGCATTTGGGTTCAGTAAATGTCAGAGTCCGCATTGTCTTGAGCACAGAATATTGACTGGCAGTGCCCAATCCTCTCCCCATAACTCCATGACATAAATCTGGTACCCATTTTATGCCCCCGCCATTCGAAGAATGGTGGAAAGGGCATATAGCGTTGCCCCTGTCCGTCCGTCCGTGCGTCCGTGCGTCCGAAACTTAAACGCGGTCAATAACTTCTTTATTTCTTGATGGATTTTAAAATTACTCTTCAAAAATGTTATCCATCACGAGACGACGTGTCACGTGCAAAACCCAGGTCCGTACCTCCAAGGTCAAGGTCATACTTAGAGGTCAAAGGTAAAAAAAGGGTCCGAAACTTAAACGCAGTCAATAACTTTCTTATTTCTGGATGGATTTTAAAATTACTTTGTAGAAATGTTAACCATCATGAGACGATGTGTCACATGCAAAATCCAGGTCCGTACCTCAAAGATCAAGGTCGTACTTAGAGGTCAAACGTCAAAAATAGGGTCCGAAACTTAAACGCAGTCATTAACTTTCTTATTTCTGGATGGATTTTGAAATTACTTTGTAGAAATGTTAACCATCATGAGACGATGTGTCACATGCAAACCCAGGTCAGTACCTCCAAGGTCAAGGTTATACTTAGAGGTCAAAGGTCAAAAATAGGGTCCAAAACTTAAACGCAGCCAATAATTTACTTATTTCGGGATAGATTTTGAAATTATTTTGAAGAAATATTAACCATCATGAGACAATGTGTCACATGCAAACCCAGATCCGTACCTCCAAGGTCAAGGTCATACTTAGAGGTCAAATGGCATAAAAAGGGTCCAAAACTTAAACACGGTCAATAACTTTCTATGGATGAATACGAACATAGACATACTTTCAGGCGGGGGCATCCGTGTCCTATGGACGCATTTCTAGTCTGCTGGAGCATCATTATAACAAAGAGCGTTATTCAGTTACAGGTCAGAGGTTAGAAACCCGCGCCCTTCAACACCTAAGCGGAATACTCTAACCACTTGACCACAGAGTGTCTGGAGGGGGGTAACTCAACTGAATTTGATGAATTCGACTCGACAAGGGTAGATTGTGTGTGCATTTCCTAATCAGGGCAGGACACAACACTTAACCCTTGTCCTGCTAATCCCGGATATGCCTTATCTTTGAAACAATGTAGATCCAGATCAAATGGCTTCTGACGAAGCCATCTGATCAGGATCTACATTGTTTGCCATTCAGATTGTGAATGTGTTGCAATAATTTGTATCAAGCAATCTGATTGGTTGATAATCGGTAGTGGGTGTGGCATATATGAATATTCAGCAGAACAAGGGTTAAGACAATAGACAGATATATTTGCCTTTGTTTGTTTGATTTAAGGTTTAACGTCCACATCCACACTGTAAAGGTCATTTTGGAGATGTTGCTTCCAATTTTGTGGGACGTTTACCCGACACAGAGTTGAAATGACATCTCAAGCCCTGCTGCCCAATGAAACCAATAGGGTTTATATGCATGGACGGTCCTACTCGCACCGCTTTAGATCCTCTAAGCGGTTTAGCAGTACTAGTGTGCGGGTCGGTTTCTGCTCTGCGTGGAAGCAGCATGCAGTCCATCTATTTCTTCAAGCCCCGATGGGCGGGGGCCGATATATTTGCCTTTAAAACTTGTTGAAATGTGTTACTTTATAGAGATATTCAGGTATAAATTATATGCGACAATGTTAACCTTTAGATGCCAATAACGACAATTGTCGTCGGTTTTTCGTCAGGCAGTCACTGTTGCAAACAGTGTGGACCCAGATCAGTCTAATAAGGGTCCACTGTTTGCCTATATGAAAAGAAGTTTGAAAGGGTGCAACAGACGACATCTTTAGATTCAGTTTTTCTTGGCATCTAAAGGGTTAAAGAGATACGGCAATTACGAGTATATTGGCAATATTTACTGTCATAATTCTAAAAGAAATCTGTTTCAAACTATATATTTTACTTCATTAAATATGCACTCTTTTGGTCCAAGCTTTGTTTATTTCTGATTGTGCCAGCCCAACAGGCACACGTCGCTAGGGCAACGTCAAATGTATGCGTAGATTTGCCGTTACATAACGTCATGACGTTGTACCGACGTTGATGTGACATCACAATTACGTCATGTGCCTGCTGGGAGTCCACGTTTTATTTACAGCAGCTCTAGAAGCCTCCGTGGTGTAGTGGTTATGCTACTCGCCTTGCAAACCAGGGGTCGCAGGATCGATCCCGGGCTTCTCCAAACTTTCGAATGAGTCTTTAAACCGAGGTCCCGTCTCCGTATGACCTTAGCTGTTGGTGAGACGTAAAACTCAAATACTCACTAACTTTACAGCAGCTCTCAACGTCGAGTCGATGTTGAAACAATGTTGAAAACATTGTTTCAACGTTGAGCCAATGTTGAGTGCCTGCTGGGTGTTCATATATTCCGTAAGTGGTTGGGGTGCAGTCCCTTGGAATATATGAATAGTATATTGACCCTTGTGATCTTAGAACTTGAAAGTACAGTGACTAGAACTGTTAAATTTTGGCATAATACTTCCTCTGGAATTACAGACAATCATAAATGCAAGTAATAACAAAAAAGTGTATTGGTTTAATATGGCCTTATACAGCTACTTTAATTCAGCAAATGTTCTATGACAGCCTATTTTATGTTTGTTGTTTCCAGGTAAAATTGTTCCAAATTGCCTCAAACTTTGAATGTTTATTATTATTCAGCAAAGACAAGCAGTTTCATCTTTGGATATGATAAATTATACTATAATTGTCGAAATTCAATAGTTATTCTCAGTGGACTAAATGGAAAATTTATATGGAAAGGTTCAATGGCAATCAATGCTACAGACAAATTGTCATTTCCACTTAAAGGCGATGGCACTAGCCGGGGGGTATACGTGCCTCACTGGGCACTTTCTCTAGTTAATAGAAGTAAAAGCAATGATCTGTTAAGATACTTGCCGAGCTACTGTTTTAAATGTTATCTAGCCTGACTGTTTGGATATTGCTCACAACTGCCTTCAAGTTAACTAAGTCTGTTAAATTGTATGTCGACTTATTTGCTGTTATCCCGACTTCCGGTTCTTTTGTTTGTTTGTTTCCTGTTCTTTTAAATGGCATGGTCACTTAGGGATCGATCTACATTTTCCCGGTAAGGAATGCTTATTAAGACCCAAGTCCGGTTGATCGAGGGCATATAGTCTCTATCCTATCAATATCTTCTCAATAGATACTTCTATATAACATGACCGGAAGTCGAGATAATCATTGAAATGTCGACCTATAGTTGCAAAAAGTGTTCCGTGTTGCTGGCATTATGAATGACATTTCTGGGCAATATTACGACCTGTAAACGCGAGAATAATTATGAACGGAAGTCGATATAGCATCAGGTCATACACTGTATGTTGACAAGCCGACTTACTATCTCGTCTATTGGATTTGTTTGTTTTGTTTGATTTGGGATTTAACGTCCCCGTCAACACTGTATAGGTCATTTTGGAGACGTTGCTTCCAATTTTGTGGGACTTTTACCCGACATTGAGATGAAATGACTTCTCAAGCCCTGTCGTCCAATAAAGCCAATAGGGTTTATAAGTATGGACGGTCCGACTTGCACCGCTTTGCCTGGGCAGGTAAGATCCTCTAAGCGGTTTACCAGTACCCGCGTGCGGTCGGTTTCAGCTCTGCGTGGAAGCATCATGCAGCCCATCTATTTCTTCAAGCCCCGATGGGCGGGGGTCCGCTCGTCTATTGGATGGCAATTGTATGCCACAAAAGTTAATCATACTACGGTTAACTATAGTTGATGATCGAACTCGCTCAAGTAAAGTCCCACTTGTCACGTGAGTGTTGAAAGTCACGATGAACCAGTCATCAACAATACACGGGTGCCCTAATCGCCCGATGCCCCAACGGGAGCTCTGATCGCCCGATGCCTCTCTAGGCTATTATTGCCCGATGCCCCACTGAACTGTGTTCGTGCGATGCCCTACAGAGCTGAACCTGTCTCCGATAGGCACTTTGGTCCTAAGAATAAGATGTGGCCTGCTCACAAGGAGCAGAGAACAGTAGCCATCAAATTCGCCACCACAGATACACCTCCAATGCCTAGAAACAATAACGGACATCTGTACGGTTTACAAAAAGCAATACACCACAATATAACCCCCGTCTCGGAGAACGCAGAATAAGTCCATCATGCCTGTTCTGTTATTGCGCATGCGCTAACCAGACAAGCAGCGGGTCTGCCCATGCGACCATACCCGTGCAGCAGACCTACGCTTGACTGGGCGATAGATATCAACAAACTGTGTTTGAAACAAGAATACTCATATATGCTCAGTCACTGAGAACTACTGAAATCATATTCAAATTCGTGCTCATATCATCAGCGCAAGGAAGAGGCAATTGATCAGACTGCACCTTTATGGTTTTTTTTATCTTTCGCCAACTACAGAACACAGTTCATTTTCTGACCCATCTCCGCGACAAAGCTCATAAATAACTGTTCATAAGGTCATGCTCAAGCTCATACATACCTCTCAATATTCACGGGCCTCCGTGGCCTAGTGGTTAAGAGCGCTGACTCTTGATCATTAGATCTCTCACCGCTGTGGTTCGAGCCTCGCTCGGGTCACATGTGATACGCCAAGTTCTGCAACGGAAGGTCAGGTGGTTTTTGTCCGGGTACTCCGGTTTTCGCCCACCTCTGATTAACGATCGGCTCGATATGAGTGAAATAATCTTGGAAGGGCCTTAAAACCAAAACACACACAAAAAACTCTCAATATTCATAAATACATTAAATTCGGCAATACATAAAAACCGAACACAGAATGATTTTTACCACACACTGCATACCGCTTGTTCCATCATTGAAAATAAAAAATAGAAACGATCAGGAACTGATACAATCAGATCCCAAATTCTTCCCACAATAGCACTAGAGAAAGAAGTCAAAACATGGAGTGACGACAATAAACAAAACGGACAACAGGTAAACCTAATCAGCAGCCCTTTCTCAAACAGGTGGTAACTCAGAATATACAAATCTAACTAAAAAGGATCGATATACATAATGGGGGATAGGTAATAAAATCTCCAACATGAAAAACATTAAACTGGAAGGAAAACGTAACTAAAAATGAACAACCAAACAGGTGGGAAAAAATCAGAATCATCGATCGTAACAGCATTTATGATTAGGGAAAGAATCAGAACCACCAACACATAGTATGAAGGAACCACAGCAAAAGTACCGACTTGGAACGGTCAGTAAAAATTACTGTTTGCATAAAAAATGCTCAAAACATACTACTCTCGTATTTGGTAGACGTAACGTTATAACTGACTTTGCGAAGTCGATGACATCTGTTACGCCACTTCGACCTTCCAACCCGTGACGACCAAATACCAAAACTAGTCAATCTACATATTAAATAGTCCTTAATGCGGTGTCCCTGCCAGCACCAACCACGGGCCAACGTCGGGCCGATAGCGGCACGTCGTACCGCTATCGGCCCGGCATTCTTTGTTGGCTGGGGTATGCAATAAAAACACATAATTTATGACAATGCATGTATAAGCAGATTTCTACATGCATGCATGGTGGTTGACCCAGTCACGGTTGATGGCTTTGCTTTCCATTTTAATTGCACGCCCGTGAGTCGGGCCTCGGATTCTGTGGCGGTTCCGGCGAATTAAAATTTAATTTTATGTAATTATGGTTGGTGCCTGGTGCTCTGTCTCTGATCGGGCCCGTCGGGGTCTGGTCGCTGTTTTTCTTTTGCTCCGGTGTTTCGGGGGTTTCTTGCTGTCGGGTCATCGCTGTTGTTTCGTCTCTGCGGTTGTTTGGTTTTTGTGTTCTCGGAAATGTTGCGCGAGGACTGCGGCAGCGTAAAATCGATTTAAGGAACCCCCCCCCCCCCACCGCAGTGAAATTCTTTTCACTGACCGTTCCAATGAGGTTCTTCTTTCGCGGTTTATTTTTGTTATGGTTTGTCTTTGAGTGTGTATATCTCTCATATCCTTTCGTTTTTGGATAGTTAATTTGCCATTTTTCGGGAAAGTAACTGTCCTATTGACTTCCCGCTATTGATGTTTCCATTAGGGTCTGGTTGTTTCATATTTGTGCTTCTTTCCCTTTGATGTCTCTGACGGAAGCTGTGGGTTAATTGTATTGATTCCTGCTCATTGTCTTCATTTCTATTTTCTAAACATAATTGAAATCGTTGCAAATAATGAACTCTTGATATTTTACGACCTAATACTTCCTACTGACACCATGAATATGTTTGCAGTACCTTTTCATCATCAAAGTTAACTCGTCAGGCGTTAGTCTAAGAGTTCGCCCTGAAAATGAAGATTTGGATAGGCCTGTCAAAGATTTACGCCCCTCATACAGAGACGGGACTTCGGTTGTCGAACAACTGAAAGCCAAAAGCCCTGGATCGAGCAGGCAACCCGTGGTTCCTAAGCTTGTAGCTCAGTCACTAGAGAACAGGCATCAGCTGGTGTTTGGGAATGTGTGGCGGCCGTAAGAAGTCTCCCTGCCCTGTATCATAGTGTAGTGTATATTTTTTTGTCCTTTGGGATCACTGATTCCATTGTATAATTTTGAAAATATTTGAGGGTCACTAATTGGCCGAAACTAGCTACACTGTAGTCTTGCCTTGAAAACATGTACACTCCATATTTTCAGTTCTGTGGAGTATTCCTTGCTTCCAAAGGAAAACCCTTTTATAGAATATATTCAGAAAGTTTGGGTATACTAATATAGATAAACCCATCATGTAAGCATATTCATACATTCGAAAAAATAATACATAGATTCCACATACCGACAGAGCCTTAGCATTCTGATCTCGACATTTAACCCATTTAGTACCAGATACCCCAAAACGGGTAATTGGCAAACAGTTCAGGACCAGATCAGTCTGATCAGGGCATACACTATATGCAAAACGTTCAGCCAGTTTCCAAATAGATTTTGAAGAAAACACAACCTGACACCCCTAAATTTTGAAATGGACTGCTATATATAAGGAGGAAGATGCCATTTGGTACAAAAAGGGTTAATTGTGAAGACACTAACATGAACTTAACTACTGCTCCCATCCTAATATTTTTTGGGAATATTTATATCTAACAATCGTACATGAAAATCATGCACGCATATTCTAAACTTAGTATAGATACAGGCCAAAATTATAGCCATGCAGCAAAATGAAGCAGAACAGGGATTTTTACTAAAAACGAGTTTCCCTTGAATGAGACTGGTCAAAATTCCACAGGAAACCACGGTATAACTTGTCAGTGTAGTATCACTACGCATAAAATTTTCCGCGTTTAAATACATAAGCCACTATTTGGCTACTGGCGACGTTTTGGCAAAATACATGAAAAATAGATGTATTGCCGTCTATTGTAGCGCGAATAACCATATGAATACACCAGACTATGGTCATACGACAAACGCATGATGTCAAATAGTTGGCTATACCATATATATTCTAAAATAATTTAGTTGTGCTGGCTTCAACATTATCCATCTCGTAACAGGTTGATGTATACCTGTGGTACACAACTTGTATCTATGCACATGTCCATTATGTCGATATTTACGCTATGTACGTTGGGTCAGCATTATGTATACTCCATGTATAAAATAGAAGTGAAAGCAATGATCAGGAATCGATACAATTAACACACAGCTCCCATCAGATACACCAAATGGAAAGAAACACAAACATGAAATAACTAGACCCTAATGGAAACGCCAACAGCGAAAAGCCAATAGGACAGTCACTTTCCCACGAAATGGCCAATTGGCTATCCAAAACCAAAAATATAAGCGATGCACACACTCAAAGACAAACCATAACAAAAATAAATCGCGACAGAAGGGCCGCCTTGGAACGGTCAGTGAAACGAATTTTACTTGGTGGTGGGGTGGGGCTTAAATTGATTTTACTCTGCAATCCTCGCCCTTACTTCAAAGCTGTGTCTATGTACACGCTCATGATGTCTATTAGCGTGATATATACTTTGGATCAGGATGATGTGTACCTCAGGTGGACAACGTGTATGAATGCACAATCATTGTGATATATACACTGCTCAAAACACTTAAAGGAGCAAACACATATTTCCTCATAGTATAAAGATGTTGGATAATAATGATGTAACAAAAAATTGAGAAAGATGAATAACTTTATCGGTAACATGTTAATGGCAAACATTGGCAACCAGTTCACAAATCACGGCATGTAACCTGTTAAGGAAGAATTTGCAAACATGTTTGAGAAATCGCCATCTTTACGTCAGATTATTTTAAATGCCAAAGACATGCGCAAATCAGACACTTATTCCTGTCAGTAATGTGGAAGACCACCTCGAGCAGCACAGCACTCCTGGCATCGCCGAGGCATGCTACGAACTAAAACTTGAACAGTTTGTAAATCTAGTGTTTCCCACTAATCAAAGGATTTTTGACCGAACTGCAAACGAGAACTGGTAATTCGCTTAGAGGATCTAAGCCTGCCCAGGCAAAGCAGTGCGAGTCGGCCCGTCCATGCTTATAAACCCTATTGGTTTCATTGGGCGGCAGGGCTTGAGATGTCATTTCATCTCAATGTCGGGTAAAAGTCCCACAAAATTGGAAGCAGCGTCTCCAAAATGACCTTTACAGTGTTGACGGGGACGTTACACCTCAAATCAAACAAAACAAACAAAGGATTTTTGTGTGTTCTTGAATAGTCATTGGTGGTTGGTCGCCCTGTGAGATACGTCTGTAAAGAATGTCCCACACATGTTCTATTGGGTTTAAGTCAGGAGAATGTGCCGGCCAGTCCATTACTTCAATAGTTTCACGATTAAGGTAATCCATGCACACTCAAGCAGTATGGGGGCGCGCATTATCCTGCATCAGAATGAAATTGTCACCGATTGCCCCAGCGAAAGGCATCACAATAGGATCTAGATTTTCATCTCAATACCGTTATGCAGTCAATGTACCTTCGTTTATCACGTACAAGTCCGGTCTTCATAAGAAATTCCACCCCATACCATCACTGACTCCACTCCATATCTGTCTGTTTCCACAATGTTGCAGTGTTCGAATCGTTCTCAGGGTCGTCTCCACACTCGAACACGTCGATCACATGCACATGCAGGTGAAATATGCTTTCATCCGTCAACAGAACTGTACGCCAATCTTGCAATCGCCAGTTCTGATGTCTTGGGCAAACTCATATCGCCATGCACGATGTTGCCTGGTGAGAACAGGCCCTCTTGCCGGACGTCTGGTCCTCAGATCCCCATCATGTATCCTCTTACGTATTGTTTGATCGGATATACGTTGACCAATTGCATGCTGGAAATCGATTTGAAGCCTTTTGGCCGTATATTGCCGATTTCGTAGCGCTAGACTTCGAAGATATTGATCTTTCCTTTGTGACGTCATGCGGTGTCGGCCTTGCCCTGCTCCGTCTAGTAAAGTCGCCCGTCTCCTGGTAGTGTCTCCATACATCAAAGCGTTCAGCAACAATCCTTTGGGTGTACCCACTTTCAAGCAAAGCGACACCTTGAGCGACCTCATCTTCTTCCAAGAACCGCTTAACACCATATGAAGTCACTATGAAGCCCAAAATAACGCATAACCGAAGGCATGTTTCTGACTCAAACTCAAATTTTGAACAGATCGCCACATACCGAATTTCAGCCGTTTTAAAGGGGTATCCATGCTATAGTTCACATTCTTGCTTTGCACGTGAACCTTGCTTCTTGACGTTTGCATGAACATTGTTAAGAGATGTCACTTTAAAATAGTGCCTTTCCTTGAGTTTGAAAATTGCCATGCGGTGATGTTATACAGGCTTAAAAGTTTGCTCCTTTAATTGTTTTGAGCAGTGTACTTTGGGTCAGGATAATGTATACTCCAGGTACACAACTTATATTTAAGCACACGTCGATTATGCCTTTCAGTATGATGCACACGGTCAGCATGATGTATACTCCAGTAATACAACCTGTACCAAGTTCACGCTCATAATGTCTATCATTGTGATATGTATACTTTGGGTCACCATGATGTATGCTTTAGGAATAATATAGAAGCCTCCGTGGTGTAGTGGTTACGCTACTCGCCTTGTAAACCAGGGATCGCAGGATCGATTCCTGATTTTTGTTTTACTTCTATTCTCCAGACTCTCGGATGAGTCTTTAAACCGAGGTCCCGTCCCCGTATGGCCTTAGCTGTTGGTGGGACGTAAAACTCAAACACTGACTGAATGCTCTAGGAATATAATCAGTACCTAATGTCTCTCATTGTGTTATGTACTTTGGGTCAGCATGTGGTATACTCGAGGTATACAACCAGTATCTAGATACACGCTCGCAATGTCTGTCAGTGTGATAAACACTTTGGGTCAGAATATAAGAATCTGATATGGGGTTCTGTTGTAGATGAGCGTTTCCAACCCGAGGGATGACCATGCTGAGCGGAACCGAGGCTACGCCGAGGTTCCGCTCAGCACGGTCATCCCGAGGGTTGGAAACGCCCATCTACAACAGAACCCCATATTGGATTCTTTTTCTTGCACAACATGTATATTGTTTACAAAATAACAGTAGTGCGGAAGTAGTTCCGGCAGTTGAATAGAATTGAAGCGCATTTATGTTAGTTGCCTGGGACGGAACACCAGGGTCAGAACATAAATATCTATCCCAGGGTAAAATCACGGATTTCCTTGTCTGGTGTGCAAGAATGATGTATACACCAGGTACACAACTTATCCATGCACAAGTCCTTACTTTCTATCAGTGTGATATGTACTTTGAATCAGGATTATGTTTACTCAAGGTAAACAACTTGTGCACACGTCCAAAATTTATATCATTGTGATATATACTTTGGGTCAGGATGTTGTATACCTCAGGTACACAACTTTGTATCTATATTCACGTTCATAATGTATATCAGTGTTATATAAACCCTGGGTCAGGTTGATATATCACTCGGAAACACAATTTATATCTATGCGCTAGTCCTTAATGTCTATGATGGGTATCTCTGGCACACAACATCTACAGGCCCATAATTTTATCATTATAATAGATAATGCTATTAATCAATACGAAATTACTTGATTAATGCGGTCCCCGCCCATCGGGCTTGAAGAATAGATGGGCTGCACGATGCTTCTATGCAGAGCTGAATCCGACCGCACATGAGTACTGGTAAACCAACAGAAGTAGAGGCAATTGCCAGGAATCGATAAATTAACCCACAGCTCCCATCAGAGACACCAAAGGGAAAGAATCACAAACATGAAGCAACAGACCCTAACGGAAACAACAACAGCGGAAAGCCAAAAGGACAGTTACTTTCCCACAAAATGGCAAAAAGGCTATCCAAAATAAAATAATATAAGCGACACAAACACCCAAAGACAAACCATAACAAAAATAAACCTCGATAGAAGAACCGCCTTGGAACGGTCAGCGGAAACGAATTCCATTGGGCGCTTAAATCGATTTGACGTGGCCACAATCCTCGCCCTTACTTCCGTCGCGATTAAGACAAATAATTTGTTCAGTCCGCATGAAGGCCACCTGACTCATTAGTGCACCATCTCCGTGAACACAAAAATCAAACAACCACAGAGATGAAACAACGGTGAGGACTCGACAGCAAGAAACAACAGAAATGCTGGAGCAAAAGAAAATCAACAGTTAGACTCCAATGGGCCCGACCAGAGACAGAGCATCAGGTACCAACCAACACAAGCCTTTACGTTGGAACCGTCATAGAATCTGAGGTCTGACCCACCGGCGTGCAATTAAAGAGGGAAGCAAAGTTGTAAACCGTGATCGGGTTAACTACCATGCATGCAGTCTGTCGTATAACATTTATGTTGTACCCAATCTTTTTATATCGAAGAATGATTTTACGAAATTGGGTGCTTAAGTCATTGCGGTTATAATTTTTTCTAAATTTATATACTAAGTCACCTATATGATTCGGCTTCCGATAGACCTTGTTGCAGAAGAGATTGCACGACCCGCAGAAAAAGCAACCAACTGAAGTCGGTTGATTTCTAAGAGTGCCCTAAAATCACCATGTCATTCTGTCAGTCTGTCATTCTGTCAGTCTGTCAGTCTGTCTGTCCGTCCGTAACCCGTTTGTGAAAATTGGTGATAGTGACTTAACCGCTTGGAATATTTAAACAATTTTTGGCATACTGATAGATATCAATGAGATCTAACCAATGAACTTACGAAATATTACATTCCATTTAGTATAGCCTCGCCGAGGCGAAAAATGTGAAAATTTTCGAACATTTTTGAACTGCTTCTCCTCGGAAACCGTTGGGCCGATTGAAGTCAAATTTCATATGGAGCCTCTATGGGATGGGGGAAACCAAAATTTGCTCATGGGGTCAAGGTCACATGACCAAAATGGCCGCCAAGCCATATATGGTTTGTCTGTCTGTCCGTCCGTAACCCGTAAGTGAAAATTGGTGATAGTGACTTAACCGCTTGGAATATTTAAACAATTTTTGGCATACTGATAGATATCAATGAGATCTAACCAATGAACTTGAGAAATATTACATTCCATTTAGTATAGCCTCGCCGAGGCGAAAAATGTGAAAATTTTCGAACTGCTTCTCCTCGGAAACCGTTGGGCCGATTGAAGTCAAATTTCATATGGAGCCTCTATGGGATAGGGAAACCAAAATTTGCTCATGGGGTCCAGGTCACATGACCAAAATGGCCGCCAAGCCATATATGGTAAAAACCCTTCAAAAATAGTCTACTCCAGAACCACTGGGCAGATTTCCACAAAACTTGATAAATAGCATCTGGGATGTAGGCCTATCATAAATTGCTAAAATGGTGACCCTGGGTTCACCTTGACCTTCTTTGGGTCCGTCCGTAACCCGTTTGTGAAAATTGGTGATAGTGACTTAACCGCTTGGAATATTTAAACAATTTTTGGCATACTGATAGATATCAATGAGATCTAACCAATGAACTTGCGAAATATTACATTCCATTTAGTATAGCTTCGCCGAGGCGAAAAATGTGAAAATTTTCGAACTGCTTCTCCTCGGAAACCGTTGGGCCGATTGAAATCAAATTTCATATGGAGCCTCTATGTGTTTGGGGAAACCAAAATTTGCTCATGGGGTCCAGGACACGTGACCAAAATGGCCGCCAAGCCATATATGGTCTGTCTATCTGTCCGTCCGTAACCTGTTTGTGAAAATTGGTGATAGTGACTTAACCGCTTGGAATATTTAAACAATTTTTGGCATACTGATAGATATCAATGAGATATAACCAATGAACTTGCGAAATATTACATTCCATTTAGTATAGCTTCGCCGAGGCGGAAAATGTGAAAATTTTCGAACTGCTTCTCCTCGGAAACCGTTGGGCCGATTGAAATCAAATTTCATATGGAGCCTCTTTGGGTTGGGGGAAACCAAAAATTGCTCATGGGGTCCAGAACACGTGACCAAAATGGCCGCCAAGCCATATATGGTCTGTCTATCTGTCCGTCCGTAACCCGTTTGTGAAAATTGGTGATAGTGACTTAACCGCTTGGAATATTTAAACAATTATTGGCATACTGATAAATATCAATAAGACCTTATCAATGAACTTGCGAAATATTACATTCCATTTAGTACAGCCTCGCCGAGGCGAAAAATGTGAAAATTTTCGAACTGCTTCTCCTCGGAAACCGTTGGGCCGATTGAAGTCAAATTTCATATGGAGCCTCTACGGGATGGGGGAAACCAAAATTTCCTCATGGTGTCCATGGCCACATGACCAAAATGGCCGCCAAGCAATATATGGTAAAAACCCTTCAAAAATAGTCTTCTCCAGAACCACTGTGCAGATTTCCACGAAACTTGATAAATAGCATCTGGAACGTAGGCCCATCATAAATTGCTAAAATGATGACCCTGGGTTGACCTTGACCTTCTTTGTGCCTAGGTCAAACTTTGACACATATGCTTTTGTGTTGGAAAAGTGAGAATGCATTTTATCCTGCAAACGATTCAGAATACAGTACTAAAGTATAAGATATATTTTTGCTCCTTACGATAAGGCGCATTTATTGGGGGAACCGTTTTATGTCCAGGTCACATGACCAAAATGGCCGCTATACCCATATATGGTAACACTCATAAAGCTAAAAGCATCCGGCGGGTCGTGCACTTCAGCTGAAGCACTGGTTTAAGTCCAAAATTGAATTTTGAAATTAAATCAGAATGACGTCTATACAATTTTGAAAAGGCTTTGCGTAGTTTATGGTACCGATAACCATGATTAAGAAGTTTAGCCGTTAACAATTTATTACGAGTGTTGAAGTCAGTTACATGACTACATGCCCCGTCAGTTACATGCCCAGGCAAAGCGGTGCGAGTCGGACCGTCCATGCTTATAAACCCTAATTATTTCATTGGGCGACAGGGCCTGAGATGTCATTTCATCTCCGTGTCGGGTAAAAGTCACATAAAATTGGAAGCAACGTCTCCAAAATGACCTATATAGTGTGGACAGGGACGTTACATCTCAAATCAAACAAACAAACAAAACTTGAGTAATGACAATTTTATTAAATGACCATTAAAAACATTACTATTGATTTTTTACCTCAGTGTTAATACGGATGGCCTCCGAACAATACAGGATAGTCAATTAATAATATGTGATATATACTTAGCGGGTCAGGATAATATATACTTCAAGTACACAACTTTTATCTATGAACGCGTCCATATTGCATATCAGTGCGATAGGTACTGTTGTCCGAAGATAAGTTGAAAGTGACGTCAGCGATTTAGTTTGTTATAAAGCATTTCCCACTGTTGTCAAAAGGTAACGACGCTTCGGTATTGATATTATAACGGTATAGTCTGCCTTGCCAGCCAATAATGGGTATGATAATGATAACGGTGCAACCTGTCAAACCTACCTGTGGCGGTATACACTTTTACGTCACTGTCTACTTATCCTCTGACAACAGTACTCTAAGTCACAGATACACAACATGTATCTATGCAAACGTCAATAACCATTCTGTCAGTGTGATAAATACTCTCGGTCAGGATGATGTTTTTCTAAGGGACATAACATGTATCCGTGCACACATCCATAAAATCTAACGGTGTGATATATACTTTAGGTCAGGACGATGTATACCTCAGGTACACAACTTATATCTATGCACACGTCCATAATGATTGTGATAGATACTACGGGTCAGGATTATGTATACCTCAGGTAAACAACTGGTGCCTATGCACACGTCCATTGCTTCTATCACGGTATTTACTCAGGATGATACCGCCAGTAAACAACATTATCTATGCACACGTCCATAATGTCAGATATTCTTTGGGTCAGGAGGATGTTGTCCTCGGGTGCACAACTTGTATCCATGCACTCTCCTTTTGGTCAGCATGACTAATATACCAGGTAAGCATTTATATTAAAAACATTTACTGGGTCAAACACCAGCTTGTCACAGGTACATATATGGCGCATTACCACTACCGTACTGGGGAAAACCCCACGCCTAATTACCATTAATAGTATTGAAATGCACTGGGGTAAACCCCAAACCCCACCCATACAGGAACGTGACACAAACATTTTTACTATATACTGGACCAAACTCCGACCAATCACAGATACATATAGCGCATTACCATTGATATTATAGAAATATACTGGGGCAAACCCCACGCTTCCCCTCATTCATGAACATTATATAACTGCCATTTGTACCACAGATATATACTGGGACCAACTCAAGTAGTCACATGTACGTGAAAAGAACGTTTACCAGTGACATTATAGAAATGTACTAGAGCAAACTCTACGCCTATGTACCGTTAATAGTGTAGTACTGGGACAAATCCCACGCCCACACTATGTACATATAAATACTGTGGCAAACTCCAGCTAGAGCACATTGGCTATGTTATAAAAGAAATATAGCCTAGTGGGGCGAACCCGACGCTTCCTCTCATACAGAAACATCTTACCTGTCATTAATATAACAGAAATATGCTGGAACAAACTACTGGTAGTCACATATACGAGTACAGCCTATTTACCACTTATTGTATAAAACGGTACTGGGGCAAACTCAACTCTATTTATCATTGATAGTAAACCCAACGCCGGCATTTCTCAGGAGCTTGCTCAAACTACATCCAGGCCTCCACTAAATGTTTATATGCAGCATAGACCCTGACGAGACTGCTAATGTGCATGCTAGCTTGAGTCCATGCTGGTCGCACAGGAGATAAGGAATATTTTCTCAGCAGCTGTCTCAAACTCTACCTCAAGGCCTCCGCTATATGTCTGTGAGCAGCTAAGGCTCTGGCGAGACTGTGCAGGCTAGCTTGAGCCCATGTTGTTCGCCTAGACGACAGGGAATCTTTTCTCAGGAGTTGGTCCAAACGTTACATTAAGGCTTCCGCTACATATCTATGTCAGAGCACCCAAGGCTCTGATGAGACTGTGCTAATCAGGCTAGCTTGAGCCCATGTTTGTCACCCAGACGATAAGGTACCGTTTCTCAGGAGCTGGATCAAAATCTACATGAAACCCTCTAAGTATACTGCATGTCTATGAGCAGATGAGACTCTTGTGATACTGCGTTTATGCGCAGGCTAGCTTGAGCCCACGTTGGTCGCCCATGAAATAAGGTATCTTTCCTCAAGAGCTAGATCCAATTCTTAGTCAAGACCTCTACTATGAGGTACCTTTTGCTATAAATTCCCTATTTTGTGATGTCACCAAATCGAATTGGTGATATCACGAATTCCATTTAGTGATATCACTAAATAGAGATGAATTTGCGATATCACAAAATCGAATAAGAGATATCACAAAATCGAATTAGTGATATCACTAAATAAATAGATTTTTTTGGTTTGTTTTGGTTTTACAGCCCTTTTAAGATTATTTCACTCGTATCGAGCCGATCTTTAATCAGAGGTGGGTGAAAAGTGGAGTACCTGGAGATAAAACACCTGACCTTCCGTTGCAGTATCTTGCGTCTGACATGTGACCAGAGCCAGGCTCACACCACAGTGGGGAGAGATTTAAAGATTAAGAGTCAAGGCTCTTATCCACTAGGCCACGGAGGCCCATGTAAACAGAATTATTGATATTAAAGCTATTTAGTGATATAAAAATCGAATTTGTGATAGCTCTTAATTGATTTCGTGATATCACTAATTCGATTTTGTGATATCACTAATTCGATTTAGTTATATCACTAAACAGACATCATAAAGTGATAGCACACAATTGAATGAGTGACATCACTAATATGAATGAATTTGTGATACCAATTAATCGAATTAGTTATATTACTAAATATATGACATTCACAAACAGTTTACTCCCTAATAAATTTTGATGCCGACAGAGAATGTGCTACCAAGGCGCATGCTCTGAGAAATATGGTGGCAATCAGCCGCATGGTGAATACTACAATGACTGCTGTTCAAAAATGTATTTTCAGATCCCCTAGATACTGACGGAGTTCTAGTAAAGTCCCGCCATCAACTACATTTTCAATCCCATAACATCGTATGCGGTTCAAAATGCCTCAGGCTGCTGAATGTTGGATAGAATATCACCTTCTGCATAAGCATTGATCATTTCGGAAGCCCTCATTATTCTAAAAATTAAACTGGAAAATATAAATTTGTGATATTACAAAATCGATTTAGTGATATCATACACATTCACTCCTATTTAGTGATATCACAAAATCGAATAAGTGATATCACAAATGGATTCTGTGATATCAATAAATAGAGATAAATTAAAGATATCACTATACCGAATAAGTGATATCACAAAATAGACTTAGTGATATCACAAAATCAAGCCCAAATTGAATTTTGTGATATCACTACACATCTAGTAAATCTATTTGTGATATCACAAATTCCGTCTAACTTTGTGATTTCACAAAATTGTTCTATCTATCTATCTATATATCCTGCAGCACCCTCTCGCGAGGATTATGTGCAGCTGCGCGCGTCAGAAAAAGAAAAGTGTGATAGAAGAAAAAGTATTAGATTTTAGGAGAATTGAAAGTAAAAACAGTGTTAGTAAAGTAGAGATTAAAAGCAGATAAAAACAATGTTTCACGGTTCATGGCATTGGGTGATGGAGGGTGCATATGGTCGATCTGAAAGAATCCAGATCGGAGCACACAACAGCATGAGGAGGAAGGTGATTCCATTGTACCACAGCCAAGGGGAAGAAAGTGTATTTATAGTAACTGGCAGTAGTAGGGATTTGAATATAGTGCATAGTATGCATGTTTTTAGTAGTTCTGATTGGATGTCGGATGTATGTAGGGAGCGGAATCTCGACAAGACTATATACTATCTTGTAGAACAATAGGAGGCGAGCATCTGCCCGCCTCTGTTCCAATGATCTCCATTCCAGGGTATTAAGCATCTGGGTCACACTACTATATGAAGAGTAGTCATGTTTGACCCATCTAGCTGCTCTTCTTTGGACTTGCTCAACCTTGTTTATATTTGACTGGGTATATGGGCTCCACACAGGGGAGGCATACTCAAGCTGGGGCCTAACAAGGGTATTATAAGCTGTTTCACGTATGCCTTGATGTTTGGTGCGTATATTCCTACGTATGAAGCCCAGGGTCCGATTTGCTTTGGTGGTCACGTTATGAATGTGGGTGTTCCAAGTTAAATCACGGCTAAACTCAAGGCCCAGGTACTTGGCATGATCAGCCTCCTGGAGGACTTCACCGTGGAGAATGTAATTGTGTCTAATGGGTTCTTTAGAACGGGAAATGTGTAGGACCTGGCATTTACCCGGGTTAAATTCCATTTCCCAGTTCTTTTCCCAAGTTTCAAGCTTTTGGAGGTCCCTTTGCAATAAGGTACAGTCAGCATCACTGCGGACAGCCAAATATATTGCCGTGTCATCTGCAAAAAGTCTGACCTGTGAGTGGATCTGCTCTGGTAGGTCATTGATGTATAAAAGAAACAGGATCGGTCCCAGTACTGATCCTTGGGGAACCCCAGATGTGACCGGAATTTGGGATGAGGTTTCCCCCTCTAGGGCTACACGTTGAGTACGGCCAAAAAGGAAAGCTTTGATCCAGTTTAGGGTGTTTGAGGTTATGCCATGTTGGTGCAGTTTGTGGAGTAATTTAATATGGCTAACCTTATCGAATGCTTTACTAAAATCCAGGAGTATCAGGTCAGTCTGGTGACCTGCTGATAGATTTCGTGCAAGCTTATTGTTTGTCGTGTTTGTGATATCACAAACTAAGGAGTGATATCACAAATAATAATAATAAAAATAACAATAATAATAATAATAATAAAATAAATGCAAATAGCCTTGAGTCGAGATTGACCGTTTCTAATCTGTTTCGTGGCATAAGTTTGGTCAACTTCTCACCTGGTTCCCTTCTGTTTCCCTGTCCAAAGTGCACATAGATGATGCAAAATGTAAACAAAAGTCAGTAGAATTTTCTATCAGAAATATATGTATAGTATATGCGCGGCTTCACAAGTAAATGATATGCCTAGATTTTAGATATGAACATCAGCGAAGTCATTTTAATCTGAAGTTGATTTTTGGTTGTTATCGTCATGTCAAGGTGACATGGTTTTGCACACGCAACGCAACAATAAGACTGTCGTGCGCAAGGACGTTGACACTAATCAGTTAATTAAGGTTCTGATAACATTATCTCGCACCAACCCATTAAAGAGTATGAGGGTATACAATGTACTTGGCTTTGAGTTACGTTGACCTGTGGGGTATGGCATCCTGTTCGGGTTTATAAATACCAATTTAATACAGATATCTGCATTTTAATACAGATATCTTCATTTAAATACAGATATCTGTATTTAGATGCATATCTCCATTTAAAATACAAATATCTGCATTTGAAATGTAGATAATTCTATTTGGTTATTAAATACAGATATCTGAATTTCAGTTATAGATATCTGCATTTGAATTAGAGATATCTGTATTTAAGCTTAATTAGATATATCTGTAATTAAAATGCAGAGACTGTATTTGAAATGCAGATATCTCTATTTATGAGCCTGGTTATTTTAGACTTTTATTTTCCACAAATATTCAATACTCCCTTGCTCAAGTTTCAATGGCAACAAACTATGTCACAATGACGTTGACTTTTGTTGACTGTTTGTTATTCCACTGGCACAAAATTTCGGATATTTGAATTTGTTTCTCAAAGTAATGAAACGCTTTCAGAAAGTACCTGGTGCATCAAATAGGCTACACAGTATTTAAACAAGCAGTTGTACAAAGGAAGTGTCTTGAGTGCCAGTACCAGCACCCTAGACTCTGAGGCTAGAGTGCTGGGTCCGGCACTCTAGACTTGCTGGCTAAAGTGACGGTCCCGGCACTCTAGCCTTTCCTATGTGGCAAGGCTAGAGTGTCAGTAATACAATAATTGATAGCTTTAATCCGCCAGAGAGCATCATACTAAGGACGAATTAAAGAAAGAAAACATTTACCTGACATAATATAAAGAATTATCAACCATATTGGAGGAGAGAATTTTTTTTTTTGGTTTTGGTTTTACGGCCCTTTCAAGATTATTTCACTCATATCGAGCCCATCATTAATCAGAGGTGGGTGAAAATTGGAGGACCCGGAAAAAAACCACCTGACCTTCCGTTGCAGAACTTGGCGTCTCATGTGACCCGAGAGAGGCTCGAACCACAGCGGTGAGAGACCTAATGATTAAGAGTCAGCGCTCTTATCCACTAGGCCACGGAGGCCTGTCTGGAGGAGAGAATACTCCACATGATTTTACAACTGTGTACATCAACTACTGCTAAAATTGGGCTGGCTAGAGTGCCGGATATATATTATTTCTTTGTTATTTCGATCATCTGCCACCTAGAATTGAGATAAATTGGACATTATTTCTCTGACATGTCATGTTAGTCTGTGAACTACACAGCTGCACAGGCTGATCTGCGCCTCTTTAGTTTGCATATGCAATTAACCGGTTTTCTGGTGACGCAGCTCATTATTATAATGTCTTCATGGAAAGAAAGTATGCAATAACGATAACTGGAAATAAATTTATTATTATCATTACATGCATTATCTTCCATATTATTGTTTGTAAATAACAATATGATAAATTGAAATCGAAACCAATGTTTGTCACTGTTGTAAAAAACAATTGAAGTGTGCTACCAACAACCTGTTACCTGATTGAATGGTCGAATCAGAATTGTTACTGGTGACACGTCAAATGACATTCATACACCATGTCGAATGACCTCAAAGACATCTTAAATTTTAAAGATCCTATTCTCTTACATTGTCACCGCCAACACATCACACACTTCAGTTTTCTCCTCAAAACAAACAAAAGAAAAACAACAAATATTTAAAATTACTTAATGCTGTTCCTAAAAGTTCTGCTGTGATTGCCTCACGATGGCTCAAGACTTCACCAAGGTAAAAAATTTGAAGACTTTTTTCTGCCTTCGAAAGCTCCTTTGAGCGCTATCAGAATGCAGAATTTGTTCAGTTCTGGGGAGCAATATCTGCAGCTCAGTCTCATTTAACAAAAAAGTCCGAATCCTAGGTTGAAGTATTATGAGATCTGTTACCACTGTATACAAGGCGGGAATCTGCCCCTGCCCATTGGGGCTTGGAAAAATAGATTTGGCTGCACAATGCTTCCACGCAGAGCTGATACGGACAGCACATGAGTACTGGTAATCTGCTTAGAACTTCTAAGCCTGTCCAGGAAAATTGCTGAAGTGGGCCGGTCCATTCTTATAAACCCTACTGGTTTCATTTGGTGGCAGGGATTGAGATGTCATTTCATCTCAGTGTTGGGTAAAAGTCTCACAAAATTGGAAGCAACATCTCCAAAATGACCTGAAAAGTGTTGACGGGGATGTTCAATGTCAATTGCAGATATCTCTAATTAAATGAAAATACAGATATCTGTATTTAAAATGCAGATATCTGTATTTTAAATGCAGATATCTGAATAGATAGGTTTAAACCCAAATGGTACACCATAGTGGGGGAGCAAAATGTCATTTACGAGACAGGCCCTAATTAATGTTGTTTGAACTTGTGGCCCAACTCATTTGCTTGTAACTTAAATGTGGAGTGGTCGTTAATGAAGAAAATGAAAATGATCAGAATAGAGCTGCTAGATTTGTAACAAGCAATTACGGCTTTGAAGCTGGGAGCACGACTGGAATTCTAGAAAAAAAAAAAATAAGATGGGAGTCTCTCAAGAAAAGGAGAAGAGACAGTAGGCTCATACTCTCATACAAAGGTCTAAAGGGTGCTGCCAGCATTCCAACAGATGACCTTGTCCCCCAGCTAGGCACTGTAGAGCCAGTGGAGCGCTGTGGTGCATTGGTAAAGCATCGGATTTGAGATCGAGAGGAAGCCGGTTCGATCCCCGCAAGCACCAAGTGTTGTTTCCTTGAGCAAGAGACTTTATCCACATTGCTTAGTACTGGTTTCTACCCAGGAAAAGAGGGCCACATGGTAGATTAGTACTAGTACTAAATGTTTTAACCTCTATAAATAAGGTTGATTATTATTATTATTATTGTAGAAAGCACCATTCAATGGCGTTTCAGACCCTTACTGCAAGAACTGACATTTATAAAGAATTGTTCTTCCCCCCATTAGAGATTGGAATGCACTTCCCGATTCGATTATTTCGACAGCTGAAGGTGCTGAGGATTGTGTAGCTAAGTTTACCACTTTGGTTAGAGCTAGAGACTAACTTCCGATATCATAGGTCCTGGTGTATGAATCAATGTCATTTGACATGTCACCAGTAACAATTATGATTCTGATAAATGTATATGAGGGTCCCCCTATTTGCAGACAAGAACAGTCAAGAACCGACAAGAACAGTCAAGAACCCTTTTTACCTATTTATTATAAAATATAATTTAAAATGATAATTTAAACCTATTCTGATATATTTCGATGTGGTTATATCATTTTTAGGCGGGCATAAGCCCGTCTATAATCATTGTACAGCATCAAAATTTGTGCACCTCTTTAGACATTTCTTCTTGTAGTCCTCCACCCAAGAAAATAGAAAAGCATATCTAAATAGGAAAAAAACAAGAAAACAACAACAACAACAAAAAAAAAACAGTACACACAATGAAACAGATCAAGTTTGGCTTGACGGTTTGAAAATTGACAAAAAAGTTCATAAAAAAAGACCTGCCTGTTAGATTTCACAAATAAACTTGTGCTGAAGGATGAGTAAAAAAAGAAAAAAAAAAAAACGGCACTATTTTCCTACGCCGTTGCTGTTTATCCTTAAAATCATTCCCTTTCATCCCCCAGTTTCTGGACAGAACCCTTCGGTGTCCCAATTCTTATTGAAATGCATTTTGTCCAAGTCAGTGATAGCTGGCAAACAGTGTAGATTCTGATGAGACTGCTTGTCGCATGCAGTCTGATCTGTATCTATAAGGTTTTTTTTTTTTTTAATTTTATTTTTCAAAAACTTTAAACATTTACATTCAATTTACAAACACATTCATATGTATATTTAGTGTAAAATATTTGATAGTTCAAAGACTTATTTTTATTGTTTACTCCACTGTATCTATAAGGTTTGTATCAGTATCTGTACCACATACTACCTGACAGTACCTGAAGCGATGTACTGGGTTGAAAGGGTTGACAACCTTCTCTGTGATAAGTGACTTCTGACTGATATCAAACATAGTATTCCACCCACTTTGGAAAGGTCTAATTATAATTTTACTTGCTGTGAGGTTTACATAAGGTTCCATACTTTAAGCAAATAATGAAGTTATTGATCGGACGCCGCATTCTGTTGCCTCTAATCAGGGTCTTCGAAACTGTAGAAATTAAAGAGTCGGATGACTGACAAGAAAATTTAGCACTTTTGCATCTTTCAATGTTCACCCTTCCGAAGGAACTGAGGTGGTATATCCTTTTAATAGATTGGGAACAGAACAGAACTTTATTTAACAAACTGCACATGTGCGTAAAGAAGAGCTATTATCTCCAATTTATGGTATTAACATGAAAAAAAAAAATGAAAATGCTTGTTTGTGTTTATTTAATAAATAATGTTTTATATTTATTTATTTATGTTTCCTTTTCTCCGTCGGATTTGGAATGTCTCCCTTTTCAGCTAAGCTATTTCATCCCTCAGGGATCTGGAGAACTGCTTGACACTGTAGTATAATTAGGTCTAATAAATAAATTGCACGACCCGCAGAAAAAGTGACCGACTGAAGTCTGTTGATTTTCTAAGAGTGCCCTAAAATCACCGTGTCATTCTGTCAGACTGTCTGTCCGTCCGTAACCCGTTTGTGAAAATTGGTGATAGTGACTTAACCGCTTGGAATATTTAAACAATTTTTGGCATACTGATAGATATCAATGAGATCTAACCAATGAACTTGCGAAATATTACATTCCATTTAGTATAGCCTCGCTGAGGGGAAAAATGTGAAAATTTTCGAACTGCTTCTCCTCGGAAACCGTTGGGCCGATTGAAGTCAAATTTCATATGGAGTCTCTATGGGATGGGGGAAACCAAAATTTGCTCATGGGGTCCAGATCACATGACCAAAATGGCCGCCAAGCCATATATGGCCTGTCTGTCTGTCCGTCCGTAACCCGTTTGTGAAAATTGGTGATAGTGACTTAACCACTTGGAATATTTAAACAATTTTTGGCATACTGATAGATATCAATGAGATCTAACTAATGAACTTGCGAAATATTACATTCCATTTAGAATAGCCTCGCCAAGGTGAAAAATGTGAAAATTTTCGAACTGCTTCTCCTCGGAAACCGTTGGGCCGATTGAAGTCAAATTTCATATGGAGCCTCTATGGGATGGGGGAAACCAAAGTTTGCTCATGGGGTCCAGGTCACATGACCAAAATGGTCGCCAAGCCATATATGGTAAAACCCTTCAAAAATAGTCTTCTCCAGAACCACTGGGCAGATTTCCACGAAACTTGATATATGCATCTGGGACGTAGGCCCATCATAAATTGCTAAACTGGTGACCCTGGGTTGACCTTGACCTTCTTTGTGCCTAGGTCAAACTTTGACACATATGCTTTTGTATTGGAAAAGTGAGAATGCATTTTATCCTGCAAACGATTCAGAATACAGTACTAAAGTATAAGATATATTTTTGCTCCTTACGGTAAGGCGCATTTATTGGGGGAACCGCTTTAGGTCCAGGACACATGACCAAAATGGCCGCCATACCCATATATGGTAACACTCATAAAGCTAAAAGCATCCGGCGGGCCGTGCACTTCAGCTGAAGCACTGGTTTCCCTCAGTATTTATACCCCCTGCATACGAAGTATGTCAGGGGGTATATAGTTTTCGTCTTTCCATCCATTCTTTGGTTCGTTCATTCGTTAGTTCATTCGTTCGTTTGTACTTCCGTCTGTCCCGCCGTTCGTCAACCTTTACGTCAAAGTTATGCGTTAAATCTTTTTGATAGCTCATATCTCTGTAACTACATGTTAAATTCTCTTCATATTCGGTAAAGGATATCTCTATAGCATATGGAATAGCATAGCCCCTGGGTCAAGCCCCTGGGTGGGCTGTCTGTCTGTCCGTCTGTCTGTTTATCTACTTTTACGTCAAAGTTTTGTGTTAAACCTTTTTCATTGCTGATATCTCTGTAACCCCATCTTAGATTCTCTTCATATTTGGTAAAGGATATCTCTATAGCATTACCTTTCATATAGAATATCTAAGCCCCTGGGTCAAGCCCCTGGTTAGGCTGTCTGTCTGTCCGTCCGTCTGTCTGCTCATCTACTTTTATGTCAATTTTTTGTGTTAAACCTTTTTCATTGTCGATTTCTCTGTAACCACATGTTAGATTCTCTTCATATTTGGTAAAGGATATCTCTATAGCATTACCTTTCATATAGAATATCTAAGCCCCTGGGTCAAGCCCCGGGTTGAGCTGTCGGCCCGTTTGTCAACTTTGATATCAAAGTTTTGTGTTAAACCTTTTTGATTGCTCATATATCTGTAACCACATCTTAGATTCTCTTCATATTTGGTAAAGGATTTCTCTATAGCATTACCTTTCATATGGAATATCAAAGCCCCTTGGGTCAAGCCCCTGGGTGGGCTGTCCGTCCGTTTGTCAACTTTTATGTCAAAGTTTTGTGTTAAACCTTTTTGATTGCTCGTATCTCTGTAACCTCATGTTAGATTCTCTTTATATTTGGTACAGAATATAGCTATAGTATAAACTTTCATATGGAATATCTAAGCTCCTGGGTCAAGCCCCCTGGGTGGGGCTAGGGGTCAATAATTAAGACTTTGGCATTTTGATTACCTCCAAGTTTTGTGTTAACTGTTTTCATTATACTCCTTGTTGTTGAAATGCAATATTTATTCCCAGTGGACTAAATGGAAAGTTTATATGGAAAGGTTCAATGCTGCAGACAAATTGTCATTTCCACTAAAAGAGGATGGCACTGGCCGGGAGTATACGTGACCCACTGGGCACTTTCTCTAGTTTAATTTTATTTTGAAACACATAAGGTCATATAAATAAAGTTTGCTAAGTGTGTGTTGAAAACATCCGTTCTATCACGAGTGCGAGTGAAACTTCTGACGCAGAATGATAATTTGTAGGTGGGCCTCAATAGATATGTGATAGTCAGCAAAATCGGAGGAGATTAATTCAGATACAGGAAGGTACATGTACATGTAAAAAATAAATAAATGGATTTCTTTCAGCTTGAAAAAAAAGAGTCAGCGTCCTGTATTTTGTCTTTTATTAAAACAGCCCAGTTGGAGTTAAAAACACTCAGTGATAAATTCAAGAGCAATTACATGTACTAGAGCTTAAAAAGACTGTAGTCATTATTTTTTCTTTCAAGTTTGATTTAGATAAATCCGATATAAAGGTTCAAACGTTCCCTTCTATTCAGGAGTATTGTAAAGCAATGACATTACTCGCCCGCCTCCCAGTACATTGATTATACATGCATGAGAGGCTGGAACACAATGGAAGTCATAGACCAAATACCGACAAGAAGAATTTCTCAGAAAGAGCTTATAACTATATTTTAAACAGGAAGCCAATATAAATAATAGCAGTGTCACTCCATAATATGAATTTGTGATAAATTCAGAAAGAGAGAAAAAAATTAGGTATTTCAAATTATGACTTTCATCTTGCATAAAGCTGTCAACATTATTCTCTTGACAGTGAATTCTCGTGTCGGTAAATTCTCATGTCGATATTTATAGCAAACATCAATTTTGACACTAGATGTCAGCTATGTATGTTCATCATGAACAAACGTGATTAATTATTTAAAAAAATATACCCAGCAAACAACAGTTCCGTCATTATACCCCCGACAGACGTTTGTCTTTCTGTCTGTTCATTGGTTCGTTTGTTAGTTAGTTAGTTTGTTGGTTGGTTGGTTCGTTCGTACTTCCGTCTGTCCCGCTGTTCGTCAACCTTAACGTCAAAGTTTTGCGTTAAACCTTTTTGATTGCTCATATCTCTGTAACCACACATTAGATTCTCTTCATATTTGGTAAAGGATATCTCTATAGCATTACCTTTCATATGGAATATCTAAGCCACAGGGTCAAGCCCCTGGGTGGGCTGTCCGTCCATTTGTCAACTTTTATGTCAAAGTTTTGTGTTAAACCTTTTTGATTGCTCATATCTCTGTCACCACATGTTGGATTCTCCTCATATTTGGAACAGGATATCAGAGGTATCCTAAAACGCATACCTCTGAGTCTGAATCTTACACTGTACGGGCTTTAAACTCTTCTGCGGACTTGGCATTCACCGCAGAGGAGGGAAGACTATTCCATTGGGGAATAGTTCTAGGAAAGAACGAGTTCTTCAGGGCATCACTATAGGACTGGTATCTACGATATTGTGAGTCATTTACTTATGATGCCCTTGTTTGGGTCGACACTGTTACAGGGGTCAAGTACCTATCTTTATTAATAGACACTGAATCAGAGTGTATCTTGTAGGAGAAGGTTAGAATACTGTTCATGACGGGCCTCCAGGGACGGCCACTCTAGCTCATCAAGCATGTCACCAACACTACTTCTATTTCGCCATCGCCTACAGGTCCATCAAGCAGCTGTCCTCTGCACCCTCTCCACCTGCTGAGTCTGAGTTTTAACATAGGGATGCCAAATGGGTGATGCATATTCAAGTTGAGGGTGAACCAATGTTTTATATGCAACATCCTTTGTCTGCCTAGGTGCAAAAGCCAAGCTCCGTCTAAGGAATCCTAAAGTCCTAGTTGCTTTAGATGTAATCTCAGAGATATGTTGACCCCAGTCAAGATCGCCAATGATGGTGATACCAAGATATTTGGCGGATTGAACATGCTGAATATAAGATGGAAGATTCCATTGGGTACAAAAAGGGTTAAGGGTTAAATTGCTCCTAACAGATGTAAATTCTTTTTCAGTGGGTAGTAGTGAAGTGAAAGACTATCTGACCTGTGGTAGCTGCCTGCGAGAATTTCCTCTTCAAAGAATTACTGCCTTCATTCAACATAAAAAGGTGGAGTGTGATGATAGCTCTGATGATGCGTTACTGGACAGCCCAGGTACAAGTACTAAAATGTTCCGTTTTGGAGTTGCCTGTGTAAAATGGGTTAAAAACAGTGAAATTTCTATATTTATCCCCACGTTTTTAAAAAAAAGTGGGGATATTGTTATCGCCTCCGTCCGTCCGTCTGTCCGTCTGTCTGTCCGGCTATCTCCTCCTAAACCGTTAGCCGTAATTCAACCAAATTTGGTATGCGAGTTGCTTACATGAATGGCTTGCGCAAGAGCACATTTTTTTTTGTCCCCGCCCCCAGGGGCCCTGGGGAGGGGTCAAAAGGTCAAATATCAATAAAATTCAATTACAAAGTCAATTTTGAAGATTTTGATGCCAAACTTTGCACATGTACTTAGTTATGAAAAAAGTAAAACATATTGAACGGGATTTTGGCTGTGACCCCTAGGTCACGCCCTGGGGGTCGGACTTGGGGGGGTCGGGGGTCAAAATTAAAGTTTTTCAGAACATAGTCATGTTGCATATCTATGCGAAGGGGATAATGGGTAGAATAAACAGCAAGTAAAATTTTGACCCTGGGGTCAGATTGGGGCCCTGGGAGAGGGGTCAAAGGGTCAAAATTTAAGTTTTTTGGAACATAGTCATGTGGCATATGAAATTGAAGGGCATGATTAGTAGAATATAATACAGGTAATATTTTGACCATGGAGTCAAATTAGGGCCCAGGGTGAGGGGTTTTCGGTACTTGGCCCCTCTGTAGAAAACGTGGGGATTTGCGATGGCGCGCCATCGACAGTATTCTAGTAACTCTTTTTGTACCAAATGGAATCTACCTCCTTATAAATAGCTGGATCCATTTCAAAATCTAGTGGTGCCAGGTTGTGTTTTCTTCAAATTTAGTTTGGAAAATTGCTGAACTCTTTGGAAACAGTGTAGGCCTTGATCAGATGCTACATTTTGTGGCGACCGCAGTTTAAAGACTCGTCCGAAAGTCTGGAGAAGCCCGGGATCGATCCCGCTACCCCTGGTTTACAAGGCGAGTAGCATAACCACTACACCATGCAGGCTTCTAGGAGACTTGATATAGAAAAAAGCATGAACAATCATAAAAAAGAAAAAAAAAAAAAAATGCGGCGTCTAATCAGGGCCTTCACTATTTGCAAATAGTTCAGCTATTTTCCAAATAAATTTTAAAGATAACACAACCTGTTACCACTTAATTTCAGAATAGACTCCTGCCATATATAAGGAGGAAGATTCCATCTGGTACAAAAAGGGTTAAGACACCTTTGTGACTTTTCAAAAAGTGGACTTTAAGACCACTTGTGGACTTTAAGACCACTTTTGAACAGTCACACAGGTGGTCTTTTACTTCAGGAGACTGGATGTAGAAAAAAAGTATAAACAATCATAAAAAAAACAAAAGTTAAAAGGACTCCCAGGGTAGGACAACTAACCCATTTTGAACCCGAAACCCCAAAACGGGTTGTTGGCAAACAGTGCAGGCCCAGATCAGATGCAGCAGAATGTGGCGTCTGTTCACGGCCTACACTGTTTGCGAAAAGTTACGCCATTTCTCCAAATAAAATTTGTAGAAAACACAACCTGACACCCCTAAATTTTGAGGTGGACTCCTACTATATACACCACAACCTCATAATAACATGGTTCATTATAACACAGCTATGGATTTTACACAGTTTCAAGATAGATCTCAAAATATATACTGTATAGATTATATAGAAAAATGACCATAAATGGTCATTTTCCTATATAATTGATCCATTTTTGTTTGAATATAAACCGTTTGTTTAACTAACACGGTTTCTGCTTTGAACCCCATTAATAGTGTTATAAAGCGGCTGTGGTGTATAAGGAGGAAGATACCATTTGGTACAAAAAATTGTTAAGAAACCTTAAACGCAAATTGTTAATGTCATCTCAAGACACGGATAGAAAGAGATGGACAGGGCTAACACTATATATACTAGAGGAAAAAAGAAACGCAACAGTTGTATTCTTGAATGTCTGCGTAAATTGCTGACGTTTTATAATTTCTATATCTCGTATGATGAACTAACTATTTTTGCGGTTAGTTTATTACTGAAAACGTCATTTGAAATAATGCGTTACATGTCGTATATGAAAATCACTTTAAACCAATCAATGTGACGTTGACGTCAGCATGTCGGACTAATGGATGCTTTTTTTGCGGTTTTAGAGCCCTTCACGTCGACTTTACAAAGTGCGAGTATGGACCATGGAGCATAAAAAGTTAAAGAACATTTGGATAAACTTGTTTCAAACTCAGTTAATGCATAACCATACGCGCAACGACAAATAAGTGCATTCAACGTCTTTCTAAGGGTGTTGACTGTGGCTAAACAATCTGTATACGGAAATGTTATCTGGCATAGACAACATTGAAGCTTTTTTAGCATCCAAACCCGTACTCAAACGGAAAATTGCGTCTTTCATGCGCTTTTTGCACACTGCCGTTTATGACGTCAACGTCGAAACAAGTAACGGAATTTTGGCTTTATTCATTCCTTTCCGGTGAATTGAGTCTCAACGCGTATAGTGTGTTACAAACACGACACCATTCTTCTTTTTGCGATTTTAATGCAATTTTGTGCAGTTCGTTTTCTATGGGGTTGGTTAAATACGGAAGCGTCACTCCGGGACGTTTACAATTCTCAGACGTTTTTTGCTATGGTTCATTCACGGTTAGATAGTACAATTTAAAACTATTGTTAACCAGAAAAAAGATGGTTATTTTCTCGCCAAATCATAATGTTGCGTTTCTTGTTTCCCTTAGTATATATATGCCCCTTCCTGGAAATTTCACCTATGGCAGAGGCATAAAAGACTTTTTAAAAATCAGAATTAGTGTTAATTTTAACCCTTAACCCTTGTCCTGCTGAATATTTATATATGCCACACCCACTACTGATTATCAACCAATCAGATTACTTGATGCAAATTATTGCAACAAATTCACAATCTGAATGGCAAACGCTGTAGCTCCTGATCAGATGGCTTCATCTGAAGCCATTAGATCTGGATCTACATTGTTTGAAAGATAAGGCACATCCAGGATCAGCAGGACAAGGGTTAAGACACAGAGAAAACTACATTTGAAAATATTGTCTGTTTATGTTGTCTGCTGAATTTTTTTTGCACAAACTTTTTAAAAATACTTTTGCATACAGGCAAACAGTGTGGACCCAAATCAGACTGTTCCTACAGGGGCAGATCAGACTGTTCCTACAGGAGCAGTCTGATTTGGGTCCACACTGTTTGCAAAAATGACTTTTAAAGTAAACCGCAGAGGACAAAGCAGATGACAATAGTCCTGATTGGCATTTTATGGGTTAACTGATATTGATTAGCTGAATTTTACTGTACCTGTGTTGGTTTTTAGCTCACCTGTCACGTAGTGACAAGGTGAGCTTTTGTGATCACTTTTCGCCCGTCGTCCATCGTCAGTGCGTGCGTCCGTGCATCTGTAAACAATTCTTCAAACGACATCTCCTCCTAAACCACTGATCAGATTTTGACAAAAATTCACAGGAATGATCCTTAGGTGGTCCCCTTTCAAATTTTTTCAAACGGTTCCAGTCTGTTGCACATCTAGGTCACAGGAGCTAAAAATAGATTTTTAAAATGAAAACTTTAAATATCTTCTTCTCTGAAACCGCAAGGCCCAGGTCTTCGATATTTGATACGAAGCTTCATCTAGTGGACCTCTACCAAGATTGTTCAAATTATATCCCTGGAGCCAAAAATGCCCCCGCCGCGGGGCCCTTTGGTTTTACATAGGCTTATATAGGGAAAATCTTTAAAAATCTTCTTCTCTGAAACTGCAAAGCCCAGGTCTTTGATATTTGGTATGAAACTTCATCTAGTGAACCGCTACCAAGATTGTTCAAATTATAGTCCTGAGGCCAAAAATGCCCCGCCCCGGGCCCTTTGGTTTTACATAGGCTTATATAGGGAAAATCTTTAAAAATCTTCTTCTCTGAAACCGCAAGGCCCAGGTCTTTGATATTTGGTATGAAGCTTCATCAAGTGGACCTCTACCAAGCTTGTTCAAATTATAGCCATGCGGCCAAAAATGCCCCTGCGCCGGTGCCCTTTGGTTTTACATAAACTACATAGGGAAAATCTTTAAAAATCTTTTTCTCTGAAACCGCAAGGCCCAGGTCTTTGATATTTGGTATGAAGCTTCATCTAGTGGACCTCTACCAAAATTGTTCAAATTATAGCCCTGGGGCCAAAAATGCCCCCGCTCTGGGGCCCTTTGGTTCTACATAGGCTTATATAAGGAAAATCTTAAAAAATCTTCTTCTCTGAAACTGCAAGGCCCAGGTCTTTGATATTTGGTATGAAGCTTCATCTAGTTGACCTCTACCAAGATTGTTCAAATAATAGCCCTGGGGCCAAAAATGCCCCCACCCCAGGGCCCTTCTCTGAAAACACAAGGCCTTTGTCTTTGATATTTAGTATGAAGCTACATCTAGTGAACCTCAAATTATAGACCTGAGACCAAAAATGCCCATGCTCTGGGGGCTTTTGATTTTACATAGTCATATATAGGGAAAATCTTTAAAAATCTTCTTCTGTGACACCACAAGGCCTAGGTCTTTGATATTTGGTATGAAATTTCATCTGGTGTACCTCTATCAAGATTGTTCAAATTATAGCCTTTGGGCCAAAAATGCCCCCGCGCCGGGGCCAAATGGTCTTACATAGACTTATATAGGGAAATCTTTAAAAGTCTTCTTCTTTGAAACTGCAAGGCCCAGGTCTTTGATATTTGGCATGGAGCTTCATCTAGTGGATCTCTACCAGGATTGTTCAAATTATAGCCCACAGGCCACAAATGCCCCTGCCCTGGGGCCCTTTGGTTTTAAATAGACTTATATACATGTAGAGACAAGTTTTGAAAATTTTCTTTTGAAACAGCAAGGCCCAGGTCTTTGATATCTGGTGTGAAGCTCCATCTAGTGGACCTCTATCAAGATTGTTTAAATTATAGACCTGGGGCCAAAAATGCCCCCACCCAGGAGCCATTTGGTTTTACATAGGCTTATGTAGGGAATATCTTAAAAAAAATCTTCTTCTCTGAAACTGCAAGGCCCATGTCTTTGATATTTGGTGTGTAGCTTCATCTAGTGGAGCTTTGTCAAGATTGTTCAAATTTTAGCCTTTGTTGATATTTAGCTTCACCTTTTTAGACCTCCCACAACATCATGCACATTATAGCCCTGGGGCCAATAATGGCCCTCCCCGGGGCCCACTTGTTACTTTATGTTTCAGGTGAGCGATCAAGGGCCATCATGGCCCTCTTGTATTATAAATCAGACAGCTTTATATTCCATGTGCAAGTATAATCAGAGACTCATTTCCATTTGTCACTGCCTACTAGTATTTGATCTCTGTTAGGTCACACTTAACCCTTGTCCTGCTGAATAAATTAATTTTGCCACACCCATTTCTAACTGACAACCAATCCAATTACTTGATTTTATGTATTTCGTTCAAATTCACAGCCTGAATGAGAAACATTGTGCATCCTGATCAGAAAGCTTCTGAAAAGAAGCCATCTGATCTGGATCTTCTCTGTCTGCAAAGGTAGGGTTTTAATGTGTTCAGCAGGACAAGGGTAGCTGGCTTTACATATAAACCCTTTTGGTTTGTTTGTGTGGTAGGGCTTGAGATGTCATTTCATCTCAATGTCGGCCGAAAGTCTCACAAAATCGGAAGCAATGTCTCAAAATGGCCTAAATTGTGTAGATGGGGATGTAAAAACCTCAATTTAAACAAACAAAACCAATTCCAGTAAATACAGCTTCCAGGAATACAGTAAACATTCTTAACGCGTCATTCAGATAACACCTGTACACGAGATCACTTTTTCACACACTACAATCTCTTTATAACAGTGTTTAGTATAACATGGTTTTGGATAAAACACAGTTTAAAAATGTATAGACTATAACATAGAAAAATGAGTGATTGGTCATCATCCTGTATAATCTATACATTTATGCAGGATACAACATTGGTTAACCCTTATCCTGTTTTTCACAACAACCCCGACCTTTGCAACCTTTGCAAACTGTAGATCCAGATCAGATGGCTTCTGAAGAAGCCATCTGATCAGGATCTACACTGTTTGACATTCATTTTGTGAATTTGCAGGAATAAATTACATCAAGTACAGTAATCTGATTGGTTCAAAGCCAAAAATGGGTGTGGCTGAACTATTTTACATGTATACAGCAGGATAAGGGTTAACCAACACTGTTTTAGCATTTGATGTCAACAGTAGTTTTATAAAGAGGTTGTGATGGGTCTCCAAATCTAAATTTTGTTTTCTTTTGGAAGAAAATTGGTAATAGTTTTCTTGTTTTTGTTGCAAACATAGATTGTTGGTACTCATTAGGATGTGTATATCCTAGAAACCCAGCTTTTCTCAAAATAAGGTGTGTTAACCCATAAAATGCCAATCACAACAATCGTTGTCTCCTTTGCCATCTGCTGGTTACCCTAAAACTAATTTTTGCAAACAGTTTGGACCCAGATCAGACTGCTCTCTGGGCCCACACTGTTTGACTGTATGCAAAAATATTTTAAAAAAGTTTGCAAAATGATTCAGCAGTCGACATAAACCTTATGACATTTTCAGATGTAGTTTTTCTCGGTTAACAGGACTGCTCATTACACAGATATGTTTAAATGATGTTTGTACATGTGCGATCTCTCTAAAAGCCCTTAGGGAATGTATAGCCATTGTTGCATGAAGCTGTTTAGATACGTCTGAATTCAGCTGCAGGTAGAAAAATGAAGGTCTTTGATGATTTTTGGGTTGATTGTTTATCAATCAACCAAAAGTTCCTAACTACAGAAGCTTCCCAACTGCTATGGTCCACCTGACTGTCGTTAATTATGTACATAATCCAGGTGAAGGTTATTTATAGCATCACTACTCTTCTTCCACTGTGTAAAAGCTTTGGTTATCTATAAAATAGAACTGGAGGCAATGATCAGGAATCGATACAATAAACCTACAGCTCCCATCAGTGACACCAAAGTGAAAGAAACACAAACATGAAATTACTAGACCCTAATGGAAACATCAATAGCAGGAAGTCAAAAGGACAGTTACTTACCCACAAAATGGCCAATTGGCTATCCAAAACAAAAAAATTTAAGCGATACACACATACAAAGACAAACCATACCAAAAATAAACAGCAACAGAAGAACCGCCTTAGAACGGTCAGTGAAACAAATTCCACTTGGGAGCTTAAATCGATTTTAGGCAGCTGCAATCCTCGCCCTTACTTCCATCGCGATTTAGACAAATAATTTGGTCAGTCCGCATGAAGGCCTCCTAACTCATCAGTGCTACATCTCCGAGAACACAAAAATCACACAACCACAGAGATGAAACAGTGGTGAGGACTCAACAGCAAGAAACCACTGAAGTGTTAGAGTAAAAGAAAACCAACAGTTAGACTCTGATGGACTGGTCTGGTGAACTGGGTTGTTGGAAAACAGTTTAGGCTTAGATCAGATGCCCCAAAATGCAGTTGCTGATCAGGGTCTACATTGTTTGCTGAAATTACAGGAATATAAGGTTAAGCCAAACAGTTTAAATTCCAGTTAAGCACCATTTTCCCAGCCTACTTTAGAGACAATTGACCCACTAATTCTTTTAGTGCTTTGATTTTTTTTTCAGAACTCCAGTGTAATTACTGTCCTAGAGGTTTCATGACTGCCTGGGCATTACTCATTCATGCTCAGCTCACTCATAACCTGAGGATATTCCTTGAGAAGGCTTCTAAATCCTTTCTAAAACATGCACAGAAAGCTCGGATTCCACCAGCTGTTGATTCAGATGAGCAGACATCACCTTTAGTTTCTCAGCCTTTAGAACAGAACCAAAATTTACTTGCACCTGTGACAGAGGTTGGTGAGTTACTGTCGGCTTTTGTTAACAATGCAGTGTCTTCTAAAACTGATCGTGTGGAGAGAAACACTTTGAACTTTAGCTCAGATATGGGTAGAAGAATATGTGTAAAAGCAGACTCATTAGTTGGAAGCAGGAATTTTCTTGATAAAAATACAAGTTCTGTAGGTGCGTTGATAAAACTGTCTGACAGTGGGGTAAATCCGGGTCAGGAATCAGCAGATGGTCTACCGGAACAACAGCTACCATTAAATTCAGTACAAATTCATCAGAGAATCATAGCTGTTCCCTGCAAGCAAAGTGAAGGAACACAAACTCTCCAAAATTCCCAGAATAATATACTTGATCCCCAAAGAAATGTCACATCATTATGTGGCAGTCAGACACTGTCCAGCATAAACATACCAAGAGTGATGAAAGACCCTCATTGTGGTTTGTATTCTTCACCTGATCAGTGTATTGGAATTGTAAAAGATGACATGAAAAAAATGAAGCATGACCTTTTTAAACCAAAGGAAAAGATTGGGACACTAGCTCAAGAAACTGACAGTAGTTTGGCATCTGAATGTATGACAGGCAAAAGGATGGACCTTGAAGATAGTATTCCTGGAGAGATACCAAAAGAAACAAATTTAGAAGATAACTCTGGTATAAATCTTGATAAGCAAGTTAGATCAAATGATATTGTTAAATTTACAAAACTGGCAGAATCTAGTGATAATGTTTCTGATGCAACTAATATTTTTGCATTGAGAGAACAGTCATCAAACCCCTTGAAAGTTATTTCAGATACTGATAAAGGTAAGAAAATCATGGAGAATCCTGAAGATCAAGAAGATGACATGGATGCTGAAAATGACCAGGTAGAACCATGTTGTAGTGATCAGAGTTGTGGAGTAACTGTGATACCTGGCTCTCACCAGACTTTACAGAAGTGCTGTAATGCTGTAGTGCCAAAGAAACGGAAAAGGCATTTTGAAACTAAGCACATGCCATTTTCATGGAGTTCTAGTAGATATGCCAAAAGACGAATGTTACAGAGCAATAGGGATAGACAGTATTCCAGTGTTGGAGGTGCCAAAGGTGGTAGTACTATTTATATTGATGTTGAACCTGGTTCATTTATACCAGAATTCGGAATGTCTTCAAGTACGACAGAACCAACTGAACATGCGACTAGTTCACAGTTGTCAAGCACAAGAGGTTTAAATGACAGAGTTATAGCAAGTCAGAGTAAACCCAGGTCTTTAATTCTCAGACCAGGAGCTGTATTTTCCATTCCATTGAAATACACCATACCTTCTAGTACAGAATCAGTATTTAAACCTGTTTCAGTACCCCAACTGTCATCCTCTGTGAATTCATCTGTCAGTTCTGGGTCAAATGATGACCAGAATAATGCAGATTCTTCAACAGCGAACATTAGCCAGGAAGCAGATGTTGTTCAACCTAGTTCTAAAGTGGACACTGTTGAGAGTAGGGAAACAGATGAGGAAGAAGTGAAACCAGATGTGAATGAAGAACCATGTGGAAAGAAATGCCCAACGTCTAAGAAATTTAAATGTGAAGTTTGTGATATCACCTTCAAGCAGAGGATACACCTCAAGAAACACATGTGTAAACATACAGGTAATAGTCAATTCCAAGGCAAATTCAGTGGTAAACATAAGGTAATAAGTAGTTCTAAGGTAAATTCAGTTGTAAACATGCAGGTAGTAGTCAGTGCTGAGTCATATTCAGTCGTTTACTTACAGGATGTAGTCAATTTTAAGTCAGTTACAATTGTACACATACATGTATTAGTCATTAGTCATTCAACAAAACATACAGGTAGTAGTCAGTTCTGTGTGAAATTCTTTTGTGAACATAAAGGTAGCAGTCAGTTCTAGGTCAAACTCAGCTGTGAACATGATATTACACAGGTAATACATGTAGTCAGTTCTAAGGCAAATTCAGTTGTACAGGTACGAGGGGCATTCATTTAATTTTGTCATTGGGGTTCTACAGGGCGCATTATTAACCCCATTCACATTTCATATACTTCAACCTTTGAAGTATTCTTTCTTGACGGAAACTCACTTTTCAAAATTTCAAAGTCCATTCTGTAAAGGCAGAGAATTTCTTTCACTTTGAATCTTGCATCTTGTTTGACCTTTATATCTTCCACAGTAGCAACATTAGCTTTTGTAGCAGTTTTTCTTGCCTGGCTGTGATAGGGCTCATCTTTCAGGTCAGTTTTACCACCTTTAAATTTTTTATGCCACTTGAATATTGTGGTTTTAGAAACAACAGATGTGTCTGGCACAGGTCGCTATATATTTATATATCTGTGAAACTGAAACATTCAGACCGACGGGACCTTTACTGTTGTCCCTAATTTCAAAGCTTGTTTTGTTTTTCATTGGGTGAGTGTGAATGACTGAACCAACTCGAACTTTCAAAGTCAAAATCAGTTGTGTACAAACAGGTGCATGTAGTTGTCAGTTCTAAGGCAAATTCAGATGTGAAGGTTTAGGTAATGGTCAGTTCTAAGGAAAATTCAGATACGAAGATTCAGGTAATAGTCAGTTCTAAGGCACATTCAGTTGTGGAGATATAGGCAGTAGTCAGTTCTAAGGCACATTCAGATGTGAAGATATAGGCAGTAGTTGGTTCTAAGGCAAATTCAATTGTGGAGATATAGGCAGTAGTCAGTTCTAAGCCACATTCAGTTGTAAAGATATAGGCAGTAGTCAGTTCTAAGGCAAATTCAGTTGTGAAGATATAGGTAGTAGCCAGTTCTAAGGCACATTCAGATGTGAAGATACTGTATAGGTAGTAGTCGGTTGTAAGGCAAACTCAGTTGTGAACATGTTGTGAAGATACAGGTAGTATACTGAGTCACATGATTAATCTTTGGCAAATTCATTTCTTTCAGATTTATCTCAGATAAGTTGAATGCACATGTCCACCTCTATTGAACACAGGCAATTGGCACATTGTTTTGTCAAAAATGTATTAACCCATTCAGTATATTATATCCAGTACTCAAAAGTCAGCAATTTTAGAATTTTTTCCCAGTTTTTGGGGAACATTTGTACAATTTCTTACTTTCGGATAATTTTAGTCATTTGATATAGTTCACTCTTTCAACAAAACATGTTACATACCTGTGGTATCAATCAGTCGTTCAGTTTCTTTGTATACTGAATTCAGCAGAATACTTGTTGAAAAACATATCCACATGATTATTCAGTCTGGAATTTGACAGTGTGCAGTACGAAAACATGCCTATATAATTTTAACCCCCTTAAACCCACTTTTACATAGTAAAACTGGAGTTTTCATGAGTATACATTGTTTTTCTTATTTCTGCTTAAAAACATAGATTGTGGGTACTCGTTAGAACCGCCTCTCTGAGACAGATCTAATGAGTTCCCACAATCTATGTTTTGAGCAGAAAATGTTTGCCACCAAAAAATGAAAATTTTCAGATAAAAATTTCTCATATTTTTCTTATTTCTGCGCAAAACATAGATTGTGAGAACTCGTTAGAACAGCCTTTTTCATTTTTTTGGTGGTAAAAATTTCAGTATATTTGAAAAGGCGTGTCTTCGTTTTCATAATGGTCAGATTTCACAAGATTAATCATGTGGATATGACAGCTAGGCTGACAGGCAGTGATATATTTATAGTCATAGCCCAAGGTAAGAAGGATTGTCCAAATACTATTTTTCTTTCTTCTGCATGAAAATATATGTTGTGGGTACTCGTTCGAAGTGCCTCACTGAGGCGCTGCTAATGAGGACCCACAACATATGTTTTGGTGTAGAAATCAGGCCTCATATTTTTCAGGCATATGCAGGATTTCAGGCTTTTAGAGCTTGATTTTTTCTTGATTTCAGGCTTTTTAGATTTTGATTTTTCCTCCTATATTTTGTTTAAAATGACTGTTTAAGGCTTATTCTCTGAATAAAATTCTTTAGCTACACCCATTTCAGACTACTCACCAATCAAATTACTTGATGTAATGTATTTGTTCAATTTACAAATTGCATTACAAACAGTGAAGATCCTGATCAGATGGCTTCTTCAGAAGCCATTTGATCTGGATCTACACTGTTTGTAAAGGTAGTGGTTGTCATGTTCAGCAGGATGAGGGTTGAGGCTGCGAAATCGGGTCTTTCAGGCGTGGAAAAGCTTGGTCAGTATGAGGCCTGAGAAATAAGAAAATATCAGTACTTTTCGAATGAAAAAATGTGCCTTATCTGGAGCTATGAGTCCTTGAGATGCATTGCTGGCACCAGTAGCTCAAGACTAGTTACTGGTACATTTAGGTTCTTGGTGCTGAATCCCAGGGTCCAGTTGTTCAAAGTATCATTAGCTTAACAAGCTCATTTGTGGTCAAATTGTTAACTGTTCGAGCAAGTACTGTATCTAATATAGTGTTATTTTTGCTGAAACAAAGAATGAGGAAGTTATGTGCAATGTTAAAGTTTTTTTGTACCCACAAATTTTTACAAGTATTTGACCTTGAGGAAGGTCAACATGAAGGTCAAGGTCAGGTTTGTGTATATCAATCTTAAGTACTAGTAGCAAGGTGTGTGGTGTGTGAATATTAAAGAAATCGGTCAAAGAATGAGGAAGTTAGGTGCAATGTTAAAGTTTTTTTGTACCGACAAATTTTTACAAGTATTTGACCTTGAGGAAGGTCAACGTAAAGGTCAAGGTCAGGTTTGTGTATATCAATCTTAAGTACTAGTGGCAAGGTGTGTGGTGTGTGAATATTAAAGAAATCGGTCAGAGAATAAGGAAGTTATGAGCAATGTTAAAGTTTTTTGTAACGGACCGACGACGACAGACGACGACGACAGACGACAAGCTGACTCCTATATACCCCCTTCAAACTTCGTTTGCGGGTGTATAAAAATGTGAGCAGCTTTTGCATTTTGCAAAAGCTGCTCACATTATTTCAGCAATACTATTAGCATATTTGCCATATTGAATTATCAAACTTTTAACGATGTTTTAACTAACGACATCAACATTGTTAGTTTTGAACAACTTGACCCGGCTGTGTCTGGCAACATTCATTTTTGGAGATTGATCATAAAATTTTTTCAATGGTCACTCTCTCCACCTGCTGACAAGAAGGGTAGTTGTCAGTTTCTGGTGAAAAAACTGCACAGACACACTGTACGAGTTAACTATTAATGTTTAAGCCTCCAAGCAAAAAAATATGGTTGGATAAACTGTTCCATTAGACATGACCTTAATAGTGACAGTGTTGACTTAGCCATTAAAACTACAAATCAAACCAAACCTGGAGACTGAAGCTTATCACCCAGTTTTGTGAGTTCAAAACACTTTGTTTTAACTTTGTTCAATATTGGCAAGTCCTGGAACTTAACCCTTGTCCTGCTGAATATTCATATATGCCACACCCACTACCGATTATCAACCAATCAGATTACCTGTAGCAAATTATTGCAACAAATTCACAATCTGAATGGCAAACAATGTAGATCCTGATCAGATGGCTTCGTCAGAAGCCATCTGATCTGGATCTACATTGTTTCAAAGATAAGGCATATCAGGGATTAGCAGGACAAGGGTTAACAACAGTAATATATTTGAGGCCCATTTACAGACTGTTAGCATCTGAATTTGGATTCAGAGGTAACACAACATTTCCATTCTTTTGAATTTTCAAAGTATGGTACAGAACATAACAGTACATGACATTTTCATATATTTTTATGCCCCTGCATCGGATGATGCCCAGGGCATATAGGTTTTCGGTTTTCCATCCGTTTGTATGTGCATATGAATGTACGTCCATCTGTACGAAATGTGTGTTGGTAATCCTGTTAGACTCAGGGTTAAGGCATTTGTACCAGGTACATGTTGAACCTGAACTCATATTTTCCAAACCATGTGTTGGATTTGGTTCATATTTGGTATGATGATAGAATGATATAGGTCCAGAGTTTTATTCAGCAGTACCCACACCCATGCTGTCAAGGTCAATTAGAATTTTTTTATGTTAAAGACTCGGGTTAAGGTATTTGTACCAGGTAGAACCTTATTATTTAAAAGCTCATACCTTCCAAACCATTTGATGGCTTTGGTTTATATTTGGCATAATGATAGATATAGGCCCAAAGTTTTATTCAGCAATACCCCCACCCATACCCATGACCTCAAGGTCAAGGCTATGGACTCGGAACTTTTTAATGTTAAAGACTTACGTTAAGATATTTGTACCAGGTAGAACCTGACCATTTACTATTGATTTGGTTCTTGTTTAGCTTGATGATAGATATAGGTCCAAAGTTTTATTCCGCTGTAACCTCCCCCATGCCCATGACCTCAAGGTCAAGGTCACAGACTTAGAAATTTCTAATTAGATTTTTAAAAGTTTTAAAGAGCTCATATTTTCCAAACCATAATGGATTAAGTTTAAATTTGCTGTGGTGATAGATACAGGTCCAAAGGTTTATTGGGCAATACCCCAACCCATGCCTAAGACTCCAAGGTCAAGGTCCCATAGGGGCTTGAAGAAATATGTGGGCTGCTTGATGCTTCCACGCAGAGCTGAATCCGGCCCGCACACTAGTACTGGTAAACCACTTAGAGGATCTAAGCCTGTCCAGGAACCGCGGTGCGAGGCGGACCGTCCATGCTAATAAACCCTATTGGTTTCATTGGGCGACAGGGCTTGAGATGTCATTTCATCTCAATGTCGGGTAAAAGTCCCACAAAATTGGAAGCAACGTCTCCAAAATGACCTTTACAGTGTTGACGGGGACGTTAAACCTCAAATCAAACAAACCAAAAAACACAAACTTAGAAATTTTTAATGTTAATTTAAGGTTTCATGTTTGGCAAACCATATATGATTGATTGTGTTTATATTTAGTACGATGATAGATACAGGTCCAAAATGATATTCAACAATATCCCACCCATGCATACAATCCCAAGGTGAAGATCACAGACATCAAAAAATTAAATTTAAAGTATGTTAAGAGCTGATGTTTTCCAAACCATATAATGAATTTGCTTCATATTTTGTATGATGATAGTTACAGGTCCAAAGATTAATTCAGTCATACGACTCCCCCTGACCTCAAGGTCATGGTCACATAGATACTTAAAAGTTTTTGAATGTTAAATGTATTTAGAGCTCATATTTTCCAAACCAAAGGAAGGATATGCTTCATATTTGGAATCATGAAAGACACAGGTCAAAAGTTTCATTCAGCCATACGGCCGCCCCTGCCCCATGATCTCAAGGTCAAGGTTGTGGACTTACATGTAGAAATTTTTAATGTTACAATTTTTAAGAACTCATTTTTTCTAAACAATTTGATGGACTGAGTTCATATTTGGTATGATTATAGTTATTTTTTAACAGTTTAATCGGCAATTACCCCAGCTATGCCAAAGACCTTAACCCTTTACCACTCAGGGATTTTGTGAATTTCGCTGATTTTCACAGTGTTGCACCGGACAGCAACTTCAACTAGCCATTGTTTCATAATGAATGGTCTGTTTTACACCAAACTCGGTATGAATGTTCATTGGACAGTCGTCTTTCAAATGCAACCTTTCATGACTTGATCACTGTTGTCATGGTAAAGAGGAGGCATCTCAAAGTTGGCAAAAAGTGTGTTTTCACATGAATTTTTGACCACATTTTAATCTTCACACAGCTGTCAAGGCAACAATTAAGGTGTTTAGCACTGGCCATTTTCACTGTTTGCAGCATGTTTTATCAGCATCAATTTTCAGGCAGTTTTGACCCCAGACGCCCTCAGATATAAATTTTAGCGGCCGGTTGGGCCATACACCCAAAATTTTTCAGGATGTGAGGGGGGCGCTGCCCCCTTCAATTCCCCCCCACAGAATGTTTTTAGGGGGGATGCGCGAAAAAACAGGGCACTTTTTTGCCCAACAAATCCTAAAGCAAACATAACTATCCAGGGCTAGAAATAAAGATTTTAGGTGCTTCTGGGGCCTCAAAATGGGGGGGGGGGGTGGGTGCAGACACGTAAAAACACGTATCTGAGTGGGAAAGGGTTAACTGAAATCTGGGGAAATACTGAATTTTAGTCTAAAATGCATTAATTATATCTGAAATATTGTTTCTTACAATAAAATGATGAAAAAACATTATTTTGGTCAATTGGGATTTTCTTCATTAACCCTTTACCACTCAGGGATTTTGTGAATTTCGCTGATTTTCAGTGTTGCACCGGACAGCAACTTCAACCAGCCATTGTTTCATAATGGATGGTCTGTTTTACACCAAACTCGGTATGAATGTTCATTGGACAGTCGTCTTTCAAATGCAACCTTTCATGACTTGATCACTGTTGTCATGGTAAAGAGGAGGCATCTCAAAGTTGGCAAAAAGTGTGTTTTCACATGAATTTTTGACCACATTTTAATCTTCACACAGCTGTCAAGGCAACAATTCAGGTGTTTAGCACTGGCCATTTTCACTGTTTGCAGCATGTTTTATCAGCATCAATTTTCAGGCAGTTTTGACCCCAGACGCCCTCGGATATAAATTTTAGCGGCCGGTTGGGCCATACACCCAAAATTTTTCGGGATGTGAGGGCGCTGCCCCCCTTCAATCCCCCCCACAGAATATTTTTAGGGGAGAGGCGCGCGAAAAAAAAAAGTCACTTTTTTGCCCAACAAATCCTAAAGCAAACATAACTATCCAGGGCTAGAAATAAAGATTTTAGGTGCTTCTGGGGCCTCAAAATGGGGGGGGGGGATGCAGACACGTAAAAACTTTTATCTGAGTGGGAAAGGGTTAAGGACATTTTTTTTCAGGTGAGATATGCTGTCTGATGACAGGTGTTGTTGCAGCATAATTTTTTCTGGGTGAGGTGGGCCCCCTGCGCAGGGGCATCTGTGTGGTATTGACACATTTCTAGTTTCTTTGGGTTTTTTATGCCCCCGCCATTTGAAGAATGGTGGAAAGGGCATATGGCGTTGCCCCTGTCTGTCCATCCGTTCTTTCGTCCGTGCGTCCGATATTTAAACGCGGCCAATAACTTCCTTATTTCTCGATGGAATTTTAAAATGACTCTGCAGAAATGTTAACCATCATGAGATGGCATGTCACGTGCAAACCCAGGTCCGTACCTCCAAGGTCAAGGTCATACTTAGAGGTCAAAGGTAAAAAAAGGGTCAGAAACTTAAACGCAGTCAATAACTTTCTTATTTCTAGATGGATTTTGAAATTACTTTGTAGAAATGTTAAACATCATGAGACGATGTGTCACATGCAAAACCCAGGTCCATACCTCCAAGGTCAAGGTCATACTTAGAGGTCAAAGGTAAAAAAAAAAGGGCCTGAAACTTAAAAGCAGTCAATAAATTACTTATTTCGGGCGGCCCCTGCTCATAGGGGCTTGAAGAAATATATGGGCTGCATGATGCTTCCAGGCAGAGCTGAATCCGGCCCGCACACTAGTACTGGTAAACCGCTTAGAGGCTCTAGGCCTGTCCAGCAACCGCGGTGTGAGGTGTGAGTCCATGCTTATAAACCCTATTGGTTTCATTGGGCGACAGGGCTTGAGATGTCAGTTCATCTCAGTGTCGGGTAAAAGTCCCACGACGGGCCTCCGTGGCCTAGTGGATAAGAGCGCTGACTCTTAGTCATTAGGTCTCTCACCGCCGTAGGTTCGAGCCTCGCTCGGGCCACGTGTGAGACGCCAAGTTCTGCAACGGAAGGTCAGGTGGTTTTTCTCCGGGTACTCCGGTTTTCGCCCACCTCTGATTAACGATCGGCTCGATATGAGTGAAATAATCTTGAAAGGGTTGACAGGGACATTAAACCTCAAATCAAACAAACAAACAAAACTTATTTGGGGATGGATTTTGAAATTACTTTGAAAAAATATTAACCATCATGAGACGATGTGTCTTGTGCAAACCCAGATCCGTACCTCCAAGGTCAAGGTCATACTTATACAGTAAAACCGACATCAGTTGTCAGTTTGTTATTGTCAATATTATTGTAAATAAAGGTTATTTTTAAATTTATCTACGCAATTATATGTTATTTTTGGATGATCTAATTTTATTTTTGGTGACTCCCTATTAATGTGATGGTATCAGGCTAAAAAATACCATACCTGCACTGTATCGACGCTAGCCAAGTGGTAAAGTCACGGGCTTGTAGAGCTGAAGTATGCGGGTTCGAATCCCGCTGGTGATGTTTTTTCTTTAACATTTTTTTTTTCGCGCCAAAAGCAAAAAATCCTCGATTTTCTCGTGAAGCATGCATTTTTTGTGCTGATATAAATTTTACTGAACATTCCTTAGTTCATACTCGGTTGCCCTGCTGTTGAAGTGTCGTCATGTGATGCTACTCTGACAGCAGAAGAGACTTTGTCGGCTGACAAAGCGAAGTTTTTTGGTTCTGACAAGTGCAGTTTTGTGACTAACAATCGATAAACGTTAAAATAACGTATGATCAACATGAATTAAATTATAAATATCCAATCAATGTTAATTTCAAGTCATGTTATTGGTGTGCCTATTCTTTACTTTCACATGTCACATATAGGGTCTAGGCCAATCAGGTTCCATTGTATCAAATTATGGCATCTTGTATTTCAATTCTCTTGTACATGTACTTGCTGGTGTTTCTTTTTTATTCACTATTATAAATCAAATGTGAAGTTAATCTTTAAAATTGTGCATGACATGTATTGAACTTTAAAATAAATAGATAACCATTCACGAAAAAATAACAATACAAATATAATAAACAGAATCGAAAATTAAAAAAGAAATAATAAAAATGTAAATTCAGAAACTATTTTATAAAAAAATCATCAAGAAAAAAATAAATCATGCTTTTAATAGCTTTATGAAAAAAGGTTTTCTGCGAGGATCGAACCTGCGACCCTCAGGACAGTCGTTTAAGACGCTCCTCGCTACTAGTTGCGCTACGCAACTGATTACTTCGGCACTGCAAAATTAAGTGCTTTTGTCTTAGAATATAACCCGTTACGTACCTGTGGATAACACCGTTGTTTGTTATGATTTATAAATAGACGAGTATTTATCAACATTAAAACCATAACACCGACATATTACGGCAGGGTACCTGTACGTCAAAGGTAAAAAAAAAATGGTCCGAAACTTAAACACAATCTGCCTCACACAAAACCAAGGTCCTTAACTCCAAGGTCAAAGTCATACTTAGAGGTCAAATGTGAAAAAAAAGGGTCAAAAACTTTAACAGGGCCAATAACTTTCTATGGATGAATACGAACTTAGACATATTTTCAGGCGGGGGCATCTGTGTCCTATGGATGCATTTCTAGTTTATCGCATAAAATAATGCTTGTAGATATTTCACATGGAACGTCAAAACTGTCATCTGCTCCACAATTGCTTGGTACAGTAAGGATGAATGCAGAGATACATGTATTTACATACACGGAATAGTACAATTACGGAGGTCACAGGTTTGATACATGCCGGGTCAGCAACATTCTTTAATAGTGATTGACCTTGGAATCTTTTCTATGGCAATTTACTCTCTTCCACTGTTTGAATATTGTCGCCCCCCCCCCCCCCCCCCCCCCCCCCCCCATCGGGGCTTGGAGAAATACATGTAGATTGGGCTCCATGCAGAGCTGAATCTGACCACACACACGTACTTAGAAGGTCTAAGCAGCCTGCCCAGGCAAAGCGGTGCGAGTCAGATTGTCCAATGCATATAAGCCTTCTGGTTTCATTGGGCGGCAGGGCTTGAGATGTCATTTCATCTCAGTGTTGGGTAGAAGTCCCACAAAATTGGAAGCAACGTCTCCAAAATGACCTAAATAGTGTTGAAGGGGGGGTTAAACCTCAAATCAAACAAATTCCACTGTTTCAAGTAGGGCAGTGTTTGGTTTCTGGCATAAATTGTGCACTATACTGTATATGCCTACCAAGGGAAAGTGTGGCTAGGTAATCTGGCCAGCTCAATGTGACCAGAAATAGTGTGAATGGGATGTAAAACTCCAAAACAAACAGACAAAACATTTTAGAGAAATAGCTCTGTGAACCAAGTCTTTTTTATACCAAGAAATGTAAACAAAGACCACATTGTAGTCTCTGTTTTTGCGAAACTTGGGCTCCTGAGAAATATCGTTGATACTGATGTGTATTTCTTCTTCTTACCAATATGAGAATCTGTGAGTTTGTTCAATTTCAGGGATCAAACCATACAAATGTGCTCAGTGTGATTATTCCACAGTTGAGAGAAGCCACCTGAAGGTTCATATACGAATACATACAGGTACAGATCATGTTTATTTTAGTACATTTTAGATCAGGTTTATTTTGGTACATTTTAGATCAGGTTTATTTTACTATAGTTTATCAATGACCTTTGAGAGTTCAACGTTCAAGCGCGATGAGACTATTCCATGTTTTAGGGGAAGCAGGTTTCGGATTTTTTTTCACAGGATTTTAAAATTATAAATAAGTTTTTTGATAATGCCATTATGTAGAATTCGTGGCCAAGTGGGTAATATGATGCAGTACGATCCTCAGTAAAACTATATCACCCAATATAAAATCCCAACTGAAGCGATTTACCTAAAACGTGGACAAGTCCAAAATTAAAAGTGATCCACGTCTCACTGCGTTTTGAAAGACTATACATTTTAGATCATGTTTATTTTAGTCATGGTTCCAGACAAGGGGGAGAAACAAGGGATAATTTTCCTCATTTCTCATTAGACACATGTTGTTGGTACTTGTTAGAATCGCCTAAAAATGTTATTGGTACTCGTTGGAATCGCCTAAAAAGAGGCAATTCTAACAAGTACCCACAACATGTTTCTAAAAAGAAATAAGGAAAATTATCCCTTATCTCGAGATTCTGAGCAATGGAAGGTCAGGTGTTTTTTACATCATCATCATCATCGTCGTCATCATCATCATCATCATCATCATAGTTTTGATTAAAGTGCAGGTACAGGGGCATCATCCACCTAAGTGGGCCCCCTTCCAGGTAGCTGGCTTGCTGCACGTACGGCAGATCTCACACCAGATATCACGAGGGTCTATAGCCGATAGCTTCCATTCTCTGCGATCTTGCTCAGTCAGCTGCTTCCAAGTCATCTTGGACCTCCCAGGCCCACGTTTTCCATCCACCTTTTTCTCCAGGTATTCCAGTTTTAGCCCACCTCTACTTACGATCGGCTCCAAATAAGTGAAATAATTTTGAAATTATCCACATTACCATACTAACCCTCAGTATTTTGCCTCCTGACCTTACCATACTTGTTCTAAATGAACAAGTACAGTTTACTAACCAGTGATAGCTTGGTGATTGGCAAATAGTGCACATCCTGATGAGATTCCACATTCTGTGGCATCTCATCCGGGTCTACACATGTCTGTTCTGGCCTGTCTGTCTGAATACATATGGTAAATATGGAACTAGCAATGTCAGATCCTCCAATGTGTATTCTCTTCAAGTGATTGGCAAATAGTGCACATCCTGATGAGATTCCACATTCTGTGGCATCTCATCCGGGTCTACACATGTCTGTTCTGGCCTGTCTGTCTGAATACATATGGTAAATATGGAACTAGCAATGTCAGATCCTCCAATGGGTATTCTCTTCATGAATAGACTACCCTAAAATTCAGATACCTTAAGGACATGCAGTAATTCTCCTGAAATTTTGACAAATTTGTTTCACACTCCAGCAAGGAATCCAAAAGGTGCAGACGGAATGGCAAACAGAGTAGTCCTAGATAAGACTGCTCCTGTCAATACTTAGCATCATTATGGTAGCTTAACGTGGTCAAAATATTAACTTTTAGCAAGCTCTGGTATTTTTGCTACAGAATTGTTTCATCAAAAATATTTGCCATATTAAATGATCAAAGTTTTATCAGCTCACCTGTCACGTAGTGACAAGGTGAGCATTTGTGATCACATTTTGTCCGTCGTCCATCGTGCTTGTGTCTGTGCGTGCGTGCATCCATGTATGCGTCCGTAAACAATTTCAAATAAGTATATCTCTAAAACCCCATGGCCAATCTTGATCAAATTTCATGAGAAGCATCATCAGGTAGGGTGAAAGGCTCCATGAAGTTTTTGGGCTGATCAGATTGGAATTCTGGTTGTCATGGAAACAAAAAGGTTCCATAGACTTATAATGGGGAAAACGACGTCTCCACTTTTTCTCGGCCATTTCTGATAAGATCTTCATCAAACTTGCAGATAGCCAGGAGGGGCTTACAGTCTATGTCGAGTTCGAATTTGGGTGGCACAGGACTAACAGCTTTGGAGTTACCTGCCCTTGAGCATAAATATAAGTGAAAAATGGTGTCTCCAGCTTTTCTCAGCCGTTTATGATCTGATCTTTTTGTAACTTTTCACAAACGAGGACAAGCATGTTCGAATTTGGTTTGAATCTGACCAGCAGTTTTCGAGTTACATCCCCTTGAGCATGAAAAATTTTCCCATAGACTTATAATGGGGAAAACGACGTCTCCACTTTTTCTCAGCCATTCCTAATCCGATCTTCATCAAACTTGCAGATAACTATGAGGGGCTTACAGTCTACATCGAGTTCGAATTTCGGCTGCACAGGACAAACAGCTTTGGAGTTACCTGCCCTTGAGCATAAATATAATTGAAAAATGATGTCTCCAGCTTTTCTCAGCTGTTTATGATCTGATCTTTTTAGTTCACCTGATCCGAAGGCTCACAAGGTGAGCTTATAGTATAGGTAGGCATCCCTCATCCCTCCGTCGTCCACACCTTTGTCTAAGTGACTAGCTGGCCAATCCCAATCAAATTTTATGTGCAGCATCAATGAGTTGGGGGATTGACTACATTAGGTTTTGGACCAGTTTTGATCAGAACTGTGGTTGCCATGGAAACGAAAAGGTCCCATACACTTACAATGGGGAAAACGAGGTCTCCACTTTTTCTCGGCCATTTCTGATCTGATCTTCATCAAACTTGCAGATAACCAGGAGGGGCTTACAGTCTAAGTCGAGTTGGAATTTGGGCTGCACGGGTCAAACAGCTTTGGAGTTACCTGCCCTTGAGCATAAATATAGGTGAAAAATGGTGTCTCCAGCTTTTCTCAGCCGTTTATGATCTGATCTTTTTGTAACTTTTCATAAACCAGGATAAGCATAAAATCTCGGACGAGTTCATTTGGTCCGAATGTGACCAGCGGTTTTCCAGTTACATCCCCTTGAGTGTGAAAAATTTTCCCATAGACTTATATTGGGGAAAACGACGTCTCCACCTCTTTCTCGACCATTTCTGATCCTATCTTCATCAAACTCGCAGATAGTCAGGAGGGGCTTACAGTCTAGGTTGAGTTCAAATTTGGGCTGCATGGGACAAACAGCTTATGAGTTAACTGCCCCTGAGCATAAATATAATTGAAAAATGGTGTCTCCAGCTTTTCTCAGCTGTTTATGTTCTGATTTTTTGTAACTTTTCATGAACGAGAACAAATATAAAATCTTGGATGAGTTCGGATTTGGCTTGAGTCTGAGCCTAAATTGGTCATGCCAATGGGCCCAAATTGGCCAAATCCTGTGGCCCCTCAACTCCATTAAACTTTATGATCTGATCTTTTTGTAACTTTTCATAAACGAGGACAAGCTTAAAACCTTGGACGAATTTGGTTTGAATCTGACCAGCGGTTTTCCAGTTACTTCCCTTGAGCGTGAAAAGTTTTCCCATAGACTTACAATGGAGAAAACGACGTCGCCATTTCTGATCCGATCTTCATCAAACTTTCAGATAACCAGTGTCTGCGTCGAGTTCATATTTGGGATGCATGGGACAAACAGCTTTGGAGTTGCCTGCCCTTGAGCATAAATATAAGCGAAGAATGGTGTCTCCAGCTTTTCTTAGCCGTTGATGATCTGATCTTTTTGTAACTTTTCATAAACAAGAACAAACATAAAATCTTGGATGAGTTCGAATTTGGCTTGAGTCTGAGCCTAAATTGGCCATGCCCATGGGCCCAAATTGGCCAAATCCTGTGGTCCCTCAACGCCATTAAACTTATAATGGAAAAAAGCTTCAAAAATCTTCTCTGAAACCATGAAGTACAGACCTTAGATATCATATATTGCAACATAAACTGGTCACCTACATAAATCCTGCTAACCATGCCCTTTGAGTCAGAATTGGCTACATCCCAGGGCTCATAATTAGCTCCTATAGACTTATACTGGAAAAAAAACCTGCAAAAATCTTCTTCTCCCAAACCATAAGGCTCAGAACTTAGATATTTAGTATGTAGCAATGTCAAGTGGTCTCCTACACTCATAATTTTCTGGTACACAGGTGAGCGATTAAGGACCATTGGGCCCTCTTGTTGATATGTTAGTGACATCTTACTGGACGCTGGTATTTCTTGCTGATTAATAAAGCTCATGCTTGTGTTTCATGCAACAGATAAAAGTCTCTGACAGGAATTCCACAATTTCTGTATAATTGACATTGTAAGGAACGTTACAGCCTGAGAGAGCTTTTAAATCATTCTTACCTGGAAACCTGAAAGGGACTAAAGCCAGCAGTGCAGACCTGATCAGAGGCTGCATAATGTGGCATCTGATCAGGGTCTACACTGTTTGCTAACAGGGTTTTCTGTATAAAAATGGAAATAAATAAAAAAGGAACCCCTTAAATGACAAATGGACTAGTTGAACATATAACAGTGGAAGACTCCACATGTATTCATTGGGTTAAACCCTAGGATGTGACAAGCAGTATGGGACAGAAAAATATTGACTATACAAAAGTATATTCTTGTCCCGTGGGAGAGAAAAATATCCTTGTTGTGTAGATGGAATAACCATTAACCCTTTTTGTACCAAATGGAATCTTCCACCTTATATATAGCAGGATTCCATTTCGCAATTTAGGGGTGTTTGGTTGTTTTTAGCTCACCTGAGCCGAAGGCTCATTGGTGAGCTGATAGTATGGCCAGACAAAAATTCTGTGTGTGTGTGTGTGTGTGTTCACATTTTCAAACGTCTTCTCCTCCGGAACCGCTGGGCCGATTGTAGTCAAATTTCATGTGGAGGCTCCATGGGGTGGGGGAACGAAAGTTTGCATTTTTTGTCTAGGTCACATGACCAAGATGGCCGCCATGCCCATATATGGTAAAAACCCTTCGAAAATCTTCTCCTCCGGAACCACTGGGCCGATTTGCATGAAACTTGGCATGTAGCACCTGGGACATGGGCCCATCATAAATTGCATAAATGGTGTCCCTGGGATGACCTTGACCTATTTTACGCCAAGGTTAAATTTGGTAACATGGGCATTTGTATGGGAAAAAGTAGAAATGTCTGATATCTTGCAAACTGTTACAAATAATGCCACTAAACCATATATATTCTTATTCCTTATGATGAGGCGCATTAAGTGACATGGATTTTGGAACCCTGGGCCCCCCCCCCGGAGGGGCATGCCCCACCCCCTTTTTGGCACAAAATGCTTAATATCTCCAAAACAGCTAAGATCCCGACCCATAAACCATATATATTCTTGTTCCTTATGATAAGGCGCATTCAGTGACATGGACCTTTGGACCTTTGGGTACCGGGGTTCCCCGGGGGGGGGGGGGGGGGGGGGGGGGGCATGCCCCACCCCTATTTTGCACAAAATGCTTAATATCTCGGAAACGGTTAAGATCCCGACCCATAAACCATATATACTCTTGTTCCTTATGATGAGGCCCATTCAGTGACATGGACTTTTGGACCATGGGGTACCAGGGGTCTGGGGGGGGGGGCATGCCCCACCCCTTTTTTTTGCACAAAATGCTTAATATCTCGGAAACGGTTAAGATCTCTATCCATCTATCCATGAACCATATATATTCTTGTTCCTGATCATAAGGCGCATTAAGTGACATGAACCTTTGGACCCGGGGGTCCCAGGGGGGCATGCCCCACCCCCTTTTTTGCATTAAAATGCTTAATATCTCGGAAACGGTTAAGATCCCCACCCATAAACCATATATACTCTTGTTCTTTATGATGAGGCGCATTCAGTGACATGGACCTTTGGACCCTGGGGTACCAGGGGTCCGGGGGGGGGGGGGCTTGCCCCTCCCCCTTTTTTGCTCAAAATGCTTAATATCTCGGAAAAGGTTAAGATCCCCACCCACAAACCATATATATTCTTGTTCCTTATGATAAGGCGCATTCAGTGATTCAGTGACATGGACCTTTGGACCCAGGGGGTCCCTGGGTGAGGGAGGGGGGCATGCCTAACCCCCTTTTTTCCACAAAATGCTTAATATCTCGGAAACGGTTAAGATCCCCACCCATAAACCATATATATTCTTGTCGCATTCAGTGTAATGGACCGTTGGACCTACGGTTCCAGTGGGGGGGGGGGGGGGGAGCTGGGGGCCAACTCCCTTTATTGCATTGAATGCTTAATATCTCGGAAACAGTTGAGATCCCCACCCAGTTACACAGACCTTGGGTCCCTCTTGGCCAAAGATCACATATTAAAGTCTTTGAGGACTTCCTCAGAAAAGTCAGGTGAGCGATTCAGGACCAATGGTCCTCTGGTTTCATAAAAATTTATTTCGAAAATGACTGAACTTTTAGCAAACAGTGGAGGCCCTGATCAGACGCCTGGGTCTGCACTGTTTGCCAAGTACCCGTTTTGGAGTTTCCGGTACAAAAAGGGTTAAAAGCAATGAATGCTCTGACAAGAAATAAGTCCCCTTTATTGAGAGATAAGTTGTTTGATAATTTCAGGAGAGAAGCCATTTAAATGTACCTACTGTGAATATGCAACAGCTCAGAACAGTACATTGAAGATACACCTGAAACGTCACCATGGCGGTCTTCTGTTCCAGTGTCCTAACTGTGACAAGAACTTCACACAGCAGGCACAACTAACACATCATAAATGGGAGCATTCACCTCCAGATAAACCAGTCACTCAAGTAAGTACATTATGACAGCCTTGTTAGCTTAAAAACTAATTTAGTTAAGTTCAATTGTGATGAAAGCTTCAAGCTTATTTGAATGGCTCTCGAACACTTATTCTGGATGTTATCAAGTGCGCGCAAGAGAGGCAGTGACTTTTACACCACTGCTACCCATTTACACCTGGGTGGAGGGAGGCAGTGACATTACATGCCTTGCCCAAGGACACTTCACCTCCGGTGGCCGGATTCGAACCAACAGCCTCTCCATCACAAGTTAAACACTCAAACCACAGAGCTATCAAGGCTGCATGTAAAAATGTAAAAACTAATTTAATAATAGTGGTAAAATATTTTACAATAATGATCCTAAGTATTTGGACAGACAGGCAAAGCAAACAGTGCAGACTCAGATCAGACTGCTCCTTCAAGAGCAGTCTGATCAGGGTCTACATTGTTTGCAATTCTGTTGGAACATTTTGGGTTCCTTGCTGGATCAGGAAACAAATTTGCTAAAATTTTAGGAAAATTACAGCAAGTCCTCAAGATGTCCAAATTTTTAGGATTTTTGCAGTAGTAAGTACATTTAACTTCAATAATACGAGTACTATCATCAGTGCCTTTTTAACCATGACTAATTTAATCTCCCTCTTGTGTTCCTAGAGAATAATTCGTATAGCTCTCGATATTCATATATTAGGGATAATTTTTGGAGGTTTCTTTAATCCATCTTGAAAAGGTATATTGTGTGTATTCATACACTCATTTGAATCACCTCATTGAGGCGATTCAAATGAGTACATACAAAATACCTTTATTTTAAAGAAGATTGAAAAAACAAAATATCCTAAAGTCTATTATTATCCCTCAATGGTTCAAACTACCCTAAAAATCCTAAAAATTTGAACATTTGGAGGACTTGCTGTAATTATTTATAGCCCCGCTTTGAAAAAGTGGGGGCTATATTGGATTTTCATTGTCCTTCTGTGATTCCGTAATTCTGTAATTCCGTTATTCATGATAACTAAAAAAACGTCAGGTATTTTCATGAAACATCACACAAATGTAAAGCACTATGAGATGATGTGCAGAGTGTATGAACCATAACTCTGGTTTACCTACTTTTGGAGTTATTGCCCTTTGAACATTGAAAAATGGCAACAGTTCTTCCGTTATTCACGATAACTCAAAAAACGTTTGAGGTATTTTCATGAAACTTCACACAAATGTGACGATGTGCAGAGCGCATGAACCATAACTCTGGATTGCCTACTTTTGTGCCCTTTGAACTTTGAAAAATGGCAATTTTAACCTTGTCCACTCCATAACTAAAAAAACGTTTGAGGTATTTTCATGAACCTTCACACAAATGTAAAGCACTATAAGATGATCTGCAGAGCGCATGAACCATAACTGTGGATTGCCCTTTGAACATTGAAGGTAACTTGGAATATACTCAGTACAGTAATAATGCGTCAATTTCAATCCATTTTACCACCTTTAATAAGAGGCTGAAAACAGAAAAAAAATTTTTTCTTGTATTATTCTTTTCTGATAGCGCTATAGCGGGGCTATAGTCAGATCCTCTGACAGTTCTAGTTCTTAAATTTTAATAAATTTGTTTCATGATCCAGCAAGGAGTCCAAAAGATGCAGGTGGAATGGCAAACAGGAGCTCTTCCAGGAGCAGTCTGATTTGGGTCTACACTGTTTGGTTAGGCCCATATGTCCCAATATTTAGGTTTATTATGGTACCCCAGTCTTGAACAAATATTAATGATCCCAAAGGTGTTTGAGCCATTTGAGTTCGACTGTATGTTGATATTTTTTTGCTGAAAGAAAATTCAAGTAGCTTTTGCTTTTCCCTCAAAATGATATGGAAAGGAAATATTTTCTTTTGATAATAGTGAAGCTTCAATGGTTTGTTCACCATGGTTAGTTAAAACACTTTTAAAGGTGCATTATTGAGCTACTGGGTCTCAATTTTTTTTCTGGTTTTTATCTTCAATGCATACTCTTTTGTCATGTTTACACTTTTGGAGCCAAATACAGCTTCAGAACTTTGTGAAAATGGTCGTTTTCATTCGTGTTTACCCTTCGATCTGAACATGTGTTCGGAATTTCTGTTCTAAAAATAAATCTGTCACTTTACACATTCATGGCGACAGTATCGTCTCTGAGTGTCGTTACTTATGGCATGGTATTCAGCGTCATATTTTTTCCGATTCAGGCATGGCCTAAGCAAACAAGGCCAAAAATGAACGTCGCATAACGTCATATATGGAGATTCTATTTTTGTCACAAACTAAAAATAGATCTAACTAGTGTTCCAAACCTAGTTAGGGAATCCCTCTCAAACTCGTTTACCTGTCATCATAATTGTTTGCATTTTTGCATATAATGCATTTATTTGTATTGTTTAAAAGAAAAATACCCGCTATATGTATTTTATTTATGGAAGCATTTTAATCCGGATAGCTCAATAATGCACCTTTAAAAATCCCTAGAAAGTTCATCCCATAGCTCAACATCATATCTGTATACAGTAAAACCTGTTGTAATGGCCACTCTATTAAGCAAACAACGCATCTTATGCAAGCCCAAAATGGCAAATGCATTAGATTTCACCTGTCTTAAGCAAGCACCTGTCTTAAGCAGGTGTACATGTATTTTGGTTATCCCTTTGGTGCTGGCTTAATACAGGTTGGACTGTATTAAAGAATTTAGTGAGATTTTGTTAATCTTGAAAAGGTGTGTTATGTGTACACATTAGAATAACTTCACTGAGGTGATTCTAATGTGTACATTAAAAACATTTTTTCACTTTCATTTTAACCCTTATCTTGCTGTTCATGACAACCCCTATCTTTGCAAACAGTGTAGATCCAGATCAGATGGCTTCTGAAGAAGCCATCTGATCAGGATCTACACTGTTTGACATTCAATTTATGAATTTGTAGCAATTAATTTCATCAAGTAATTGATTGGTTGATAGACAGAAATGGGTGTGGCTAAACCGAATATTCAGCAAGAGAAGGGTTAAAAATATTTTTCTCTTTCATTTTAACACCACTAACAATACAGCCTTCAAACTCCACATAGATGTTCCTTGGGACAAGACATTTCCATTGATATTAAGTTTTTTGACCTGTGACCTTGACCTTCCAACTTTGACCTATTTTTCGAAAATGTAACCAAAAACTTTAACCTTGGTCATATTTCCAAAAGTATTTGCCTTAGCCTCATGAAACGTGACACAGATCTGTTTGATCACAAGAGCTACATTCTTACCGAGTTCCATAACTATATCATGCAATTTCATCATCATCATCATTGGATTTTTTATTAACATGCAGGTGCAGGGGCACATTGATATAAGTGGGCCCCCTTCCAGGTAGCTGGCTTGCTGCACACATGGCAGATCTCACACCAGCTCTCCGGTATGTCTATCGTGAGGGTTGTTAGCAAATAGCTTCTACTCGCTGCGATCTCTCTCTGTCAGCTGCTTCCAAGTCATCTTTGGCCTCCCAGGCCCACGTTTTCCATCCACCTGTATGTTAAAGGCTGTCTTGACTGCACCCTTGGAAGGCTGCACATGTCCATACCAGTGGAGCCATCTCTTCTTCAGGATGAGGTCCAGTTCCTCAATGCCAAGCTGCACAAGTAGCTCGCTGGACCTGAGGGATACATTGTCTTGCGGCTTGATATTGCAGATCTGTCTGATCATTGCCCTGTCATTCCACTGCAGACATTGGCGGTTTGGTTTTGTCAATGGCCAAGTCTCCCTGGCATGGAGTATTGCGCTCTGCACACAAGAGCTGTACCCATGACAGATTTGACTGATTTATGTCCGATTGTGACACCTGTTTCAAGAAAACATTTTGGTATCTCAGATTGATACCACAAAACACTACAGCTTTTAAAATTCACATGTTTGTTCTTTCGGACAGGATCTTTACACTGATATCAAGCTTTTTAACCTGTGACCTTGACCTTTGAACATGTCCTATTTTTCGAAAATTTAATAAAAAAACTTTAGCCATAGTTCCAGAAGTATTTGGCCCAGACGCACATCTGTATCTTCACAAGAGCTACATTCTGACCAAGTTCCATAACTCTATCATACAATTTGACTGATTTATCTCCCTATGTGACATACCAAAAACAGACGAGCATGGCACCCCTTGTGGTGCCCTTGTTATTTGGATATACTATGTTTGTTTAGCTTACATAGTTTTTGCTTTGGGTCCCAACAATTGTGTCATAAAGAGCTTCAGATGTATCATGATTCTGGGTTTAGGAGAATGAATAGATGCCCGTGCAAGTTTATTTTGTTGAACGGTTTACAGAGTTGTTTATGTTTTCATTCTTTTGCTGCAGGCAAACAAAAATGTTCCACACAGAACAGTGATGAAAACAGAGGTTTCTGAAGAGCAAAAGAATGCGTTTGGAACATCACTGACCAGTACTTCTCAACCAGTACCACCATCAAATCAGAACATGCCACCCAGTCATAGTACAAACACTGGGATTACTGTGTCTAACTGTCCCACAGCTGTTAGTCCAGTTTCAGCCAATAGCAGTAGAGATTCTAATCATGTGATGCCTGCATCCAATAGAAAACCAGAGCTTGGTCATGTGATAGCCACATCCAATGGTGCTTCAGAAGGAGGTAAAGTTAAATCTGTCCCATCAGCCTCTCTCACAGACAATGAAGCAGCAGAGTTACTCAATAGTTTGACTGTTAAGCTGCTTGAGGAAGCAGAACAGCAGTCTCAGAGCCACAAAGATTCTGTTTGAAGGGATGATATCTAGGCTAGCTTTAACATTTTGAGTCGAGTGATGACAATTACATACACAAAGTGGTTATTATAGGAGCTTGTCGCAAACAAACCTGTCTTTGTTTTTTTTTTGACCAGGTGAGTTTTTTTGTTTTTTTTTGACCAGGTGAGACACAAACCAGCCTAAGCTACACAGACTAGCAAGAGTCTTGAATTTTTACAAATGAAAACTAGAGATACTGCACTATCGGAGCAGGGAACACACGGATGCTGATGAGACTATGCGGATGCACAGGCTGATCTGCACCTTTATTGTTTGCAGCTGCCATAATTCAGGTTTTTTCAGGATGTGGCTCATAGTATAAATGTACTAAAACTATGAAAAATCTTCAAGTGAGGCAGCTCTTGCCAACAGGGGACTAGTCACAATATTTGCATTATTTGCTGGCTCCCAGCTTGCCCATTGTCAATATTGGAAAAACAGGTAACCAGACCCCCTGACCTTTGAAGGTCAGGGGGGTCTGGCTACCTGTTTTTCCAACACTGATAACCTTCAGACTAGGAACCAGCAGATAATGCAAATAAGGTGAATAGCCCCAGATAAGGCACCTTTTCCTCACTGAGGCACTTCTAATAAGTACCCACAACATACATTTTCATGCACAAATAAGAAAAAATAATTTGTGGATACCCCCCCCCCTTACCTGTGGCCTATGCTTAAGGTCACCACTGCATGTCTATGGTATTGTGCTCACCTTGGCCTTTGCTGGCCACCTATTAGTAATGACTCTTTTCTCAAAAAATGGCTCAATTTTACATAATTCTTTTGGACACATATGTCTTAGGCATTGTGGGTACTTGTTTAATGAGCCTCATAGAGTTGTTTATGGAGAAAATTATGAACAAAAACAGTACAGGTTTTACTTAGATTACCAGTAAAATACTTGCATCATTGTGCCACATAATTGCCTCATCGAGTAGATTCTGATGAAATGTTTACAGGTTTTTGTGAGGAAAATCATCGTTAAGTATGTATTCTTTACACCCCATGATAGTGCTATGGTTTTTGTCTTTGATTGCTAGGAAAGAACTTCCACAGCCTCTTTATAACACTATTAATGGGATCCAAAGCAGAAACCGTGTTAAGTAAACAACTGTGTTATATCCAAACAAAATGTATAGATTATATAGAAAAATGACCATTTACGGTCATTTTTCTATATAATCTATACATTTTTGGGATATATAATCTATACATTTTTAGGATCCATCTTGAAACCTTGTTATATCCAAAGCTGTGTTATAATGAACCGTGTTATAATGAGGTTGTGGTCTACTAAACTTCAGCTGAGTTCTTCAAAGCATCATTAACTTAACTGATTTTTATACCAAATGGAATCTCCCTTATATATTGCTGGAGTCCATTTCAAAATTTAGGGGTGACAGATTGTGTTATCTTGAATGTTTATTTTGAAAATTGCTGAACTTTGTGCAAACAGTGTAGGTCATGATCAGATGCCACTTTCTGCAGCTGATCTGGGCCTGCACTGTTTGCCAGTATCCCATTTTGGAGTTTCTGGTACAAATTGGGTTAAAAAGGTTGTTAGTAGTAAAAATATTAACCCTTATCTTGCTGTTCACGACAACCCCTATCTTTGCAAACAGTGTAGATCCAGATCAGATGGCTTCTGAAGAAGCCATCTGATCAGGATCAACACTGTTTGGCATTCAATTAATGAATTTGTAGCAATAAATTACATGAAGTAATTTGATTGGTTGATAGACAGAAATGGGTGTGGCTTAAATGAATATTCAGCAAGATAAGGGTTAACTGTTCAATACCCAATACAGAGCTATTTTGCAATACAGTGCTATTTTACAATACAGTGCTATTTTGCAATACAGTGCTATTTTGCAATACAGTGCTATTATACAATACAGTGCTTTTTTGCAATACAGTGCTATTTTACAATACAGTGCTATTTTGCAATACAGTGCTATTTTGCAATACAGTGCTATTATACAATACAGTGCTATTTTGCTATACAGTGCTATTTTACAATACAGTGCTATTTTGCAATACAGTGCTATTTTGCAATACAGTGCTATTTTGCAATACAGTGCTATTTTGCAATACAGTGCTATTCTGCAATACAGTGCTAGTTTGCAAAAGCTGCCCACATTTTTAGCTCACCTGTCATGTAGTGACAAGGTGAGCTTTTATGAACACTTTTGTCTGACGTCCGTTGTCAGTGTGTCCGTGCATGCGTCAGTGCATCCATAAACAATTTCTTCAAATGACATCTCCTCCTAAACCACTGATCCGATTTTGACCAAACTTCACAGGATTGAGCCTTAGGTGGTCCCCTTTCAAAGTTGTTCAAATGGTTCCGGTCCATTGCACATATAGATCACAGGAGCTAAAAATAGATTTTGTTATTGAAAACTTAGAAGAAAAATCTTCTTCTCTGAAACCTCTGTGTGGTGTAGTGGTTACGATACTCGCCTTGTAAACCAGGGATCGCAGGATCGATCCTGGGCTTCTCCAGACTTTCGGATGAGTCTTTAAACCGAGGTTCCGTCTCTGTATGACCTTAGCTGTTGGTGGGACGTAAAACTCAAACTCACTCACTCACTTTCTCTGAAACCGCAAGGCCCAGGTCTCTCATATTTGGTATGAAGCTTCATCCAGTGGACCTCTACCAAGATTGTTCAAATTATAGCCCTGTGGGTCCAAAATGGCCCCGGGCTTGGGCCCACATGTTTTACATAGACTTATATAGGGAAAATCTTAAAAAATCTTCTTGTCTGAAACCAGATAGCCCAGGTGTTTGATATTTGGTATGAAGTTGTATCTAATGGACCTCTACCAAGATTGTTCAAATCGTAGCCCTTGGGGCAAAAATGCCCCTGCACCAGGGCCCACTTATTTTACATAAACTTATATAGGGAAAACCTTTAAAAGTCTTCTTTATGAAACCACAAGGCCCAAGTCTCTGATATTTGGTATGAAGCTTCATCTTGTAGACCTCTACCCAGATTGTTCAAATTATAGCCCTTGGGCAAAAAATGCCCCAGCGCTTGGGCCCACTGGTTTTATACATGCCAAATCTTGTCTGAAACCAGAAGGTCCAGGTCTTTGATATTTGGTATGAAGCTTCATATAGTGGACCTCAAACAAGTGTTCAAATTATAGCCCTGGGGCCAAAAATGCCCCCGCGCCGGGGCCCATCAGTTTTATATAGACTTATATAGGAAAAACCTTTAAAAATCTTCTTGTCTGAAATCAGATGGCCACAGGTGTTTGATATTTGGTTTGTAGTTGTATTTAGTGGACCTCTACCAAGATTGTTCAAATTATAGCCCTGGTGTCAAAAATGCTCCCGCGACAGGGCCCACCAGTTTTACATAGACTTACAAAGGGAAAAACTTCAAAAAATTTTCTTGTCTGAAACCAAAAGGACCAGGTCTTTGATATTTGGTATGAAGTTTCGTCTAGTGGACCTCTATCAAGACTGTTCAAATTATAGCCCTGGGGTGTTCAAATTATAGCCCTGGGGTCAAAAATGCCCCCTCACCGTGGCCCATCGGTTTTATATAGACTTATATAGGGAAAGCCTTTTAAAAATCATCTTGTCTGAAACCAGATGGCCCATTTGTTTGAAATTTGGTATGAAGTTGTATTTAGTGGACCACTACCAAGATTGTTCAAATTAAAGCCCAGGAGCCGAAAATGCTCCCACGCCAGAGCCCACCAGTTTTACATAGACTTACATAGGGACAAACTTAAAAAATCTTCTTGTCTAAAACCAGAAGGCCCAGGTCTTTCATATTTGGTATGAAGCTTCGACTAGTGGAACTCTACCAAGATTTTTCAAATTATAGCCCTGGGGTCAAAAGTGCCCCTGTACTGGGGCCCATCGGTTTTTATATAGACTTATATAGGGAAAGCCCTTTTAAAAATCTTCTTGTCTGAAACCAGATGGCCCATTTGTTTGAAATTTGGTATGAAGTTGCATTTAGTGGGCCTGTACCAAGATTGTTCAAATTGTAGCCCTGGGGCCTAAAATGCCCTGGCTCCAGGGCCCACTGGTTTTACTTAGACTTTTATAGGAAAACCTTTGAAAATCTTCCTGTCTGAAACCAGGAGTCCCAGGTCTTTGATATTTGGTATAAAGCCCTGTCTAGTGGACCTCTACCAAGTTTTCTCAAATTATAGTCCTGGTCCATTTTTTGGCCCCATGCCCCACCGGTTTTACTTAGACTTATATAGGGAAAATCTTCTTGTCTGAAACCAGAAGGCCCGGGTTTTTGATATTTTGTATGAAGTTGTATCTAGTGGACCTCAACCAAGATTTTCATATTATAGCCTTGGGGCCAAAAATGGCCCCGCCTCGGGGCCCTTGGTTTTACATGGACTTGCATATGGAAGCCCTATAAAAATCTTTTCGTTTGAAACCAGAAGGCCCAGGTCTTTTGGTGTTTGGTATGAAGCTTCATCTAGCCTACCTCTACCAAGATTGTCCAAATGATAGCCCTGGGGCCAAAAATTCCCCCATGCCGGGACCCACTGGTTTTACATAGACTTAAAAAGGAAAAACTTTAACAATCTTCTCATCTGAAAACAGAAGGTCCACATATTGTATTGTTAGTAGGGCTGAGCTGCTTCATCCCTACTGGTGCGCTAGAACCTGACTATCAGTGTCCACAAGGTGTCCAAATAGTGACATAGAAAACAGCTCTGTATTGTCACCTGGTGACAGGTGAGCGATACAGAGCAATCTTGGCCCTCTTGTTTTCAGAGTTATTATACTTGGCACCCTTGCCATATTAAATGATCAAAGATAAGGATAAGATAACTTTTTATTTTTCAACAACCAGCCACAGATGCTCAGCAGGTTTTAAGTATATATCACTATGCATTTCCCTTCAGCTGCAGCTTCCCATTGACAAAAGAAATTTCTGAAGGGTTTGTGCGCTGTCATAAAAAGATACAGACAGAAAGTCTTGTTCTTTTTATGCATCAGATAAAATAGTGGTCAGTTGTTAATCTTCAGTACAACATGATAACGAAATGCCCACTTTACGTAATTCATTCCGATTGGCCAATAGCATATTTACACAGTCCCTGCGAGTGGTAACCTGCTGATGAATGACATGGGAGTGGATTCAATTGGATAGTATTTCAATAGGAATCATAGCAAGTTGTTGAAATCTTGACACATCAGTCAACGGCCCCCGTCCATAGGGGCTTGAAGAAATATATGGGCTGCACGATGCTTCCACGCAGAGCTGAATCTGGCCCACACACTAGTACTAGTCCGCTTAGAGGATCTAAGCCTGTCCAGGAACCACGGTGCGAGGCGGACCGTCCATGCTAATAAACCCTATTGGTTTCATTGGGCGACAGGGCTTGAGAAGTCATTTCATCTCAATGTCGGGTAAAAGTCCCACAAAATTGGAAGCAACGTCTCCAAAATGACCTTTACAGTGTTGACGGGGACGTTAAACCTCAAATCAAAGAAACAAACAAACAAACACGTCACAGTCAATACTAATGGTAAAAAGACCAAGCTTTCAGAAATCAAAGTATGTCAATTATCAGACGGATTGTTTGATGTTACAGATAAGAGAAAAAGTTGAAGGGGTAGTGGGGATGGGATGGCTGTTTGTTTCACCTGAAGGGAAAAAGCATATGGTAGTATTGCTCAATATGCCTTTGGATTTGCAAACTTTACATTAACCCTTATCTTGCTGAATATTCATTTAAGCCACACCCATTTCTGTCTATCAACCAATCAAATGACTTGATGTAATTTATTGCTACAAATTCATAAACTGAATGCCAAACAGTGTAGATCCTGATCAGATGGCTTCTTCAGAAGCCATCTGTCAGAAGCCATCTGATCTGGATCTACACTGTTTCCAAAGATAGGGGTTGTCTTCAGCATGATAAGGGTAATATATAGATGTTTATGACCAAAAATATTAATGATAATAATAATAAAAACAAGAATCTACAGTGCAACCTGTATTAAGCAAGCACCTATGGGATAATCAAAATTTGCTTGCTTAAGACAGGTGCTTGCTTAACACAGGTAGATTTTATTGCATTTTCCTTTTTGGGGCAACCAAATATATGCTTGCGTAAGACAGGTTGCTTGCTTAATAGAAGTGGCCACTAAGACAGGTTTTACTGTATTTGTTTTGTGGTGTTACAGGGTGCATATATAAGAGTGTGCGTGTTTGTGTTTTTTATCTCGCCAACAGCTAAGGTCATACGGAGATGGGAGCTCAGTTTAAAGACTCATTTGAAAGTCTGGAGAAGCCAGGGATCAATCCTGAGACCCCTGGTTTACAAGGCGAGTGGCATAACCACTACACCACTGAGGCTTCTACACATATAAAGAAGATTTAAGTTTTATACATCATGCTGACAAGTCCTGATTTTATCAAAAACATAGGCTGAGGGTACTCATTAGAACCAACTGGACAAAGCTGTTCTCAGGAGCATCCACAGTCTGGGTACATAGCAGAAAAGACAAAAATATCACAAATTATCACTAATGACTTGATTAATATTCTTCGTAGATCATCAAAAGTATGTTTCAGTTCCTAGTGCATAATTTTTATACATCAAGTTAATGTCTGTGTACTGAACACCCCAATGGACCCCATCTTATAAAAGAAAATTGGTGTTTAAGGGGGTATTGATTATTTTGCTTATTCCCACTTAAAAACATAGGTTGTGTGTACGTGTTAGAATTGCCTTGATGAGGCGGTTTTAGCGAGCACATACAACTAATGTTTTTAATTAAAATATGAATATTATCATAAATTTTCATCAGAAAAATAACTAACCATTGTGGAGCTATTAACCCTTATCTTGCTGAATATTCACATAAGCCACACCCATTTCTGTCTATCAACCAATCAAATTACTTGATGTAATTTATTGCTACAAATTCGTAAACTGAATACCAAACAGTGTAGATCCTGATCAGATGGCTTCTTCAGAAGCCATCTGATCTGGATCTACACTGTTTCCAAAGATAGGGGTTGTCGTGAGCAGCATGATAAGAGTTAAAGAATGCACTGTGTCACCCAGTCAGCCATTCACTTCTTGCATTTATGTTTTATTTTTCGTTTGGACCAGTTGCTCCGAAGTCTGCATTCACAAAGTGAATCCAAAACAGACTACCAGTGACATGTCAGTCAGCAGAAGGCCTAGCTCACTGACAACGACACATATGTCTATCTTTTGGTCACATGGTAACGTGTCACCAATAAAAATCCAAGCGGATGTAAACTGGAGGTTGACACAACAGCAGAAAAACACCCGACTAGGGATGATCTTAGAATATTCTCCGTCAGATCGGGATCAGTGTTCATGTATAAAACTATACTTTTTCAGCAGACACATTCTAAGTTAGAATTGAAATTGGTTACTGGGTACACCAAACTTTGGTTGAATGTATAACTATTGTTTTTCAGTTAAAATTGTAATGGGTGTTATTTTAGTTTCACTATTATTAGCTCACCGGAACTTTGTTCCGGTAAGCTATTCTACTACGGCGTCCCCGTGTCGGCGTCCACAAATGTTTAAGTTTTTGCGTTAAAGTTTTTAGCTGCCCATTATCTTTTAGCTCACCTGGGTACAAAGTGCTCAAGGTGCTCTATTGTGATCGCTTTTTGTCTGTCGTCCATCTGTCCGTCCGTCTGTCAACAGTTTCTTCAAATGACATCTCCAAAACCACAGTGCCAATTTTAAAATAATTTCACAGGAATGTTCCTTGGGTGACCCTCTACCAAAATTGCTAAAATGGTTTCACTCCCCAGAACAAAATGGCCACCAGAGCTAAAAATAGAAAAAAAACTTTAAACAACAGCTCCTCCTAGGCTAATGGTCCGATTTCAAAATAATTTCATAAGAATGTTCTTTGGATGACCCTCTACCTAAATTGTTAAAATAGTTCCAACCCACTGAACAAAATGGCCACCAGAGCTAAATATTGAAAAACCTTTAAACAACATCTAGGCTAAATGCAATTGTCCGATTTCAAAATAATTTCATGGGAATATTTCTTAGGTGACCCTTTACCAAAATTGCTAAAATGGTTCCACTCCACTGAAAATGGCCACCAGAGCTAAAAATAGAAAAAACCTTTAAACGACAGGATGACGGTCCAATTTCAAAATAATTTCACAGGAATATTCCTTGGATTAACCTCCACCAGAATTGCTAAAATGGTTCCACTCTGCTGAACAAATGGCCACCAGAGCTAAAAATAGAAAACCTTAGAAAAACCTTTAAACAACATCTCCTCCTAGGCTACTGGTCCGATTTGTTAAATGACATCTCCTCCTGGGCTACTGGTCCGATTGCAAAATAATTTCACAGGAATATTTCTGGGGTGACCCTCTACCAAAATTGCTAAAATGGTTTCGCTGGTCTGAACAAAATGGCCACCAGAGCTAAAAATAGAAAAACCTTTAAACAACATCTCTTCCTAGGCTAATGGTCTGATTTCAAAGTAATTTCATAGGAATGTTCATTGGATGACCCTCTACCAAAATTGCTAAAATAGTTCTGCTGCGCTGATCACAATGGTTGCCAGAGCTAAAAATAGAAGAATCAGGAATATTCTTGGGTGACCCCCTACCAAAATTGCTAAAATGGTTCCGCTTGGCTGAACAAAATGTCCAACAGAGCTAAAAATAGAAAAACCTTTAAACGAGATCTCCTCCTAGGTTTATGATCCGATTTCAAAATAATTTCACAGGAATGTTCCTAAACATAGAATTCCTTTCTTAGGAATGTTCCTTGGGTGACCCTCTACAAAATTGCTAAAATGGTTCCGCTCTGCTGAACAAAATTGCCACCAGAGCTAAATATAGAAAACCTTAGAAAAACCTTTAAACTACATGTCCTCCTAGGCCACTGGTCCGATTGCAAAATAATTTCACAGGAATGTTCCTTAGTGACCCTCTACCAGAATTGCTAAAATGGTTCTGCTCTGGTGAACAAGATGGCCACCAGAGCTAAATATAGGAAAACCTTTAAACAACATCTCCTCCTAGGCCAATGGTCCGATTTCAAAATAATTTCACAGGAATGTTCCTTGGGTAACCCACTACCAGAATTGCTAAAATGATTCCGCTCCGCAGAACAAACTGGCACCAGACTTAAAAATAGAAAACCTTTAAACAGCATATCCTCCTAGGCTAATGGTCCGATTTCAAAATAACACAGGAATATTTCTTAGGTGACCCTCTACCAAAATTGCTAAAATAGTTCCGCTCCACTAAACAAAATGGCCACCAGAGCTGAAAATAGAAAAAAAAAATTAAACAACATCTTGCCTTAAATCCAAATTTTACAGTAAGTTAATAGGCATTTTTATTCCAAACTTAGGCGCCCAGGCCAAAACTTAGGCGTTTAGGGCGACTGGGCGCCTGTTAGTCTGTATCCCTGCTCTACCAAAATTACTAAAATGATTCTGCTCCGCTGAACAAAATGGCCACCAGAGCTAAAAATAGAAAAAAAAAAATTTAAACAACACCTCCTACGCAAATGGTCCGATGTCTAAATAGTTTCATAGGAAGTTCCTTGGGTGACCCTCTACCAGAATTTCTAAAATGGTTCCGCTCCACTGAACAAAATGGCTACCAGAGCTAAAAATAGAAAAAAAAAACCCTTTAAACAACGTCTCCTAGGCTAATGGTCCGATTTCAAAATAATTTCACAGGAATGTTCCTTGGTTGACCCTCAACCAGAATTGCTAAAATAGTTCCTCTCTGTTGAACAAACTGGCCACCAGAACTAAAAAAAAGAAAAACCTTTAAACAATATCTCCTCCTAGGCTAATCCTCTGATTTCAAAATAATTTCACCGGAATATTTCTTAGGTGACCCTCTACCAGAATTGCTAAAATGGTTCTACTCCACTGAACAAAATGGCCACCAGAGGTAAAAATAGAAAAAAGTAACTTAGAAAAAACCTTTAAACGACATCTTCTCCTAAGCTAATGGTCGGATTTCAAAATAACTTCACAGGAATATTTCTTAGGTGACACTCTACAGGGATACAGACTAAGCATTTTGCTTTAGGGGCCCAGATTGCCTTAAATCCAAATTTTACAGTAAGTTAATAGGCATTTTTATTCCAAACTTAGGCGCCCAGGCCAAAACTTAGACGTTTTGGGCGACTGGGCGCCTGTTAGTCTGTATCCCTGCTTTACCAAAATTACTCAAATGATTCTGCTCCGCTGAACAAAATGGCCACCAGAGCTAAAAATAGAAAAAAAAATTTAAACTACATCTGCTCCTAGGCTAAGGATCTGTTTTCAAAATAATTTCACAGGAATGTTCCTTGGGACATCCTCTACCAGAATTGCTAAAATGGTTCTGCTCTGCTGAACAAACTGGCCAGCAGAGCCAAATATAGTCAGTGGTGCAATTTCAAAACCAATTCACAGAAACGTTTCTCTTTCATTTTTGTACCAAAATTAATTAAATGGTATGGCTGATCTTAGGTCTGTTCCATTGAAACATTCCATCTCAAAGTTAGTATTATTGTACTGATGATTGAGGGCTGGTTGGGTGAGGCAAAGGTGACGTATATTTTGCATCACTGGGGCATCCAACTGATATTGGCCTACAGTAGGGCAAGGCTGGCTCTCCTTGCAGCAGGTAAGGGTAGAGGGGGAGTGTTGTTGTTTCTTCTGTTTCAACACTTCTATTCATTTTGTCTTTCTCCACTATCTCTCACTTTCTCTCTTTCTTTGGAAGAAAACACAAAATGACCGACAAGGATTGACATGTCATTATACTCAAAACAATCGATAATGTTCTGATGATTGCTTAAATTGCTGAAATGGGTTTGCTCTGCTGAACAAAATGTTCACATGACTGCAGAGGTAAAGACAGAAAACTCATTAAAGAACATCTCCAATTTCTCAGATTCAAAATAACTTTGACAGAAAAGTTCCTTGAGTGACGCCTCTACCAAAAGTGCTTAACCCTTCTCTTGCTGAATATTCATTTTAGCCACACCCATCTCTGACTTTGAACCAATCAGATTGCTTGATATAATTTATTCCTACAAATTCAAAAACTGAATGTCAAACAGTGTAGATCATAATCAGATGGCTTCTTCAGAAGCCATCTGATCTGGATCTACACTGTTTCCAAAGATAGGGGTTGTCGTGAACAGCAAGATAAGGGTTAAGTGGTTCTGCACCTCTGCACAAAATGGTTGTCAGAGCTAAATATAGAAAAACCTGTAAACAACAATGTTAGTGCATCATAAGTCAGGTGAGTGAATTAGGTCCATCATAGACTTTTGTTTATGTGTACATGGATTGAGTACATATTTGGTATGGTGACAGATACTGGGCTAAAGTTTTTATTTGCAGTGACCATGACAATGACCTTAGCTAGTCTGGCCCAGAAAACATGTACATTCCATATTTTCCAGTTCTGTGGTGTATTCCTTGCTTCCCAAGGATAACACTTTTATAGAACATATTAACGTCACTACAGCTGGTGTCTGGGAATGTGTGGCGGCCGTAAAAAGTCGCCCTGCCCTACATCATAGTGTAGTTTATATTTTCTTGTGCTTTGGGATCATTGATTCCATTGTGGTATTTTGAAAATATTTGAGGGTCACTGATGAGCCCTAATTGGTCGAAACGACCTAGTCTGGCCCAGAAAACGTATACTCCATATTTCCAGTTCTGTGGTGTATTCCTTGCTTCCATTGATAACCCTTTTATAGAACATATTTAGAATTTTAATGTTAAAGTTTTTATGTTAAAGTTTTTAGGAGCTCATTGCTTCTTTACCTTTGGATGGATTTAGTTTATACTGTATATGGTAATAGATACTGGTCTCAAATTTTTAGCAGCAGCATCAGCTCTCATGACCATAACCTTGGGGTCAAGGTCACAGACTTTGAATTCCTATGTTAAAGTTTTTGCAAATTCTTCCAAATTATATTTCCGCAGGGAAAATAACAAATAGTCTATGAATTAAAAATCACTCTTTTTCAAATTTTCGGCCCTTGGCCTTCTTCAGGAATCTATTAATTCGTCGAACAATTAAGTGACATCCATCTTGTGATGCTGACAGGAAGAAAGTAATGATAATCTGCCGTAGCTAGGGACACTAACAAGGAACAATATATATGTATATTGGATCCGTGTCGCCCATAAGAAAGATCAGTTATTCCCATCGGGCACATGGCGTCTAGGCAACGTCGTACCAACGTCAATGCAACGTCATGTCAGTAAAACTGATTATACTGACACAGAAACTGTAGTGACTTTCAGCCTCAGCAATTGATTCGCTAAGGCTGATAAAACGCCTTTTTGTCGTTGGAGAAGAGGCAGCTGATTACTTTCCTTTCCGTTGCATTCTTACTGTATATCAAATATTTGGTTTGCTCCGAAGTTCCTGTTGGTGCCATTGGTAACATGTTTTCTGTGATGTCGCCCTTTCCGACCATCTTCAGTAGTATTTCGCTTTTTCTCAGTTTAAATATTTTGCAAATCAGCGTCACGCATACGAAAAAGATGTTGCCAGACGGTTCAACAATTTGCAGAAGCTGGAATAACGATACATTCAACTTCAGATATGTTGTGCCTCTTGCTAGTGTAGGGCAAGCTTTTTGTGAAACCTCATACTTGTAAATGGTGTAACTTTCATTTATGGCCATTTCGCCAAATAGACACACTACATAGAAAAATGAAGTATCCCTGCATATTTTGGACTGGTTCACATTGTTTCTTCACGTCGAATATGATTGCAATTAGCAAATTGTAGCGAGAAGTCTGCACTGGAGCGAAAATGCTTCAAATTTCACGTAAGGCATCAGGGGACAGTTAATCGCAGCACTTTTTTGTCCGCGTCACACCAAGTTTTTGAATCGTTATCGACAACTCCTGGAGAAAGCGATAACTTCTGTTTTGGTTTTAAATTGCTCCACACATGCATGAAATCAAAACAGAATACCAAAGAAACACTTCTCTGTTTGTATAGCCTGACAGCAGCAGCATTTCACTTACCCCACCCACTAATTTTTACATACAAAAAATCATGACTCCACCTCACTTTGACAGATCCTGTGAATTTACTCCCAAAACACCAGTACTTGGCACCTGTTGAAATGTCATGTACACTCTGTCACATGCAAAGAAATAGACAGAAAAGTATACCATAACCAGTAAACTTTTTCAGGAATCCTCTTTGAAAAACAGCCACTTTTTAGTGCCAAAGTTACCTTCGTGAATTCAGATATGCCGCTGCACCTTGAACTTGCACAGCATCCAGACAGCCGGGGTTTTAGTTTCGTATTCCATTTCATAAAAGTACAGATACTCAGCAAATAAGCCCACATTGGCAAAAAATATCCACATATCACAATTTCTATGAGCAACCATGCCATTATTGACCCTCCTACTATAATATTTTGAAAAACGCCCACCCTCAAATGCGAAACTGTCCCCTGATGCCTTAAGTTTGGAAGTTTTCTTTGATTTTCAGCCATTGGTGATCCCACATTGTAATTTGGCTTATTTGTAATAAAAACAAATAAAAAAATGTTGACTAAAATACATGTTGTTGCTTTCATAGCCCTTTTGGAATTTCATTAATACTGAAGAGCGGCCAAATTCAATTCGGAGAATTGCGCACTAAGTCCATGATGGACGATGCTTTCTGGAGATGTCATTTGATAATACACAGCAATGTGGTGAATAGGGATGCAAACAGTGATGTTTGATGTAAAACATGTAACTGATAGCACTGGCCCTAAATGACTGAATTGGTGGACATGGGCCGTAAACTTAAGAACCCACCCCCAATCTCCAAATTTTCCTAAAATGACTGGGCCTTTGAGATATTCATTATCTCCCCTTTGCTACTGATCAGAGTCTAAAGTGGACACCCTCTGCAGGTAAGAAAAAGGAAGAGAACAAACCAATTAAGTCAGTTGTGTCATTTCTTATCAGATAACTGGCTTAGATAAAGATACTGACAGGCTCTAAAACAATCAAAATCATAAGGTTTCTACTGAAGATGAATTTCGACCAAAACAGAGTCTACAGGTTATGATAAAACAGCAACTATGCATACCAGAAACTGCAAAAAATGGGTATTTCATTTCTGAATGTGTTTGAGAAAGGTTCTACTGTGTTTTTGTCACAGTCAAAGCACTATTTTCTGAGTCTGGGGCATACTACAAGGTAAGAACTGAGCCCCAGACTAAAAAGTCTCCATAAAAGAATCAGGGAGGAGTGTAACATTGCACTAGCCTTGTCATTCTCCACTATATAAAATGGAGTCAGCACAAGAAAACACTTTCTGGCTGCAAGAAACTACACTTACTTGGATAAGAAGAACTTCTTAACTTGCACATGTGCTGTCATCAGCAACTAGCAGCTAGACCTGGTGAGTACTCTGAGGTTACTAGCTACAGACTGGAAAAGAGAAAGAATCCTATCAGAATAATGTGTCCAAAGTACATTCTTGGACACACAGAAGGTCTTACAGTGCTGAAAAGGACATTGTTGTTAATATTAAGGACCTGGATAGGCTTTTGGGACATTTGCACAGCACAAATTTGAGATCTGTTTATGAGGCAACCTTTGCATCTATAGTGGTCATGGCACGGTTCATCATTTTTACTGAAATACCTATAATTTTTTCACAGAATGCGGCTCATGAGACAGGTCATAACATTTACACAGAGGTGGTTAGGGCAAAAATGGGCAAAATATCATATCAAGTACTCCTGTGAAAAATATTTAAATGGTCTCGTGCAAAATCAATGCGGTGTAATTTCAGACAAGCGCACACATTGCGATGCCGTACAAGCTTTTCACCAAAACCGATATCATCTGTGCGCCCTTGCCAAGCTCGACAACTGTTTTTGTTTAAAATATTCCTGTTGAACTGTCTTGGAATGCTGTTAATTGCTTTTTCTGGTAGATTTTAATGCTTGATAGAATGCCTGTGCCACTGTGGAGTGGACTAGAGCCAAATTTTTGACTTCAGTAAAATTTTGCCCATTTCCCCAATGGAAAATTCATTCAAAATTGGGAAAAATGACCAAAAACAAAGCCAAACTAGCTTAAATTATACTCTTTATATACTATTAAGGCCATATTTAGATGTAGAAATATTCAAATCCTTGAAAATAAACAATATTTCCATCCCCAGTATGTGAATAAAATGTTTAAGGGCACAGGCTGCAGTCTGGTGTAAGAAAACTGTCTGTCGGCTTTAAATAGGACAATCATACGGTACCTACAGCGTATCATTTCCTGCGTAAATATGGACTGCGCAATGCACAAAAACATTGCGGGTACTCATTCGACAAATAATAAGCTTTTCAAATTGCAGTGAATAAGACCCTAAAAGATGACTTGAATTTTTGGCGTTTTCCCTTAAGACATCAGGGGACAGTTAATCGCAGCACTTTTTTGTCCGCGTCACACCAAGTTTTTGAATCGTTATCGACAACTCCTGGAGAAAGCGATAACTTCTGTTTTGGTTTTAAATTGCTCCACACATGCATGAAATCAAAACAGAATACCAAAGAAACACTTCTCTGTTTGTATAGCCTGACAGCAGCAGCATTTCACTTACCCCACCCACTAATTTTTACATACAAAAAATCATGACTCCACCTCACTTTGACAGATCCTGTGAATTTACTCCCAAAACACCAGTACTTGGCACCTGTTGAAATGTCATGTACACTCTGTCACATGCAAAGAAATAGACAGAAAAGTATACCATAACCAGTAAACTTTTTCAGGAATCCTCTTTGAAAAACAGCCACTTTTTAGTGTCAAAGTTACCTTCGTGAATTCAGATATGCCGCTGCACCTTGAACTTGCACAGCATCCAGACAGCCGGGGTTTTAGTTTCGTATTCCATTTCATAAAAGTACAGATACTCAGCAAATAAGCCCACATTGGCAAAAAATATCCACATATCACAATTTCTATGAGCAACCATGCCATTACCATGACCCTCCTACTATAATATTTTGAAAAACGCCCACCCTCAAATGCGAAACTGTCCCCTGATGCCTAAACACTGTGGAAAGGTCCTGAGGGACCTTTCCAATAATTAAAACAGCTTAATTCTAATATGAGTGATATAATGTGTCAGCAATAGGCATTAAGCATTTAAACCCCAAAATACCAAAGATAGGCCTATTTGATGGTCCCCAAAAATATTCAGGTTTAGAAGTGACCCCCCAAAAACATATGCTAAATAGCCAGACCCATAAAAATACCATCTCCCCCACCCCCCCACCCCCCCCCAACCCACCCCATCCCCCCTCCCCACAGAGACACACCACACCCCAACCACCAAAAAATAAAAATAATAAAAAAAATGAACCTGCAAAAATAGTCCTAGCCTATGTAGCAGACAAAATTCAGAGTACTCACCCCCTCCACCGAGCTACGTATAATTCAAGGAGTCTTTATACAAGTTTGCGTATATGATTGCGTTACACCGCCGTTGTTAGGTCCTATCTAACCTGGTTAAAAATCCTGGATACAGGATTTCTCAGTAGTGACTGCCTGACTGGGCCCAGATCAAACTTTTATCTCACACCACTCCTATCATCTACACGTGCTACGGGGAGGAAAAAGAACATGGCTCGACCGGCACTCGAACCGGCCTAGTGCCTCTCGCATACCGTGCGAGCACCCAAGAGGTCGGGTGGGGTACTCAGATATTTACCTATTACATAAGCTGAGGCGATTTTTTTTTTTTCGAGGGGAGGGTGGGGTGGGGCTAAGTAGACTTTTAAATCTTACTTTGTTTGTGTGTGTGTGGGGGGGGGGGGAGATATTTTAGGGGTAGGTATTTTCGATATATGGGTAATCTCGTGCAGTCAACGACGCGTCCAACGGAAGGGACATTGTACGCATGAAATACGTTGTGTTAGTCAGCAAACCTTTAGTTCCTACGCCTCTGAATTATTATTAAAATAATATTAAAAATAGTACCCCATTCAATGCGACTTTTTGTTTGACTCTTGAATGTACACATTGTATAGATGCATGATATTTGAATTTGAATGTCCCAAATAATTATCCTTTAGTCAATCTCTGAAACCGGCGACAAATCGACACACCGCACCATCAAGGAACAGAAAAATTCGCACAAACTTGAAATTGTATAAATTACCATCTGATTACAGCACCGCTCAGATAAATTAGCGGCATGAAATCTTTTTAAGAAGTTGGCAGAGCTTTTCTCGCTGTATCGATCAAAAATCTAAAATAAAGAAGTTATCGCGGAAAAACGTGGCAAAAAAAAATAATAGAAAATCGACTTCAGTGATAATAAAAGAATTATATGCATAACAGAGAAATACTTTGATTTCTACCAGACATAAACTTGGTAATTTCCTTTTTACTAAGGAGAAATAATTCCTCTTAGCCGGGGAAATAAATCACTTTAGCTGGAACTACTTTATGTACACGATACAAGATACCGCTTTTGCAGTGAAAGCGTTATATTCAAACGCGGGAACGTTTCAGTCACGTCGACGTTATCCATGACGTCATTGCAATTGTGTCTGGAAAGATATCAACAGACGTTCAGAATGCATGACGTTTGAGTCGGATGCAACGCTGAAACAAAAGAAAACATGGATGTGACCATTGAATAGACTGTACGTTTGACTTTATTTAATCTCACATTTTAGTTGTTTTATCATTAAAACACTTTATTTCTTCTATTTGTGTTCAAAACTGTAGAAAGCGCTTTCAAAATGGCGCCCATCCAGCTTTTCTTCTACACAGCTTCTGTAACACTACGCTCATTGAATCGTTAACATAAGCTGTAAACAGCCAAGTGAACGGAAATTCAGACCCAAAATACAATATTCAAACTGTCCTAAAAGTCTTCGGAAGTGCATGTGATATACAGTTTATTCATTTCTCCTATTTGAAATATGGGATTTATAAACCTCGGGAGGTAAAACAATCCGATAAAGAAACTCGTGCTTCGCACTCGTTTCTTTATCGGATTGTTGTACCTCCCTCGGTTTATAAATCCCATATTTCAAATAGGAGAATGAATAAACTCTATTTATTCCGCCTTTGGTGAGACGAATCAGTCGAAGTTCGCTAAACTCGACGTTTGATCAGGATCTTCACTGTTAGCTTATAATGTAGAAATTAAAGGGTTTGACCTTTTTATGTTGAGTGAAGTAATTCTCCTTTTTCTTTCCTCACGAGAAAAGTAGCCTAACATAGAACATGTCCGTTTAGAATTTGAAACAGATGCGAAAGCATGGAATGTTGGAAGTTTATTTTGAAACTCCCAGCATTTGCATAAAAATGAGCAGACACGTATTTTTTTTTTTTTTTTCGTCGAATTTTGCTAAGACTCTTTTTTCGACTTTGCCATTTTAACCCTGTGGGCCATTGTCAACAAAATAGCTAGAGAATTGCTTGATCTAAAACTGACACTGTAACCTCTGTAATTAATTATGCCTCGTAAATCAACATTCCTCATTTCTGTTACTATACGTTGATATTTTTATTGCGCATGTATATTACAGTTAATTACAACCAAAATGCTGATATATGAGTATTGCTTGCTAATGATTTTAAAGAACTACATAACTAAAAAAATATTTTCATGCTAGAAAGTGTCGAATCAGGGCACATAAACGCGATACTCGCTGTCTCATTGCAGCCATCATTTTTTTTTTTTTTTTTTTTTTTTTTTTTGATAATCTTGATATCTTGATTAGATAGTTACCCTGGGATCAAAATATCCCTGCCCCGATTGTTTCCATATAATGTCGAACTTCACTGCATGGCTCGTACACCTTCGGGACCTCGAAAATCTGTTCGAGACAGAGGTAGTTCGAGCCACTGAGCGTGAATGCCAGCCTTGAAGGCATAACGGGGCTAATTTTGGGACATCTTTTCGGTATTCTATAAAAAATGTATGCTGCGTGTACTCATTAGAATCGCCTCGATGAGGCGATTCTAATGAGTACACACAGCATACATTTGCAAGATAAAAGACTCTAATCTCCTTAATCATCCCCCACTATTTCTTATGTAGAGGATTTCGCTAGGGGCTCAAGAATGGGTTCGACGCATCCATGGTAAACGAGCCATCGGTGTTCGAGCCATCGAAGTTCTACTGTACTCACATAGGATATAAAACATCTAAAAGATAAATCATTGCTTGTCATGTATCACATTGGTAATCCATATAGGACCATCACAACACAAACGGGCCTCCGTGGCCTAGTGGTTAAGAGCGCTGACTCTTGATCATTAGGTCTCTCACCGCTGTGGTTCGAGCCTCGCTCGGGTCACATGTGAGACGCCAAGTTCTGCAACGGAAGGTCAGGTGGTTTTTCTCCGGTTACTCCGGTTTTCGCCCACCTCTGATTAACGATCGGCTCGATATGAGTGAAATAATCTTGAAAGGGCCGTAAAACCAAAACCAAAAAAAAACAAAAAAAAAAAACATCGCAACACACTTGAACACAAGAGTTGTCAGCAGACAACATAGCTCACCTTTGGGGGTCTACGTTGGATATGGGCAAGTTATCAAAAATGGAATTTTTCTTCTGTAAAAAAGCGCAACAGACTGCAGCAATTAAAAGAGAACCAGATAGTACCCCTAAGAACCACTTTCTTAAGAGCACAGACTGCAGCAAATGAAGAGAACCAAAAAGTACCCCTAAGAACAAATGAACAAGATATCTTGTTTTCAAGCATCTCCGCTTTAAAAAAAAAAGAGAAAGAAAAAATAAGAAATCTATATTTGATAAAAAAATTCTACAAACTTCCAAGTAATAACAAATTAAGGCATCACAGGCTATACAATCCCTTCGCACAATACAACTTATAATCAAGGTACTGAGAGTACTGATGGGGGTGGGGTGCGAATTTGAAATTTCAGCTTGACAATACCCGTATCACAAAGAGAAAAATGAGTTCTCGTGGGCACTCATTGTAATTTAATTTTTGTGTTTGTGCTGTATTACCGTTCTAACTTGACTTACTGTAATTTTTGTACCCTTCATCAGCTACTTCGATATTAATGCTGTCTCAGTCCTGTTTTATTAGGTCGGCGGTAATGTACATGGCAATGCATGAGTGTTTGTTTTCAAACTTTTGAATAAGTTCAGAGAGGGTGCCTTTAATGCTGATTCAGGCAACACGTTCCATGTATCTACGATTTTGTTCCTGAACCAGTGCTTCAGCTGAAGTGCACGACCCGCCGGATGCTTTTAGCTTTATGAGTGTTACCATATATGGGTATGGCGGCCATTTTGGTCATGCGACCTGGACCTAAAACGGTTCCCCCAATAAATGCGCCTTATCGTATGGAGCAAAAATATATCTTATACTTTAGTACTGTATTCTGAATCGTTTGGAGGATAAAATGCATTCTTACTTTTCCAATCATTGACAAAAGCATATGTGTCAAAGTTTGACCTACGCACAAAGAATGTCAAGGTCAACCCAGGGCCACCATTTTAGCACTTTAGCCTACGCCCCAGATGCTATTTATCAAGTTTCGTGGAAATCTGCCCAGTGGTTCTGGAGAAGACTATTTTTGAAGGTTTTTACCATATATGGCTTGGCGGCCATTTTGGTCATGTGACCTGGACCCCATGAGCAAATTTTGGTTTTACCCATCCCATAGAGGCTCCATATGAAATTTGACTTCAATCGACCCAACGGTTTCCGAGGAGAAGCAGTTCGAAAATTTTCACATTTTTCGCCTCGGCGAAGCTATACTAAATGGAATGTAATATTTGGCAAGTTCATTGGTTAGATGTCATTGATATCTATCAGTATGCCAAAAATTACTTAAATATTCCAATCGGTTAAGTCACTATCACCAATTTTCACAAACGGGTTACGGACGGACAGACAGACTGACAGAATGACACGGTGATTTTAGGGCACTCTTAGAAAAACAACCGACTTCAGTCGGTCGCTTTTTCTGCGGGTCGTGCAATCTGTTATCTAATCTTCAGTCGAGCTCTGCGTTTTGTTATAATGAAAAGAAAATGTATACTATAGTTTTCTTACCATCATAAATCTCAAAAGTTTGATGAAATGTGTGACATTCCTGCAATTTATAGACAAATTTGAAATAATTAAATTACCGTAAGTTATGGTTACATATAATAATAAAGGCAATTTTCACTAAGCGTTTGCTGTGATCTCCATAGCTGCAGGATTCGTACTTCTGGTTGCCGTTTTCCTGTGCAAACCGTACAAACCTTCCTTAAGAATATGTGATTAATCATTTCTTTGACACCGTTTTTGTCGTAGTTGGTCAGATTATAGGATTACTAACAGAACATGGTCAACACTTTTCTGTATGGTTTTTATTACATTTTTGGACGTCATCATTATTTGACGTCAAACGCCTTTACGCCTGTGGTAAGGGCATGACACCTGCAATTTTCTATCTTCAATTATATTTTATCATATGACGTCGCGCCTGAGAGTGTAATAGCGCCATGTAATATTTTCGATAATCCACTAGTGGATTAAATATGCAAATTAGCTAGATATGTCCCGTAACGTTACATGTATGACGTCCTTAGCGACGTCGCGTTTACTAATGACGGAATACTGAAATTTTTATAAAACAATCGTGAATAAAATGCGTTTTAAATGTCATATCATAAATAGAATCTTGCATTCGTGCTCATGTATTATTGAATTTATTAAACTCGTTGCAATTGAGGAAAAGGGATGAAATGCTCGGCAAAGCCTCGCATTTTATCCTTTTTCCTCAACTCGTTTAATAAATTCAACTAGAATACTGTCGACGGCGCGCCATCGCAAATCCCCACGTTTTCTACAGAGGGGCCAAGTACCGAAAACCCCTCACCCTGGGCCCTAATTTGACTCCATGGTCAAATTATTACCTGTATTATATTCTACTAATCATGCCCTTCAATTTCATATGCCACATGACTATGTTCCAAAAAACTTAAATTTTGCATACCGGACTTATACGGACATCACCTTTCTCAGCTGTGCTGAAAATCAAGGGAATTAACGCGAACAAGACAGAAAATAAATGGTTATCTCCCCAAGGCATCGACTACCTCCTGTGCAAATTGCCTCAGGCAAATTGTAAATCGTACATTTTTAGGACCGCTTTTTATGTACTATATAGGTGACTGTTTTAATTTAAGAAAGTGCCGGTTGTGTTATGGTGTATCTTGAAAAAAAAAACAAACAAAAAAAAAAAACAATTGAATGAAAAAGAATAAACATAGATGATGTATTATATATGATTACACTGAATAGTATCTTCCAGTGTCAAATATATCAATTGTATTTAGCGACATAAATCAGTCAGAAATACATAAATGTACAAGCCAACAGTGTAAAATGCAACAAGGTTTTGAACATTTTATAATGTGCAACATAAATTTTCAAGAATTGCTGAAATGAAATATTATACAAAATAAGATAAAACAAAATAAAATAAAAAGTAAAACGATCAGTATAAGCGTATGCTCAAGAAACGCAAAGATGTTAAACACAACATGACTAGTCCGACGAAAATGAGCTAATTATCAAGTTTTTTTATTTTTTTTTTTTTCAAAATATTTTTGTTGTTAATTCTAAGCCCAAATGGTGTTTCATATCACTTGTGAATCGTCTGCAGCAAACGATTCACGTGAAATGTCAAGCCTTATTCGCGTTGGAAATTAAGAAAAAAATATTTGAAAGTGTCTTCTGCTACTGATTCCCAGAGCTTGGAAGATAGTATTGTTCGGTAGCCGGACAAAATCCCCCGGACATAATCCCCCCGGACAAAATGCCCCCTTTTTGTAAAGGCGGACAAAATCCCCCTCGGACAAAATCCCCCCCCCGGACAAAATCCCCCTCACTGTATGTCAGGTTGGACAAAATCCCCTCCCCCGGAAAAAATCACCCTTGCTCTAAATTGTTCTAGTTAATTATCCTTCCTCTACCCACAATCTATGTTTTTGAGCAGAAATATGAAAAATATTGGAATCTGTTATTGGAATATGTCAATTTAACTGATCATGCCAGACATAATCCTAATGGGCTGAGAGGTCCATAAAACCCCAAAGCACACATGTACAATTACAAAAAGTTAATACAAGTATGTCCTTTTTACTTTGATCTTAATGGCCCCCGCCCATAGGAGCTTGAAGAAATATATGGGCTGCATGATGCTTCCACGCAGAGCTGATTCTGGCCCGCACACTAGTACTGGTAAACCGTTTAGAGGCTCTAAGCCTGTCCAGGAACCGCGGTGTGAGGCGGACCGTCCATGCTAATAAACCCTATTGGTTTCATTGGGCGACAGGGCTTGAGATGTCATTTCATCTCAGTGTCGGGTAAAAGTCCCACAAAATTGGAAGCAACGTCTTCAAAATGACCTTTACAGTGTTGATGGGAACGTTAAACCTCAAATCAAACAAACAAAAACTTTGATCTTACAAGCAACGTCTCCAAAATGACCTATACAGTGTTGACGGGCAATAATTTCTCCATGAGCACCAATATAGCTTTGATAGTACTGCACCAAATCGGATATGGAATCTGCAGTTTTCAAAACGACAGACTGATTTTCAAAAACCAGTAATTGTGCATGTGGAGGTGTGCGGGATACTGTCCACCTTTATAAACAGCAGGGGGGACTATGTCCGGGGGGGGGGGGGGATTTTGTCCAGGGGGGATTTTGTCCACCTGAACAAATGTTGGGGGGGGGGGGATTTTGTCCGCCTTTACAAAAAGGGGGATTTTGTCCGGGGGGATTATGTCCGGGGAATTTTGTCCTGGAATCTATTGTTCATGTTGCTATTACATTAAATCATATTTAGCCGATCAATCGAAGACGCAATCTGTGTGAAATTATTCATCGGGTCTCTGTATGTAGCAGAATCTCATCTGCCCTCAGGCGAATTAAACAGACTCGGACCAGACTGCGTGTATTCGCAAACTGATCCCAGTCTTTGTTTATTGCACAGAATAAGGTCATAATATTGAGCCGGAACCCATGATTTAGTTTTTGCTTGCTTTGACAGTCCATTACTCAGATCAGACTGCACCCGTTCGTACGTATTCCTCTATCCGATTCGCGTTTGGCAAGAGCACCAGGATAATATAAATCAATGCTAGAAAAACAACCTAGTTGATTGCTGTCTATTCATTTAATAGGTGATATTCTTATATACTTAATGCCTCGGGCGGTCCTCAGTCTACCTTTCCAATGATGATCACCCGTGACTTCGCGATGTTACGCGGTGTTTAACCCATTCAGTACCGGAAACCCCCAAAACAGGTACCCTGGCAAACAGTGCAGGCCCAGATCAGACGCCACAGAACGCGGCGCCTGATCAGGGCCTACACTGTTTGCTAAAAGTTCAGCCATTTACCAAATGAATTTTGAAGAAAACACAACCTGACACCCCTAAATCATGAAATGGACTTGTACTATATTTAAGGAGGAAAATTCCATTTGGTACAAAAAGGGTAAACAGGGATAAATATAATTATTGGTTTGTTACGCCAAGGTCATTTTCTCGAAAAACACTATTGATTTTGCCTTTATCTCTTTATCTTAAGTAATTCTGATGGGTCCGAGCTTAAAGTGAGACAGAGAGGGAGGCGATTACAAAAAACAAAAACAAAAAAAAAAACAGACTGAATTATTATTCTTGCTATTATTATTTTTATTATTATCATTATCATTACCTTCATTTTTTGACTTTGATTAGTATATTCTTATCACAAATACCCACAATCTATATTTTAGAAATTATATTAGAAAAATTTCGAAAACACGCCTATTCAAATATATTGAAAAAAAAAGTCCACTAAAATTTTCTACAGAAAAAAAATGGTATTCTTCATATTTCAGCGGTTTTAACGAGTACCCACAATCTATGTTTTTGAGCAGAAATAAGAAAAAATAATGTTTACCCCTGTAAAACCCAGTTTTACTTAATAAAAGTGGGGTTTAATACGGTAAAAATTTTATAGGCGTGTTTTGCATAGTCGTGAACAAAAACTGTTAACAGGCACCCGCTTGACACGCGCCAATCTGCGCGTCGATGTGTAAGAAATGATCAATTATCAGCTCTACTCAACAGGGCAATAAATGGACAATAGACGATTGCAGGGAATAATCCTTGACTCAAACGTTTTTTGTAACACGAGCAATAATACGATAAACATTTTACCACCAAATCATGAGTGAGTGAGTTTTAGTTTTACGTCCCACCAACAGCTAAGGTCATACGGAGACGGGACCTCGGTTTAAAGACTCATCCGAAAGTCTGGAGAAGCCCGGGATCGATCCTGCGATCCCTGGTTTACAAGGCGAGTAGCATAACCACTGCGCCACAGGGCCTTCTACCACCAAATCATGAAAATTTGCTGATAAAATCTGATATTTTTTATATTTCTGCTCAAAGCATAGATTTGGGCTACATAGTAGAACCACCTCGGCGAGGTGGTTCTAGCGAGTTATCACAATCAAGGTTTTTGAGCAGAAATAAGTAAATATATATCCCAGTTTTACTATATAAAAGAGGGTTTAAGGGGGTCAAAATAAATCCAGAAAAAGCTGTTTCTTACAATAACGTGCATGAGAGAGATCTTTGTCCTTTCTTAATAAATATTTATCCACTCCAGGACAGGTTTTTAAGGTCCATTTCTCCAAATGTAAAGTCCTACCAGAGTCTAGCCTTTAGTAGTCTTCAGGTTGGCGCGGTTTTAATGTTTATATCATGATCTGTAAAGCATTCTGACTAGATTTCAGTTTGTCGAGGTGTAAACGAGATAATGTTTTGAGCAGTAAGTGACAGGTCTGTAAAACATTGCATAATCTTCACAGTTTTCAGAACAATAAAATTATCTGTCTTTTCTGGCCCCTGTCGGCAAAACTACTTCAATATAATTTAATACAATTTGGAGCCACATTTAGAAAAGAACGTCACTTAATGAAATTAAGCAATTACAAAACCAGGCCTATTCAAATACACATGTACATTGAAAATTTTATCACTAAAATGATTCAAGAAAGGCAGTTGACAGTTTCTGAAGGAAGAATGTTCACTTTACTGGTTAACCGCCTACGTAAAAGCATGCCCCGGATTAGTGTAGATAGGTTAACTAATGATCTAAATAGTGTTGACTGGGCCGTGAAATCCATCACAAACAAAGAGTCAAACAAACAAACAAATTCATTATAAATGAAAATCATCAGCGTATCAGCGTATCATCAATACGCTATTTTCTAATTTCTGCTCAAAACAAAGTTTGTGGATACTCACCAGAACCGCCTCGACGAGGCGATCAAACGGGCACAAAACATAGTGTGTGGGTACTCGTTAGAACCCTCTCGGCGTTGCAAACGGGTACCCACAATCTATGTTTTTAAGCGGAAAAAATGTGTACGACTGTAAACCCTGTTTTACTACATAAAAGTGGGGTTTAAGGGGGTCAAAATTATGCAGCGTGTTTTATGATGGTCAAACCAAAGTAACAAACACATTATTTCATTTCAAACTGATAATTAAGCATATCGTAGGCGTAATAAAGTCTTTGTTTTCGAAAACATTTACATTTGAGAATAAATAAATAAATAAATAAAAATCCCGAACTATACAGTTCAAGAAGCACGTCGTAGGCGTAATATATTCTTTGTTATTGTTTACCTTAGTAACAACCGCTGACTGCTGGTTACCAAGGTAAACTGGAAATAGAAAAGGAGGGTAGTATATTTCATTTTCAAAAAGGACTAAATTATTCTCATTTCTATTTTACAAAATTTATATGGACGTGTTCGCAATACATTTGCCAACATACTCCCGCTTGCACAGAATAAAAATAACAACTTACAAAAAAGTTATGACAATATATTCATCAGTTTTTGTTGCTTCATTCAGTAGTTTTACTATATATTCTATACATTTAGAGGGTGCCTCCAATTATATGTAAAAAGGACCAAAAAGTTGTTGATAAAACTTCATGAAAAATACATGTGTGCATTCGTAAAAGAATGCAGAATCATAAACCGCTGGCACAGAAAAGATATTGTTATTACTATTTATTTTATAGGGAAATAATTATCAATTTCCCATATAAATCTATGTATTTACTTTAACCGACTCAAGTTACCTGGATGTCCGTTAAAGTTCGACATGGACCCTTTGACCCCTCTCCCAGGGCCCCAATCTGACCCCAGGGTCAAAATTTTACTTGTAGTTTATTCTACCCATTATCCCCTTCGCATAGATATGCAACATGACTATGTTCTGAAAAACTTTAATTTTGACCCCCGACCCCCCCCCCCCCCCCCCCCCAAGTCCGACCCCCAGGGCGTGACCTAGGGGTCACAGCCAAAATCCCGTTCAATTTGTTTTACTTTTTTCATAGCTAAGTACATGTGCAAAGTTTGGCATCAAAATCTTCAAAATTGACTTTGTAATTGAATTTTATTGATATTTGACCTTTTGACCCCTCCCCAGGGCCCCTGGGGGCGGGGACAAAAAAAAAATGTGCTCTTGCGCAAGCCATTCATGTAAGCAACTCGCATACCAAATTTGGTTGAATTCCGGCTAGCGGTTTAGGAGGAGATAGCCGGGCAGACAGACGGACAGACGGACGGAGGCGATAACAATATCCCCACTTTTTTTAAACAAGAGGACCAAGCTAGCTTGGTCCTGTATCGCTCACCTGAGCTAACAGATTCAAAGTTTAAGGAAGTGCCAACCTTTACTGAAGGCTTTATGGGAGGACATGGTGATGACAGGGTAAGCATTTTCTGAAAATCAAGTAGAATTTAACTCTATGATAAACAGGACGACCTCACCGGTTTTCAAACTCATTCAAGCTTTTATTCCTGACTTGCTAAGAAGATCCAATCTAAACTGAAGTGGCTATGGTGATGACAAGTTCAAAAACAAGAGTTTTCAAACTCCTCCAAGCTTTCTGCCTGACTTCCTTGTTTGTAAGTTTCATGAAGATCCGTTCAAAACTAAAGGGGCAGCAGTGATAACAATGTCGAAAATAGGCATTTTCAGCAATTAAAGGCACGTCACTCTATGATAAATGTGCCAACTTGGCCGGTATTCGAACTCACCTGAGGTTTTATTCCCAGCCACCTTACATGTAAGTTTCAGAAAGATCCGATCAGACTTGGCCAGTATTCAAACTCCAAGATTTTATTCCCAGCCACCTCACATATAAGTTTCAGAAAGATCCGATCAAAACTGAAGGGGCTACGGTGATGACAAGGTCAAAATTTGGCATTTTTAGCAATCAAAGGGATGTTACTCTAAAATAAATGAGCCGACTTGGCCAGTTTTCGAACTTATCCGATGTTTCATCCCCAGCCACCTTACATATAAGTTTCAGAAAAATCTGATCAAAACTGAAGGGGCTACGGTAATGACAAGGTCAAAAATCAACATTTTCAGCCATCAAAGGGACAGAACTCTACGATAAATGGGCTGACTTGGCCTGTTTTCGAACTCATCCCAGATTTTATCCCCAGCCACCTTACATATAAGTTTCAGAAAGATCCAATCAAAACTGAAGGGGC